>CAUYUJ010008473.1:0-39980 GCA_963575745.1 Prorocentrum cordatum
TCCTCCTCCTCATCAGCATCAGCATCATCATCATCATCATCATCATCCTCATCCTCATCCTCATCATCAGCAGCATCAGCATCATCAGCATCAGCATCAGCCTCATCATCATCAGCAGCATCATCATCAGCATCATCATCATCATCATCATCACCATCCGCATCATCATCATCATCATCATCATCATCATCATCATCATCATCATCATCATCATCATCAGCAGCAGCAGCATCATCATCATCAGCATCATCGTCGTCGTCAGCAGTATCACCATCATCATCATAATCATAATCATCATCATCACCCTCATCCTCATCCTCATCCTCATCTTCCTCCGTCTCCTCCTCCTCATCCTCCTCCTCCCCCTCCTCATCCTCATCCGTCTGCTCTTCCTCCTCCTCCTACTCTTCCTTATCTTCCGTATCCTCTCTCCTCTCTCTTCCTCCTCTCTCTTCTCTCCTCCTCTTCCTCCTCCTCCTGCTTCTCCTCCTCCTCCTCCTGCTCCTCCTCCTCCGCCCTCCGCCCTCACCCTCCTCCTCCTACCTCCCACCTCCTCACCTCCTCCTCACTCCCTCCTCCTCCTCCCCTCCGCCTCCGCCTCCTCCTCCTCCTCCTCCTCATCCTCATCCTCCTCCTCCTCCTCCTCCTCACTCGCTCTCCTCCCCCATCCCCCTCCCCCTCCACCTCCTCCTCCTCCTCCTCCTCTTCCTCCTCCTCCTCCCCGTCCTCCTCCTCCTCCTCTCTCCTCATGTTGCTCCTCTTCCTCCTCTTCCTATTCCTCATCCTCTTCCTCTTCTTCCTCATCGTTCTCCTCCCTCCTCCTCCTCCTTCTCCTCATCAGCATCCTCCCTCCTCCTCCTTCTCCATCTCATCCGCCTATTCCTTCTTCTCCTCCTCCTCCGTTTCCTCCTCCTCTTCCTCCTCCTCCTCTTCCTCCTCTTCTCTCCTCTCGCCTCCTCCTCCTCCTCCTTCTAGCCGTTTCGGCCCGAGCTGATTGGGTGTTTAGCTCGAGCTTGTGCCCACGTACTTCGAAGCGGCTCGTGGGCACGAGCCAACCTTCGCCCCAGCGCAAGACGCCGCGCGGATGAGGTCTGATGTTCTTCCAGGACCGCACCTTCCACACTGGGGGTGCGGCAAGTGCGGCACGTACGACAACTGGGCATCTCGCACTCGCTTTCGGCCGTGTGGGCATTCAGCGCCCCAGAAAGTTGCGCAAGCCGCCCAGCAAGCTGCCAAGCAGGCTCGAGGTGGCAAAGGCGGGGGAGGCGGAGGAAGCAAGAGTAGTCCGCCTTGGCACAACGCCAGTACCTCCGCCAAGACCATCGCAGCGATGCAGAAGCAGATCGACAGCCTTTTGGCACGTGACAAGCCCCCGCAGGCGCAGCAGTCAGGGGCTGGCAACACGTCGAGCGGGCTGTCGTACAAAGACGTCCTGGTCTTCCTCAAGGAGAAGAAGGTCGAGGATGAGGTTGTGCAGGCGACCACCCAGAAGCAGGCCCAGGACCAGGTGGAGCACCCGCCGACGGTTCAGACGGCGCGTTGGAGGGTCGAAGCTTTGCGCAAGAAGATCGACAAGCAAGAGCAGCAGCAGCGGAAGCTTGAGGAGCGCCGCAAGCAGCTGCTCGAGGAAGAGACGACGATCACCAAGACCCTTGATGAGCTCAGGAAAGAGCTAACGTCTACTCTCGGGTGCATGCGAACGACATCAACGACGTGGTCAAGGTCACAACAGCAGCGCTCGAACCCTCTGTCCTTGACAACGAACAGGCGAAGGCATCCCTCGCCGTCTTGCAGAAGCTCCAGAAGGAAGCGCTGGACCTCAAGGCAGCACCTCATGCGCCTCCTCCGCTGGTGCCTGGTGGCAGCGCTATGGGGCCTGGTTCCCAGCGCGGCAGCGGCCCAGGTGGAGCACGTGCCGATGGCGTTGAGATCGCAGCCGAAGACGGAGATGGCGACGACATCGACATGGAGCTGTTGGGAGACGGCGACCTGGAGCAGCGGACCGAGGATCTCCGAAAGGCTGCAGAAGAACTTCGTGTTGCCGAGCCAGGAGAAGCTCAGGGGGCTGCCAAGCGCAAGTGCGCTCAGGCAGCCGCAGCCCTGGGGATCAAGCGGGCGCGGCGTGCTTGACACCATGCTCGATCGGTTCTGGCGCTCGAACGCCGTGGACGCGGACTGGAGCGAGGCGCCCGGCTTCGCGGTGCCAGCCCTCCTCCCGAGACCTGCCCAGACCACATCGGGGACGCTGGCTGCGCCAGCTTCCAGGCGCGGGGGCTCGGCTCTCATCGACGCTGACGGCATGCTGGACCCGCAGGCTTGGCCTGCTCTGGCGTTGTCTGGGTCGACATCGAGACGATCGGCCCCGTCTGCCACAAGCGCGGCACAGGGCGAGGAGGGGAGGGATTCAGCCCCTCATAGTCACACCTCCTTGCCCACATCGTCGAAGGGTACCTTGTCGCCGACGGGCCTTACGGCGTCTACGGGCGGCGCTAGTATCCCCCCATTGGCCCGCTCCTCGGGGCGGGGGGCAAGTGCAAGCAGCGAGGCGGCTGCAGGCTCTTCGTCATCGGCGGCGGGGGCTTCGGAGGCATCTACGAGGCTTCCGAGGGTCAGAATTACGTCGGCATTGGCGGGTTCAGCAGCGGCACCTCCCTCGACTGTGGCTTCCGCGCCGACAGGTCCTACGCTTGGCGTCAGGGCGCGGAGCCCTGGCGGGGAGTTTCCCCCTGCCAGGCTCTACAGTCGCCGCCCACCTCACCCTCCTCCAGGGCACCCCTACCGCAGGAGGCGGGGGTGCCAGCGCGCGGGGAGGGGGGCAGGGAGTTTCGCGGACGCAGCAGCGTCATGGAGATGCGCCCCCTCTTCCCCAAGCGGAGCTAGATGCGGTGAGGACAAAATCTTTGTCAAAATCCGACAGGCATGGCCTTGTGCATAGAGCGGGCGCGCCTGGTCGCAATCTTCTAGCTGAATCGGCCCACGCGCCACCAGCTGACATTGGTTTACTTGGGATGAATGTTAACTCCTGGACGACGACTGACACTATGGCCAATTGGTTCAGGGACCTTTCGGCCAAAAGTGAGTCCAGCCCTTGGGGGCCACAAGTCAAGCGAGGCAAATTCCCGATCGTGACGGTTCAGGAGACCAGATTAAACGCGGCGGACAAGATCCCTGGGGCTGAGGGCTGGGCTACGTCTCATGGTTATCGGTTGTCTCTGGGCAAGGCGTTAGCTACTGGGAGTGGGCCTTTGCAGAGCTCTGGAGGAGTAGGCATCCCTGTGGACTCTCAGTTCGGGTCTCGTCATTTGGCGCTCCCTAGTCTTGGACACTTTGAGGGCCGCATTACAGGCAGGCTTGCCAACGTTGGGCCCCCATGGGCTCGGAGGTCTATAGTGTCTATCTCACCGACGACATAGGTGTCACGGGGGAGAATTTAGAGATCCTCGAGATTTTAGGTGCGATCCTGCCGTGCAGCACGCGCGCCTGGGTAGCGCAAGGCGACTGGCATGTCACGCCCGATGCCTTGGCGCTGTCGGGTTGGGTAGGGCACGTGAACGGTGTCACGGCTGCCCCTGGCTCGCCTACGCGCTTGCCTTCGCAGCGCAGTCAGCAGGAGGGAGGAGGAGGAGAGCAAGGTATTCACGACAAGGGAGGGCGAATCTGTGATTACTTTGTTGTGAGCAAAGCGATTGCTAGCTGCGCTGGCGAAGTGCAGGTAGTCAGCGAGGCGCCGCTTTTCCCCACAGCCCCGTAGTCTTGCGGATGAAAGACCTCAGCGGGTCCACGACTGTGGATCAGCAGGTGCGTTTCAAGCCGTTCGACATGACGGTAATGGGCCCCCTTTCCAGATGAGCACGCAGTCGAGTGGCCTGATCCCGGCGAGCACGGATTCGATTGGCTGGCAAAGGAATTGTTCTCCGAGGCCGAACGCCGTCTTTTGGAAATGCATGGGATTGTGGATGGCAGGGCCTGCATTGGCCGCACTGCAGGGCCCAAGACTAAGAGGGCCCCCTTATCGGCTCTGCTGGAGCGAAGCGCGCGGAGAAGGTTCTCAGCACAGACTACTTCTTGGACTGCGTTTGGGACCCTGGTCAGGAAAGCGAGTACGATAGCCAGGGGGGGGCCCAGGGGCCAAGGGAAAGCAGCTCTTAGGCGCCTGGAACGCCGAGCTCAAGGCTACCATCCAGGACTTGGATTCCCAGGGCGACATCGTGAGCCAGGCCTCTCCCCAGGGCATGGTCGCCTTGGTGACCAGTTCGGGAACCTTCGAGGACGGGGCCTTGGAGGCGCTGGACGCTGAGATATCTCGTCGCCAAAAGCTGGACGCAGCAGAACACATGGCCAAATGGAAAACGCGGGCCAAGAAGGCTGTCGCTGGAGAGGGAAAGGCTGCCCATGCCTTTTCGAAGAAGCAGGCGTCCTGTCTCTCTGGGCGTGGCGGCGACGGCGACGATCTTCCAGTGGCTGGACAGGCCGCGCTGCGTCGTTTATTGGATCAGTGGGTCCCCATGTGGCAAGTGGGCGGTCGTGGGCCTCACCCCTCCACGTGGGAAATACTACCAGACGAACCCGACCCCGCCCCCCTTCGACTTTCAGACTGCGTCGAGTATGCCGCAAGCACAGTCCAGGTGCAGGACTTGGCTGGACTGGCTTTCGCCCCAGATGGGTTTTACAGCTACCCGAGGGTCACCAGATGCGCCTCCTGGAGATCTTAACTGTTTTTGAGATTGAGCCAGCCTCGGTGTTCATGTTCCTGACCAATGTTGTTCTCCTGGGCAAGCCGACGGGTGGGGTACGGCCTATAGGGTTGCTAGGTTTCTTCATGAAGCTCTGGAGCCGCTTGGGGCAGCCTTATTGCAAGTCCTGGGAGAAATCGCACACGTTTCAGTTCTTCTGGTGGTCAGGACCCGATACAACGCGCGAGCGAGCTGGGTGGGTCCACAACCCCTTGGGAACCCACTGCAAGGCCTCGGGGTTCTGCTCAGCTTCGGCCCTCCTGGATTTAGCCAAGTTTTACGAGAACGCGGTTCACGATCATTTGCTGACTGCCGCCAAGAGATCTCATTTTCCTGCCAGAGTATTGTGAGGGTACTGCTGTATCTACGCTGGCTTCCGCGTGCTCCTTTACGGGGGGGCAGCCTCGGGGGCTATTCGCGCTGCTGACACAGTTGTTGCAGGTTGCTCAGGAGCGACCACTTTCGCCAAGATGTTGCTTTTAGGCCCGTTGCTGGACGCACGCGGGCACAGCCACCTGCTGTATATGCGTAACGTCGTGGACGACATCACTTTGCTGACATGTGGGCCCAAGCTCCAAGTCGCCACTCAACTGGCAGAAGGAGTGCAGTCGTTGTTCAAGTCGTTTAAGGAGTTGCAGCTCCCAGTCGAGTTTAAGAAATGCGCCTACCTGTGCACCAGGGAGGTGGGTCAGCACCTACGCGGGCTCTGGATATCGCCTGCGGCGTGCAGAACCGATTCGACAGGAACCTTGGGGAAGGATGCTGCTCTTTGGGGGGAGGGGGGGGGGGGGGGGGGGGGGTCGGAGGATTTTTTTGTTTTTTTTTTTTTTTTTTTTTTTTTTTTTCAAAAGGGGGCCCGCATGCAGAACGCTCGGCTTTCGAACGCGTCGTCCAGAGCTCGTCGGCTGCAGATTTTACAGCGCGCGGGTGCGGACATATACATGGCTTTATGGGGCTCAAGTGTAGCGGGCATTGCACCTACTCGAATGGCGGGGCTCAGGATTTCAGCTGCATCATCTTTGGGGCGCATCTCGCGTGGGGCCTCTGTGGGGCTCAGGATGTACACATGCGACCTGGGGCCCAATATAGACCCTTTGGCGGCGTACGTGGGGCATGTGATGTTTATGTGGGCTACGGCGGTTTGGGAATCGGTCCCGAATGCACAAGTCCTGGCCAATACGATGCAGTATAGCAGGGCTAAGTTGTCTAAGGTGGATCATCCGTGGCGCAGCTGCGCATCGCCTTCGGACGTCGCCTTGCTCAGCCTCAGGGGCATAGGCTGGGACTTCGAGGACAGCACCCACATTGTGTCAGACCTCGGAGTCGAGTACAACCTGTTGCAGTTGTCCCCGATGCAAGTACGAGGTTTAGTTAGGCAAGGAGCTCCTCGGGAATCTGACCGTCATGCCCTCAGCACCCAGAACGGCCCGAATGGGCCCCCGTTGGTTCCTATCTTCTGGAGTGGCATTCGTAAGCGGACGAAAATTCAAAGGGGCCTCCTGGACGAAGCATCATCAGAGGTGTCTCTGGGGTCTGGTTGCAGGTGCACACTGGCCTGGCCGCAGGCGAGACTGCAAAATCATGGGCTGCATCCTGATCACCTTTGCCAGCTCTGTCGAGGAGCACCTGGTACTTTGTGGCACCGTCAGTACGAGTGCCCTGCTCACGAGCCCCTCCGCAGAGACCATGTAGGACACAGGCTGGAACAATGTGCTGCACGCGTAAAAGAGCTGCCAATCCTCAGTGAGAGGCTTGCTCGTGGGATTCTTCCCGACCCACAGGCCCTGTTCGAGCTCCCAGAGGTTCAAGAGACCATCAAGTGGCACAATCGCCCCTCGTCATGTGTGCTCTCGGGACTCCTGTTCCTCGACGGGTCCGCCAAGTGGGCCAACATGGAGGGCATGTCTAGAGCTGGGTGGGCGATATGCAGCGTTGATCGGTTTGGGAATCTGATTTCCGCTGCATATGGGCTCGCACCTGTGAGTGCCGCTCCTCAGCAGACCAGTGCGCGCGGGGAGGACTACGCTGTACATATGCTGACGCAGATTGGTATCCCCCCGTTTCAGCTGTATATAGACTGTCAGTCAACGTCGGATTCCTTGGCCAACGGTCCTGGGCGCTCTGTTGGTCCTGTGGCGCCGAGGGGGCATATCTGGGGCCCGTTTTGGCCCGCGTTCGACCAAGGGGACTTTGAAGCCTTTAAGACCAAGGCCCATGCGACGGCCTCTGACGTCCAGTCTGGAGCCACCACGGTGTGGGAGCAGCGTGCGAATCAGCGTGCTGACACCTTCGCCAAGGCTGGAGTCGATCTGCACGGCCGGACGGAGGAAGAGATGAATTTGCGGCGAGGCCTACGGAGCCTGGCCATGGAAGCTGGGAGATGGGCGGCCCGTCTAGAGGTGGCCCTCTCGTCTCAGCCAGGGAGGGACACGACTGGCCTCGAGGCCTCAGCCGCGGCCTCTCCGCCCCCTGCGCCTGCCGCCGCTGCTACTGAAGCCGACCTCTCCAGCCAGACAATGGCTGAGGACGGTCGGCCCTCGGTGGAAGGGGGAGGACTTGGGGGATTGGGATTCGTTTGCCCTCCTGGTGTTCCGTGTCAACGGCCACGCCCTGCGTGGGGCTGGAGTTTGGGATGCTGTAGGGAACACCAAGGGGAGGCTTCAGTTCTGCGTCAAGTGCGGTAGTTTTTGCTCGGGGGGGAACCCCTCGAAAGGATTGCTTGGCCCATGTAGACCCAAGACGGGTGCCACGGGAGGGCTCGGTGATCAGTTGAGGAGAATTCGACAGTCGAAGTTTCCCTCGTATAAGCACGACCTGAGGGGGGCTGCCCCTCGGGCCCCATGTGGGCCTCACCCTCGCTGAGCGGCGGGCCCTGGCGGCCTCGTTGTGGTCGGGTGGTCCTGGGCCCCCTCGGGGTAGCCTCTCAGGTAAATTCAACTCCCAGGGCGGGTACGCCTGCAGGGAGCAGGTCTTAGATTCCTTCGGGCTCGTGGAAGCCGACCTCGCCTGGGTCAGGGACCGCGGCGTGGCCTCCGCGCGCCCAAGGACCCCTCTTGAGGAGGAGACCGATTCGGACGCGTCCGATCTGGTCTGATCTTGGATTTTCGGCTTCAGGCCCGTCCCCAACAACCTCCTCCTCCTCCTCCTCCTCCTCCTCCTCTCTTTTCCTCCTCCTCCTCATCATCCTATTACCACTCCCCTACTCTCCTCCTCCTCCTTCATACCTAACCTCCTCATTACTCCTCCTCCTCATCAGCATCTCCTCCTCCTCCTCATCCAGCCTCATCATAAGCCCCTCCTAACAGTACTCCTCCTCCGCCTAATACTAATAAACACTCACCGCACCTACTCCTGCCGAATACTCCTCAGCCGTCCGACCTTTAATCCTTACTAATAACGCAATAATATTCTACTCCTCCTTCCCTGTTCCTCCTCCTTCTTCCTCCTCCTCCCCCTACTCTTCCTCCCCCCTCCTCCTCCTCCTCCTCTTATCCTCCTCCTCCTCCTGCCTCTGCTCTGCTCCTGCTCCTCCTCACCCCTCCTCTCTACTCCTCCTCCTCCTTCCTCCCCTCCTCCTCTCCGGCTCCTCCCTCCTCTCCTCTTCCTCATCCTCCTCCTCTCCTCCTCTCCGCTTCTCTCAGTCCTCACTCATCCTCGTCCTCCTCCTCTTGTCCTCCTCATCCTCCTCATCCTCCTCATCCTCCTCCTCCTCCTCCTCCTCCTCCTCCTCCTCCTCCTCCTCCTCCCTCTCCTACTCCTCCTTGGCGTCGCCATCGTCGGGCCCGACGTCGGGGGGGACGGGCCTCGACCAGACGTGTACGCGGGTTGTTGAGAGAAGGTAGTTCTGGATGCCCAAAGTCCATTCGAAGTGCTTTAGGCGCATTCAGCCATCAAGGATCGAGGCGTCTTCCTGTCTCCTTCGTCTTCGGGGCGGGTAGAAACCCATTATACTTCCAACGCTTTCCTGCTTCGTGGCTCTACCCACTTCTTCCGACCGACGGGTAAGAGTGACCTTTCGCCGGAGTGGCCTTTGGTGCGTGCCTATTTGGGGCCCCTCGATCGCCGAACGCGATGCGATGGTGGCGTCTTGCGCGCGTGTGTCTGGTCCCCCCGCGGCCCCCCAGGAGCCGCGCACCAAAGGCCGCTCTAACCCAGGATCACTCGTTGCAGCCGATAGGTTCACGGGGGTCACACACTTGCGACGCTGGAGGTTTCGGGCGTCTTCGCCCGTTCTCTGCGGCTCTCCAGCCTCGGGATGTTCTCTAGCGGCTGCGCCTCGCCGAGACCGCTCCAGGGGGGGCGCCTGGATCCTCCCGAGCGGCCGCCGGAGGCCCAAGCTACGATGCGAAAACCACCGGGGGACGGGGATGGGCTCCAGGGGGGGGCGCTGCGATCCCCACCCGCCCACTAATCGCCGACGGGGGCCCGAGGGCCCCCTTCGCCCCAGGAGCGCGCGGCATCGCTATCGAGGGCCCAGCGTCGATCTACAGTGGGGGCGCGTGCCAAGAAACCAGTAGGATTTTGCCAAGGTGCCCTGGGTTTCTTGGATTTTGATGGGCTCCCAATCAGATCTTGACGATTTTCGATCGACACATGTGGATTTTCACTGAACAAATCGCGTATTTTAGGGTTGGGTTTCTTGCGGAGGTTTCTTGTGGCCGAGCCCCCACTGTATCGCGGATGCATCGCCGATTCCAGGTCGATGTCTTCCCCTTCCTGGGCCGATTCCCCGCCAGCGTTACCCCTCACATCGCCGCCGCCGTCCGCGTGCTGTTGCTGCTGCTCCTTCCTGGAGGGGGAGGCCTTCAAGTCAGGGGAGGAAGCGGTGTCAATGCCAGGAGGAGGAGGAGGAGGAGGAGAGAACGGGGGAGCGTGGAGCCCCCAATGAAGTCACTTTGTGCGGATGTCCCATAGAATTCCTCTGGGGAGCTTTCCACTGGATTCCTGTTGAGAGGCGTTCCAATAGAATTCTCTTTGTGGCGCTTTCGAACGGATTTCTGTTGTGAGGGTTTCCAATAGAATCCCCTCTGTGGTGTTTCCAATGGATTCCCACTGTGACGGTTTCCAATAGAATGCCCTTGTTGTGTTTTCCAGATGATTATTGTTGACTGGATGTCCCATAGAATCTCTTTGTGGTGCGTCCCACTGGATTCCAATCGTGAGGCTTTTCAGTAGAATCTCTTCGTGGTGTTTTCTCACGGATTCTTTTTGTACTGCTTCCTTGTGGGATCTCTTTCTGGCGTTTTCCAAAAGGGATTCCTGTTGTGATGCTTTACAATAGAACCCCTTTGCGGCGCGTCCCAAAGGATTCCCACTGTGAGGATTTCCCGTAGAATCTGGTTGTGGTGTTTCCAAAGGGTCCTTGCTGCGAGGCTTTCGCGTCGAATCTTTGTGTGGTGCTTTCCAGAGGAGTCATGTCGTGCGGCGTTCCAGTAGAATCTCTCTGCGGCGCTATCCAAATGATTCCTGTTTTTGAGGCTTCACAATTGAATCCCTCTGTGATGCTTTCCGATGGATTCTCTTGTGTACGACATTCAAATAGGAGCCTTCAATGGCGCTTTCAAACAAGTTTTCCGATGTGAGGCTGTCCAGTCGGGTCCATCTGTGGTGCTTCCCCAAGGATTTCCATTGTGACGGTTTCCAATAGAATGCCGTTGTTGTGTTTGCCAAAGGATTCTAGTTGTGAGGTTTTTCAAAAGAATCTCTGCGTGGTGTTTTTTCCAACGGATTCCGAACGTCAGGCTTTCCCAGAGAACCCTTTTTTGCGGCACGTCCCAAAGGAGTTCCACTGTGAGCATTTCCAGTAGAATCCCGTTGTTGCGCTTTCCAAAGAATCCTGGTTGTGATGTTTTTCAATCGAATCTCTGTGTGGCGTTTTCCAGAGGAATCCAGTCGTGAGGCTTTCCAGTAGAACCTCTCTGCGTCGCGATCCAAGGGTTCATGTTGTGAGGCTTCCTGATTCCTGATTGGCTTCCTGATTGAAGCCCTCTGTGGCACTTTCTGATGGATTCTTTTTGTTGTGCGGCTTCCCTATAGGAGCCCCCAGTGGTGCTTTCAACTTGCTTTCTGGTGTGAAGCTTTCCCATGGAATCCCTCTGCTGTGCTTCCCGGTGGGTTCCTTCTAGTGCGGCTTCCCAATGGGAGCCCCTGAGTGGCTGTTTCCAATTCACTAGAACCCGTGTGTGGCGCTTTCCAATGGGTCCCATTTTGTGATATTTGTCACAAAGAACCCGTCGTAGTGTTTTCCAGAGGGTTCTTCTTGTGACGTTTCCAGTAGGAGCCATTCGTTTTGCTTTCCAAACGATTGTTCTTGTGAGGCTTTCCAATGCAATCCCTGCGTGGTGTTTTCCAAAGGATTCCTGTTGCGAGGCGCTCCGATAGAATCCATGTCGTTGCGCTCTTCAAAGGATCTCTATTGCGAGGCCGTCCCATGAAATATGTTAGATTCCTTGCCAGAGGGTTCCAGCTGTTTGCTCCTGCAGAATCCTTTTGGGATGGTTTCTAAAGAATTCCACGTATGATCGTTTCTGACAAAATGCGTGTTGCTAGACAGCGCTTTCCACATGATCCCTGTTGTGAGGCCGTACGCTGGAATTCCTGTGTCACAGTGTTTCAAGCCTGAGGCTGTCCAATACAATATGTTGTGTTGTCCAAAGGTTTCCTCCCGTGATGCTTCCCAGTAGAAACCCTGAGCAATGCCCTCTAAACGGTTTCGTTTACGACGCTTTCCAATAGAATCCGTGATTGGAATGGTTCCGAGCGGATTCCTCTTGCGAGCCCATAGAAACCATGTGAGGTGATTTCCGAAGCATTTCTGTCGCTGGCGCTCCAATGCAACTTTGTTTGGTGTTGTTCCACTGATCTCTGTTGTGAAGCCTTCTGATACAGTCTTTTAGCTTCCTTTTCCATCGGACTCCAATTATAAATATAAAGCTTCCTCACCGAATCCCTGTGAACGCTTCCCAAAGGATTACAAGTACGATTGTGTCTAGCCGAATGTGTATGTAGCGCTTTATCATGGGTCCCTGTTGTGAGGCTATCCAGTGTAGTCCCTGTGTAGCACTTCGCACAGAATTCCGAATTCGAGATTTCCCATGGAATCCTTTCGTTGCGTTTTTTAAAGGATTCCTGATGTGAGGCTCTCAATAGAATCTCTTCGTGACGCTTCTCAAAGGATTTCTCTTGTGATGCTTTCCAGTAAAAGCCCCCAGCAGTGCTGTCCAAACGGCTCCGATTATGAGGCTTTCCAATAGAATCCCTTGGTAATGAATCCCAGCGGACTCTTGTTGCGAGAACATCGAATATGTTTGCTTCGCTGTCCAAAAGGATTCGTTTGTGATGCTGACGGAAGGAGATGCATATAATTTGTATGTGAGAGAGAGGCAAAGGGAGAAAGCGAGAGAGGAAATATAAGGATTATGATGAAGACAAGGCTGAACGCTCGTCATAACTCCTCTGGCACACCGAGGCGCTCCACAATCCCCCAGCCTCGAGGAGGAGGGGGAGGAGGAGGAGGAGGAAGAGGAGGGGGCTCCGGCTGAGGCGCGTCCGGACCAAATGTTTCCTTTCGGGGGAACGGTGCCGCACGGTGTCCCGCCAATATCCCGCCGGTGTCCCGTCGGTGTCCCGATGATGATGTTGATGATGATGATGATCTTGATGTTGATGATGTTGATGATAATGATGGTGATAGTGATGATGAAGATGGTGTCCCGATGGTGATGATATTGATGTTGATGATGATGATGATGATGGTGATGATGATGGCCATGGTGGTGATGATGATGGTGTCCCGATGATGATGTTGACGATGTTGATGTTGCTGAAGATGATGACTATGGTGTCCCGATGATGATGATGATGATGATGATGATGATGATGATGATGATGTTGATGTTGATGTTGATGTTGATGCTGATGATCATGATGATGTTGATGATGAGATGAGATGATGATGATGATGATGAAGCTGATGATGATGATGGTGTCCCGGTGATGATGGTGATGATGAGGTTGATGATGGTGTTGATGATGATGATGTTGATGATGATGACGATGATGGTGCCTCGATGATGATGATGATGAGGTGACCATGCTGGGTTTGATAATGGTGGCCCGATGATGATGATGATGCTGATGCTGATGGTGGTGATGATGATGATAGTGTCCCGATGATGGTGGTGATGATGATGATGATGGTGACGATGATGATGGTGTCCTGATGATGATGCTGATGATGATGTTGCTGATCATGATGCTGGTGTCCCGATGATGATGTTGATGATGTTGTTCATGACGGTGATGATGATATGATGATGATGGTGGCGTTCCGATGTTGATGATGATGGTGTCCCCGTGATGATGATGCTGATTATGATGATGATGGTGACGATGATGGTGTCCCGATGATGATGATGATGATGCTGATGGTGATGATGTTGATGATGATGAGGTGATGATGATGGTGTCCCGATGATGATGATGAGGATGATGATGATGATGTAGACGACGTTGATGACGATGGTGTTGATGATGATGATGATGATACTGACGTTGATTGTGAGATCGATTGTGATATCGATTGTGAGATCGATAGTCAGATCGATTGTGAGATCGATCGAACGAAGCAGATCGAGTGATATCGATTGTGAGATCGATCGAGTGAGATCGATCGAGCGAGACCGATAGTGAGATCGATAGTGAGATCGATAGTGAGACCGATCGAGTGAGACCGATCGAATGAGACGTTGGTTCCTCCCCCCCCGAACCTCCTTATCACCCGAAGGGTGGTCGTATAGGTATATATAGCCGACCCCCAGAGGTCTCGACGCCTTCCCCGGGGCCCGTTTCTCGTCCTGAGTCGTTTTTTGACGGCCACGAGGCCCAGTAAGGGCCCCCGGAAGCCGAAGATCGAGAACGAATTGGCGTCGTGATCTTTTTCGCGACGCGAGGGGGGTCTGGGACTCAGGGGCGAACCTAAACGGTGTGTTGGCGATTCCGTGAGCGCCGTTTTCGTTTCGGTGTCGTGTTGCGTTCTGTACAGGCGGAGCGAAGACGGAACGAGGGACAACGAAAAAGACGAAGCGGAAGCGCGAAGCGCAACAAACACCGTTTCGATGCAGCCCCGCTGGGGCTGCAGCCGATCCGCCCCCCCCCCCGCCCGCAGACGTGACGCCCATGCGCTCGCTGACGCCCTCGCCGACGTCCAGCCCGGGGGGCCACCACCGGCCCTCCCGGTCGCCCCTGGCGAGGCCCGCGCCCCCCGCCCGGCCCGCGCCCCCCCCTCCGCTGGCCGCCTCGGCAGGGGCCAGGGTCAGGAGGGAACGAAACACGCAGGCACAATGAATCGTCGACACCCCAGAAAGTATGGGAAAATGTGGGAATTGGGGGGGGAAGGCAAAGACCCCGAAACTATGGAGAAAAATGGGAATATTTTTGTTTTATGTGTGAATTTATGTGTGAGTCCCAGGGCCCCTTTCACAGGGGCGGAGAAGCGGCTCGGGCCTCCCGCGCGAGCGCGCGGAGAGGATCGCGAGGCGCCGTCTGGGCTGGAGGGGTGCCCTGCTCCACCCAGCGGGACTCCAGAGACCCCGACCCCCTCGAGTCATGAAGGAATCACGACGACGGGAGGTTTTTTCGCAATGTTCGGCCTCCGGGGGCCCTTGCCGAGCCTCGGGACCGTCAAAGAGCGAATCAGAGTGAGAAATCGGTCCCGGGGAATGGGTCGAGACCTCTGAGGGTCAACGGCATGAAAAAAACATGACGTCGGGGGTCTGGGGACGGGGGTCAGTGCAAACAGGGGTCAGTCAGAGCGCCGCATCTTGCAGGATCACTAGGCAGAGCCAGGGCCTGGGTTTGGACTTAGGATTCGGCAGGATGCTGCAGGATCCCGCAAAGCCTGACTGGCCCGGGTCTATCGGAGATTGATAGACCTCGTACTTTGACACGTCGATTAGCGAATTGGCCGTTTTCGGTTCGCGAGAGGGCGCCACGGCCGCCATTTTTGCGGGTCCAGGTCCGTCGGTTTCGGTCCCAGGCCGTTTTCATTGAATGGAGGCATACTCAAGGGAGGTGTGTCCACCGCCGAGTCTAGATTGACCTGGGGCAGCAGATCCCCTAACCCAGACCCCCGACGTCATGATTTTTTCATGATGTCGACCCCCAGAGATCTCGACCCATTCCCCAGGACCGGTTTTGCATCCTGAGTCGTTTTTTGACGCTCCCGAGGCCCGGTGAGGGGCCCCAGAGGCCGAAAATTAGGAAAAACCTCCCGTCATGATTTTTTCATTACTCGAGGGGGTCTGGGAACCCAGGCACGGTCGCGTCGCGAGAACGGCACGGCGGCACGTGCGTTGGCCGCGTGCGGCCCTCCAGTGGGCCCCCGCCGTGCCCCGGGACCGTCCAGAAACCAGATCGTTTCTTGGCGGTCCCAGGACCCGGCGGGAGCCCAAGACCGGGAGCCTCCTCCTCCCTCCTCCTCCTTCTCTTTCCTCCTCCTCCTCCTCCTCCTCCTCCTCCTCCTCCTCCTCCCTCCTACTCCCTCCTCCTCCTCCCCTCCTCCCTCTCCTCTCCCTCCCCTCCTCCCTCCTCCTCCCTCCCTCCCTCCTCCCTCCTCCCTCCTCCCTCCTCCTCCCTCCTCCTCCCTCCTCCTCCTCTTCCTCCTCCTCCTCCTCCTCCTCCTCCTCCACCTCAAGTCGACTCGGGTCCCGGGACCGTCAAGAAACGATCGTTTTTCATCCCCCAGGGCCGGCTTTTCATCCCAAGTCGGCTCGGGATGAAAAGCCGGCCCTGGGGGAAGGGTCGATCGGACGGGGCCAGGACGAGGACACATCCGTTCCAGAGCGTTCCGAGACCCCCTCACGTCGCGAAAAAATCATGACGGCAGGTGTTTCATGATTTTCGGCTTCTGGGGGTCCTCACTGGGCCTCGGGGCCGTCAAGAAACGACTCGGGACGAGAAACCAGTCCCAGGGAATGGGTCCCGACATCTGGGGGCATGACGTCGGGGGTCTGGATTCCAGAGCGTTCTGGAACGCACTCAGAGCGTTTCGAACACTCTGAGAAGGCCGCGGCGCCCGAGACATCCGGCAGAGCCGCTGGATCTCAGAGATTCTCGATTCATCGTGACCCGATGTTTTCCTCGTCTTGGCTTCGTCTTCGTCAGTATTTCCGGGGAGCCCGCGCGAGCGCGCAGAGCGATTCGCCGTTTGGACCAGAGAGGTGTTCCTCTCCAGCTGTCGGCCGGCCCAGGTCAGAGGAGCATGAAGTATTGATATTGACAGTTTTCCAGATTTCCAGGTTTTCCAGTTCTTCCGCGCGGGCTCCAGGGACGAATGGTCGAGCGCATTCCGTCGCGCAGGTTCTTTGCGTGATGTGCGCGTTGCATGTTTCGCGCATCGGAGCGCCCTCGGAGATTCCAAGCTGCACTCTGTTTTGGTCGTGGGGAGTCCGCGAGTCGCAGCTGCCGTGGCGCGATTTTCGAGGCAACCCCTTCGAGTCCTGTCCGCGGGCGCAGGGCGCGGCGCGCGCTGCGCCCAATCGCACGCGGCGCGGTGCGTGAATCAGCCGGCCGCGTCCGTCGGACCGCCCGGAAATTATTTGTGGATTGTAGAATGTTTCGAAAACGCTTCCGTTTTTTGCGCGAGCGGTTCCGGAATTTTCACAAGGGGGCCCGGACATGTTCATTTCACGCAAAAAAAATCTGACGGGTGGAATGCGCCCGCCGCGCAAGACATCCGAAGAATTCTGAAATCCAGAATTGCTCTCAAAATGGATTCCGGAATTGTTTGAAATTGGTCCCGGATGTTGTCCGAATCGGTTCTAGGATTTGTTTTCAACAATTCGGCCGGACTTGTTTCAAAAACGTTCCCAGAATTTTCAAATTTCCACCCCGGGAATTTTCCAGAGTCGCGCGCGATTTGCTTTACCAGGTCTTCGGGAGTCCGCCGAGCTGCGCGGTGCGCGGCGGCGGGCGACAGGGCGGCGCGCCACTGCCCCCCCCGCGCTCGGCAACGAAAAGGGGGATCAGCAAGTGCCAAATAGCCCCCTGCGGGCGACCACTCGATGGCGAATGGGTGACCGACCAGCGGCGCCAGGCACAATAGATAATACTCGACGCAAGTGTACCCCGCGCGAAGGCTGTTATAGAAATCCCGGAATCCCGGGAACGTATCAGTTGCACGTTGGGTCCATTGATTTTTCTCGTCCTACCAGGGACCATCCACAACGACACAGCACCTTGAGATCCGACGCTGCCAAAAAAAAAGCAACGTTGCAAAAATTCACGGCTGGATCCCCGGACCCCATATTTGTGCGTCATGTTTTCGAACCGGCTCGATTTGTGAGTGTCACGGGGCACTAAGTTCAAGCAGTGGCGATGCGTCACGGCGTGCCTATAGGGTTACCGAACAATGGTATAATAATATTATTTCGTTCCAGCGAGATGCTGTCCTGTTTTAACACATCGGTTTGATGGTGTAAGAACCTGATGGCTCTTTGTTCTTAGAACATTTTTGGGTTCTGAGAACATGCCGTGGTAGGCCTATAGGAATGCCGCGAGGGTCGGTCCCTGCTCAACAAGCGGAGGGAAAGCGCCCGCTGTGAAACAATTGCAACGCCAGGATCTCAGGGTACCCACCCGGGAAGGGGGCGGGGCCTCCTGGGGCCCCGGGCTGAAAAGCGAACAGAGCGGCGGACGACCCGGGGGGCAGGCGCCAGCGAGCTCAGCGCAAGCGGGGCTCGGCCAGAGAGAGCCGGGCCTGGCAAGATGCTGCAAGGCCGGGCGTTGGCTCGCGGGCCGGGCACGGGAGCCTCTCGCGGCCGTGGGCCCAGACCCCCCCGGGCAACGAAGAAATCATGCGGGGAGTTGTTCCCTTGTTTTTCGGCCTCCGGGGGGCCCTTACCGGGCCTCGGGACCGTCAAAAAGCGGCTCAGGATGCGAAACCGTTCTTGGGAATGGTCGAGAACTTTGGGGATCGACGTGATGAAAAAACATGACGTCGGGGGTCTGGGGAGATGGCCCTGCACATTGGCTGGGCCCGGTTGTCGGCAGCCCCCGACAGCATTGCAGCGCATGTTCTCCTAAGTTGGCAGAGCCAAGATGTCGCGGGGTCTTGTCAATGCCGATCTTGGTCTTGGGGATGATCCACGACCTGGCGCCGACCAAGATCGACGGTGACCAAGATCGATACGACGTTTCCGCGTTCACTCTTGGTCGTGGTCCCTGTTTTGTTCCCCTTTCGGGGGCCTCCTGGAGGCAGTTTTGATGACTCTGGGCGGCTGTTTTGCGGCCTCATGGGGCCTCTTGGGGGCCTCTCGAGGGCCTCGTGCGGCCTCATGGGGCCTCTTGGGGGCCTCTCGAGGGCCTCGTGGGGTTTCGTTTGGAGCCTCTTGGGGGCCTCTTGGGGTCTCCTGGGCGCCTCTTGGGACTCCAGGGTTACTCCAGATTTCGTAATAAAAGGGAGGGGGTCTGGACCCTCCAAGACAAGCCATTTCGGACCTCCCCCGTGGGAGAACCCTCCAAAACATCGTCCCCAGACCCCCCCAGGCCCTCCAAGATTAGCCTGGAAGAGACCCCCCCCCGAAATGAGATCCCCCCCTCCCTTTATTACGAAATCTGGGTTCGTCCACGCCCGGAGCTGGCGGCGCGGCAGCGCGAAGACGATCGCCGCGCCTCGCGCTTCGCGCCTCGCGCGGCGCGCGGCGGGGGAGGTTGGGTGTCTTCGAGGTTGGGTGCCTTCGAGGGCACCCTCCTCCTCCCTCCTCCTCCTCCTCCTCCTCCTCCTCCTCCTCCTCCTCCTCCCTCCTCGTCCTCCTCCTCCTCGTCCTCCTCCTCCTTGTCCTCCTCCTCCTCCTCCTCCGCCTTCTCCTCCTCCTCCTCCTCCTCCTCCTCTTCCTCCTCCTCCTCCTCCTCCTCCTCCTCCTCGTCCTCCTCCCCCTCCTCGTCCTCCTCCTCCTCGTCCTCCTCGTCCTCCTCCTCCTCCTCCCGCCTCCTCCTCCTCCTCCTCCTCCTCCTCCTCGTCCTCCTCCTCCTCCTCCTCGTCGTCCTCCTCCCCGTGCCGAAGGTTCCCGCAGCTTGCGGGGCTCGTGCTTGTGAGGGACGCACGGGGCGCTGGTAAGATAGTGCGATTATTGCACTTTCGATGAGCACCCTCACGAGCACCCCGCAGGTTAGGGAACCGGGGCGACACCAGCAATCCATCTTTCTGGCTGTCGGTGGGTGTGCCTTCCACCTGGTCTGCCCGCGGGCAGCGAGTTGCATTCCCATTCGTTTATGGCTGTCGGTGGGGTGCCATCCACCTTGTCAAAGGTTTCTTAAAGGGGGCGGAGGGGGATGTGGGACCCAGGCCCCGTCGCGTCGTTGTCCATGGCTGTCGGTGGGTGGGCCTCCCACCGTTGTGGACCCGGGAGGGACCACACGCGTGGGGCGCCTGGGGCGGTGCTCGGGGAGGTGCCCAAGGGTGCACCCACTGTGGTGCCCAAGGTGGTGCACAGGCCCATTGGGGGGGGACCCTAGGTGGCGCCCGAGGTACCCAGGGAGGTGCCCGAGGTGCCCGTTGGTTTCATGCACATGCTTATTGGGCGGAGTACCCGTAGCACCCATGGAGGCACCCGAGGTACCCAGGGAGGTACCCGAGGTGCACAAATTCACGCCATGCACATGCTTATAGGGAGGGGTACCCGAGGGACCCAAGGAGGCACCCGAGGTACCCAGGGAGTTACCCGAGGTGCCCAATGGCTGTTATGCACATGCTCAGTTGTCATGCACATGATTATTGGGAGTGGTACCCGAGGTACCCAAGGAGGCACCCGAGGTACCCAGGGAGGTACCCGAGGTGCCCAAGTGTTGTCATGCACATGATTATTGGGAGGGGTACCCGAGGGACCCAATACCCAAGGTGGTCAATAGTTGTCATGCGCATGCTTATTGGGAGTTGTACCCGAGGTACCCAAGGAGGCACCCGAGGTACCCAGGGAGGTACCCGAGGTGCCCAATTGTTGTCATGCACCTGCGGGAGGGGTACCCGAGGGACCCAAGGAGGCACCCGAGGTACCCAGGGAGGTACCCGAGGTGCCCGATGGCTGCCATGCACATGATTAGTTGTCATGCACATGCGTATGTCATGCACATGTTTAGTTGTCATGCGCATGCTTATTGGGAGTGGTACCCGAGGTACCCAAGGAGGCACCCGAGGTACCCAGGGAGGTACCCGAGGTGCCCAAGTGTTGTCATGCACATGCTTATTGGGAGGGGTACCCGAGGGACCCAATACCCAAGGTGCTCAATAGTTGTCATGCACATGCTTATTGGGAGTGGTACCCGAGGTACCCAAGGAGGCACCCGAGGTACCCAGGGAGGTACCCGAGGTGCCCAATGTTGTCATGCACATGCTTATTGGGAGGGGTACCCGAGGGACCCAATACCCAAGGTGCTCAATAGTTGTCATGCACATGCTTATTGGGAGTGGTACCCGAGGTACCCAAGGAGGCACCCGAGGTACCCAGGGAGGTACCCGAGGTGCCCAAGTGTTGTCATGCACATGCTTATTGGGAGGGGTACCCGAGGGACCCAAGGAGGCACCCGAGGTACCCAGGGAGGTACCCGAGTGCCCAATGGCTGTCATGCACATGCTTAGTTGTCATGCGCATGCTTATTCGGAGTGGTACCCGAAGTACCCAAAGAGGCACCCGAGGTACCCAGGGAGGTACCCGAGGCGCCCAAGTGTTGGCATGCACATGCTTATTGGGAGGGGTACCCGAGGGACCCAATACCCAAGGTGCTCAATAGTTGTCACGCACATGCTTATTGGAAGTGGTACCCGAGGTACCCAAGGAGGCACCCGAGGTACCCAGGAGGTACCCGAGGTGCCCAATTGTTGTCATGCACATAGGGGTACCCGAGGGACCCAAGGAGTACCCAGGGAGGTACCCGAGGTGCCCAACCCTGTGCATTATTGGGAGGGTGGGAGGCCCAAGGAGGCACCCGAGGTACCCAGGGAACCCGAGGTGCCCAATGGCTGTCATGCACATGCTTATTGGAGGGGTACCCGAGGTACCCAAGGAGGCACCCGAGGTACCCAGGGAGGTACCCGAGGTGCCCAAGTGTTGTCATGCACATGCTTATTGGGAGGGGTACCCGAGGGACCCAACACCCAAGGTGCTCAACAGTTGTCATGCACATGCTTCTTGGGAGTGGCACCCGAGGTACCCAAGGAGGCACCCGAGGTACCCAGGGAGGTACCCGATGTGCCCAATTGTTGTCATGCACGTGTTTATTGGGAGGGGTACCCGAGGGACCCAAGGAGGCACCCGAGGTACCCAGGGAGGTACCCGAGGTGCCCAAGTGTTGTCATGCACATGCTTATTGGGACGGGTACCCGAAGGACCCAATACCCAAGGTGCTCAATAGTTGTCATGCACATGCTTATTGGGAGGGGTACCCGAGGGACCCAAGGAGGCACCCGAGGTACCCATGGAGGTACCCGAGGTGCCCAATTGTTGTCATGCACATGCATATTGGGAGGGGTACCCGAGGGACCCAAGGAGGCACCCGAGGTACCCAGGGAGGTACCCGAGGTGCCCAAGTGTTGTCATGCACATGCTTATTGGGAGGGGTACCCGAGGGACCCAATACCCAAGGTGCTCAATAGTTGTCATGCACATTCTTATTGGGAGGGGTACCCGAGGTACCCAAGGAGGCACCCGAGATACCCAGGGAGGTACCCCAGATGCCCAATTGTTGTCCAGCTGCCGGCGACCGGCTGGCCGGCGACCAGCGTCCGGCGCCTGGCGACCGGCGGCCCCATGCGGGGGACCTGTTTCCTCCTCCTCCTCCTTTTCGGGTCGTCCGTCGGCCTGTCGGCCGCGCTTCGGCGCATGCACCCTTACCCTTACCCTTCTCGTCCTCCTCCTCCTTGTCCTCCTCCTCCTCCTCCTCATCCCCCTCCTCCTCCTCCTCCTCCGCCTCCTCCTCCTCCTCCTCATCCCCCTCCTCCTGCCCTGATTGCGCATGTGGCTGACCATCTCTCCACGAGTATTTCGTCTGCGTATTTGCTCTGGTCTCGAGCTACTGAGAGCCTCTATGCTTCCCGTGCCTGTGCTGTGGTTGATGATGTACCTGACACACATAGAGGCGACTTCCCTACTTTTCGGAAGAATAACATCAGGAGACGTGGCCCGATTGGACAAAGCTTTCGATCTCCTGGATTGGCTTTCTGGATTCATATTTCTCAGAAGTTGTGGGAATACCGCCGCTATACCGCTCGCAAGTCAAAGTGCATGGTCCTTGCCTTAGTTAGCGCCCTCCGAGGCTTAGCTGATAAGATTTCTGCATTTTTGTTGGCCGACGACGTTCGAGGCATCGACTGGTGGCAGGCTCTGCTTAGTTGCCCGCCTACCCAGATTGGTGCGATGGACGATCTATCGGCCGCTGTCTCAGCTTCTCTAGCGTCCGCCTGGCGCGAAACTAAGGCCACCTCGAGAGCCAACATGAAGAATTGGCTCCTTCGCGCTCTGCCACGAGGCGCTAAGAGAGTCCACGATTGGTTGAAATACGATCTTGGGGAACCCCCTGAGGTGTTGGTGACCCCTACCCCTATTCGTCAGCTCCCTGCTGATATGCTCCAGTACCGTGAACAATACTGGCGTGGAGTTTGGACTTTCGACCCTGGGGCCCGAAATAATCTCTCTTGCGTGCTGGACCCCCTTAGGCCCCACGCCCTTGAGGCTGTTCAATTGCTTGACCCTCTGGAGGTCAGCGATGTTCAACGTGCTGCCCGCTGTTTCTCTGCGACTACCGCTGTGGGCGTCGATCACTGGCATCCGCGGTCGGTTTTGGACATGCCCAGGGGCGCTGTCATGGGGTTCACTACTCTCCTCAATCAGTGCGAACTCGGCGCCACGTGGCCTGCCCAGACGCTTTTGAGTTCAATCGCGCTGCTCCCCAAGAGTGTTGAATGTGATCGGCCTATATGTAAATGCCCTACCATATATAGGATTTACTGTAAAGCTCGGAGCCATCATTTGGACGACTGGAACGCCGAAAGGTCAAATTTTTGGGACACGGCGATGACAGGTTCAAGTGCCCTGCAGGCGGCCCTGTCGCGCGAAGTCGGCCATGAGGTCGCTCGGTTTCAAGGTCTGTGCTCGGTGGGGGCCCATTGGGACCTTAAAGATTTGTTGACTCGATTGATCCTCATCGCCTGGTTGGATTTGCCATGAATATGGATTACCCAGTTCGCATCTTGTACTTAGGTATCCTCGTCCACGCTGCTCCTAGGCTGCTGGAGGTCGGCGGCTTTGTGTCCGACATCATTGCTCCAGAGTGCAGCATTTTGGCAGGCTGTATGCAGTCTATGAGTTGGGTCAAGATTTACCTTTATGAGTTGCTGGACACCATGCACGTGCATTTTCGTCCTGTGACTATTAAGGGGTATGTGGACGACTTGACCCAATCTTAGCTAGGATCCCCCGAGGATATTTTGAACCACCTGGCCCCCGCTGCTATGTATCTTACCCATGAGCTACAACAGTGGAACTGTATTATTTCTGATAAATCTACCTTGGCCTGTAGTCATCTCGAACTTGGAAAATAATTACAGTTACGTTTTCAGTCTACTGGTTTACCCATCAAGCTCGCTGAGGCTGCTCGCGACTTGGGTCATGGCTACGGCAGGTAAGCGGCGTTTTACTGCCAAGCTTCGGCTTCGACGTGCTCAGGCCTCCAAGATGGCCAAGAAAGTTTCGTTTTTGTCTCGGCTGGTTGCGTCCGCCCGCAAGTTGTATAAGCCAGGTGCCTTGGCTGTGGGGTCCTGGGGCCATCCGGTCCTGGGCCTGTCTCCTGCTCAAATCCGTTCCTTTCGTGTGCAAGCGGCGACTTGCTCGGGCCGCTGGGTCCCTGGTGCCTGCACTACTACTGGCTTGGCTCTTGCGAGCGCTGCCAAGGATGACCCCCAGCTTAGGCTCCGTTATGAGCAGTTGGTTGCTTTCGCCGACGTCTGGGGCGATTTGAATCGCCAGATGCGCGTGCAAGTGGCTCAGACATGGGCTACCATCGCACAGGCCTTCGGACGTGCCAAGCATCGCTGGCAACGAGTTCGGGGCCCCATTGCAGCTACTGTGGCAGTCCTGATGGATCGCAGGATTGCCCCGATCAGCCCTGTGTTCTGGCGCCTGGAAGATGGCGCTGAGCTGAGGATTACCGACAGTTAGTTTCCTCGCGCTCTGTGGCAGGCGCTTCTGCGAGTTTGTGGCCAGATGTCCTGGCCCGCTGCTTCTGCCCATTACCTTGGATCAGGTTTAGAAGGGGGAGTTGATATCACTGTCATTCGGAGATGTTTGAGGAAGCTTGAAAAAGATAACTCTCACGAAGCTGCGGGGATGCTTCGGAATGTTTTAACGGGTGGCTTTTGGGCCGAGGATCGCATCGCCCAGTCGGGCTATGATTCCTACACCAGAGGCATTTGCCTTAGGCGTGGTGCTGCGGCCGAAACTGCGGCCCATCGTTTTTTGGGCTGCCCGCGCAATGCTGATCTGCTGGGCAGCTCTATTGTCAAAACTAGCCACCTTGTGTCCGAAGCCCTCTCCCAACATGATAGGTGCGTCTTTTGGTTACGTGGTTTACCCTCCGTCGTTGCTTCCGTTGGCCACCTCCCCCCTCCCCGTACCCTGTCGTGGTCCTGGGGCCGCCTCTTGGATGGGGCTAAAGTGCATTGAGGAGTCTGGGGAATTGACGGTGCTGGAGGTAAGCATTATAAAGATTGGCGCCTGCGGAGGCGTGGCTGGGCTGTCGCCCATTTAGGTGCCCATGGACTTTTTGATGGAGTGGCCGGCGGTACATTGCCAACTAAAGTGCAGAACGCTGGCCGAGCTGAACTGTTTATTCGCCTTGATTGAGCTTGCAAAACGTTCTACGGGTGATATTCGTGCGTATTGCGATAACCTGTCTGTCGCCAAGGGGTCCCGCAAGACCCTCAAGGCCAAGAGGAAATCAGCATCTCTCGACTTGTGAGCCCAATGCCATGACGTGATGATGTCCCGAGGCGGAACGATTGACGTTCGATGGGCGAAAGGACACCCCACCCAGGCCCAATGTCCGGATATGGTTTTAACTGATGTAGAGGTTTATTTGAATATGCCCGCTGATTTTTTTCGCTGGAAAAGCCGCTGACGCAGGTGAGATCCCCGAGGAACTTGTGAGGAGGACCCTTCACGCTGATGGCATTGCTTGTCTAGTCCTCTGTCGCTTGTTGTGTGCGCAGCGTGAATGCCTGTTTCTGCCCCAGCGCGAACATCCTGAAAGGGTCTCCCGAGAACGTTCCAGGAAGATCCCTGCGTTGCAAGAGCGGCGTAATCGATTGAGTGCTCAGGGCCATTATGTGCTTGTTCGTCCCTCCATCCTCAAGTGTTCTCTCGGTCATCGCTCTTTCCAGCGGGTAGGCCAGCTGTCCGAATTCTGGCCTAACCCGTGCAAGCCTCGCGCTGTGGTCCAGCAGCGAGTTCAACGGCTCCACCCTCGACCCCCCTCCCCTCGAGGCGCTGCGCCCGCAGGCGCCCCAGCCCATGTGCCTGATGATCTAGGCCCACCGACGGGAGAAAGCGGGGGCGGGAAATCTGCTCTTGATCATCCCTGTGCTGAATTCGTCCACCCCCCCCCACCACCTTGCTTGTTTCCGAGGTGTGCTTTATTGTGAAGTTTGCGGGAGGCATTGTGTGGAAGTCCCTCGCGACCTGAAGAATTGTTGTGAGCCTCCCACGAAAGCTGGGAAGGAAGTTTGGTCTCGTCTGAAGCGTGGCCCCCCACCTAAATCCGGTTGCAAATTTCCCGAGGTCTAATTGCATGCGAAGCGCGCCCTTGCCCCGCAGCAGGTACACACGCCAGGAGATAGAATAGAATAGAACTCCTTCTCCTCCTCCTCCTCCTTGTCCTCCTCCTCCTCCTCCTCCTCCTCCCCATCCTCCTCCTCCTCCCTCCGTCCTCTCGCGCGGATCGTGCCCCATAGTCGAGCAGTGGCGAAGCGTCCTGGCCTGCCCATAGGACCACCAGGAGATGATCTAGGAACATTTTGTGGTTTGCACGCGATGTTTTTAGAATGCTCCTGGCTGAGACCGTTTGAAAACAACGGCTTCAGATTCTAACAGCATTGGCATTGTTCATAGAAGCTTCTTCTGTTCTACAGAAGTTCGTGGTAGACCTTCGGCACTGCCGGAACGGTCGGTCCCTGCTCAACACCGGCAGGATTTATACAGCGGTTTGTGAAGGAATCCGAAGCACGGTTGTTTGAATTCCTACCAAACAAAAAAACACGTTCGGCTGAAAGAGTGTTGAATGCATCCCGAACATGTTTTTTCGAATTCATTCAAAAACCACTTAATTACGGCCGCCATGGGTCCGTCTGCACTGCGCCACCCCGCTCACTTTAAAACGCCTCTCACTCGTTCGGCCGTCATTGATGGGAGCCCTGTAGGTCCTCGCCATCTCGTCTCTAGGGTGCACTGGCGAGCGCTGGCGTGCGGCAGTCGGTGAGGAGTCGCCGATCTAGCATCGAGCCAGCGTTGACTAGCGTCGGCCAGCGTTGATTCTCGGGCCAGACGAAAAGGGGGGATTGGGAAAGGGGGGGGTAAAAAAATTGTTGCATGCAGCTGGTTTCGGCCACGCCGAGGGGCCCACTCCTCGATACATAGCCGCCTCCGGCGCCGGGAGGCGCCGGGAAAATCAGTTGTGTGAGCTGATTATCAAACCCCCCTTTGCTATCCCCCCCTTTCGCCCGACCCGAGATTCGCAAGAGCCAGTAAGATGCGGCATGGAAGGCTCACACGAGATGCCACAGAGCACGCAGACCGTGCCCCGTGGGGAGAAGGGAACTCCGCCTGCGGCCGCAGCGGGTCACTCCGCGTGGCGTCACCCCGCTGGGAGCACCGCCCACGCGGGTCGTGACCCACAAGCGCAGCTTCGGGCCCCGGTGGAAGAGTTCGAGCGGCGCCCGCGCGCCCATTGCGGCACACCCGTCCCCCGGCGCGTGCCCTCACTGGCAGCTCCATCCACGGCCTCAGTGGGCCAGTCGTGCGGCCCCTGTTGGCACGCCCTTCGCGCGGCGCATGACCTCCGGGGAGGTCCACCGAAGACATCAGTGGGCCACTTCGCGTGGCGGCGTCGCGCTCGCTTCGGCACACCCGCCGCGTGGGCCCGAATTCCATCCCTCGCGAGGCGGGCATGATATGACGAGTGGGGCATGCGCTGCGCCACCCGCATCTAAGTGGTCGTGTGGCCCTTCGCCCTTATAGTTGTTCCAAAAAGATGCTGGTGATGATGTGGTGGAGGTGTAATTCGTTATGATTGGTGCAACCCCTCCGTCCCCTTCTCCGATGAAGGTCCAAGGTGATGTCTCTTGTGCACTACCACTGCCGTAGCTCAGTAGAGCGGACAGTATAGTGTACGTGGTGTGCCCAAGTGCTGGTACACACGCCAACTGTTTCACACTAGGTATGTTCGGAAATGTTACTGTCGTGTCCAGGCAGTGAGTCACTTCATCAAGTATGGCATGATATGTTCGCAATGGTTCATCAAGCCGTTGATCGAGAATTTCGCCGACGGCGAAAGTATCAACAAGGCCAGATCGCAGAACAGCAAACAGTGGAACGTCGAGGATCAGGCTGGAGCAGCATCATATCAGTTTCAGGTGCAATATCAATACTCGATCGTACGGTCAGTATCGCCATGCTTGGCCTCCACAAACGTATCATCAATCGCACCGTCTCGTACACGTCCGAGGGAAGCGTCAGTTGCATCGGTTCCATGTTGAACACCAGCGTGTATTGAGAAGGCCCTGCGGCCGGTGCCGCCGACCCCGTGCGCAACGGGCATTCCAAGACATGATGTTGGGAAATTTCGTTCGGGGGCCCCCAAGCGGGGTGGTGGGCGTCCGCAGGAGTATGTCGACGGACCGCGCGGACCTCCGAATGTGTCTGTGTTTCTGTCCAGTTGTGTCTCTGCACGTTCTTGCAATGAAGAACCGATTTCCCAGCGGTGGTCGCGCATGACTATCTTGCCATGAGCGTGGAGCAGAGAACACAAGGGAAGCTCTGTAAGGGTCTCACATGGCTCGCCACGCCGCACCACCGGGAAACCAGGCCTGTATGGAGTAGCTCCGCGGCAGCCTCTTGTCTCCACAAGCGGGGAGTAGAACAGAGCAGAGTAGGGCAGAGTAAAATCGGGTTGTATGTGACACATCAGAGCAATACAGGGTGCAATGGCTTAGGGTAGAATATCGAAGACGCCTGCGGCGTATCACCGCCGCCCCCTCCATGCCTTCTGGAAACGCCTATGTGGCCAAACTCCAGGGAAATAAAAGCCAAGCTGCAGGACTGTGTTAGCCCCTAACCGTTGTAGGAACGCTTTGGGCGAGGAGGCGGGGGAGGAGGAGCAAGAGAGGGCCTACCGGGGGGGCCTATTGGGGGGCCCTCTTGCGGCCCTCTTGGGGTGGCCTGGGGACCTCTGCGGGGCCTCTTGGGGGCCTCCGGGGCCCTCAGGAGGAGGAGGAGGAGGAGGAGGAGGAGGAGGAGGGAGGAGGGAGGAGGGAGGAGGGAGGAGGGAGGGACTTCCAACCTCTCGGGCCGTCTCGGGGATCTCTCGCCCCGTCGGACGAGCTCGGAGGCCGTGCCGTCAATTGGGGCCCTCCTGGGGCGCGCTCGGCAGGCACAGGGCAGGGAGCCGCAGGGCTCATCTTCCTCCTCCTCCTCCTCCTCCTCCTCCTCCCTCTCCTCTTCCTCCTCCTCCTCCTCCGCTTCCTCCTCCTCCTCGTCCTCCTCCTCTTCCTCCTCCTCTTCCTCCTCCTCCTCCTCCTCCTCCTCCTCCTCCTACGCTGTTCTGTGGGCCTCTCGACGCCGTCTGAGCCTCTCTTGCCCGGCGGCCCGGCGCCCACTTCGGGGCACCCCTTTGCGCGAGGAGTGCTCCGAGCTGGGCGCAGAGTGCCGCCATGCGGGCGCCTTCGCTGGGGCCGGAGATGGAGCGACAGAGCGTTCAAGAGAAGTGCCGAAACCCAGACCCCCTCTAGTAATGAAAAAAAACATGCCAGAAAGTTTGTTCTGAATTTTCGGCCTCTGGAGGCCCTCACCGGGCCTCGGGAGCGTCAAAAAACGATTCGGGATGCAAAGCCGGTCATGGGGAAAGGGTCGGGACCTCTGGGGGTCGACGTAATGAAAAAACATGACGTACATTACGTCGGGGGTCTGGGAATGCGGGCGGTTGGATTGATGCCGTAAGTGGAGCTCGCCGAGTGGCCCGAAACGTGCGAGAGGTGTGCCGAAAGGGCCGCGGTGCCGCCCTGCAGGCCGTCGCAGCGGGGACGCAGGTCGAGCTCCCTGCGGGAGCTCGAGCCTCGTGAGGGGTGCGCCGAAATGGGCGCGGTGCCGCCAGGCAAGCCTTGCATTACCAGCCTGGAACATATCCCTATCCCTATGCTGGGCATCTCCTAATCACGATGCCAATCTTAGGGTTTGACTTATTTTTTGAGGGCGCATCCCTAAGATTGTCATCGCTTTTTGGCGTGTCAATCTCAGGGATAGGGATAAGTTCGAGGCTGGTAATTGCAAGGGAGGCCGCAAGGTGGGGCTCCCTGTGCGGGCAGGAGCCTCGTGAGGGGGTGCACCGAAGTGCGCGCGGCGCCGCCATGGCAAGCCTTCCAGCCGAGGCCAGACGCGGAGCTCCATGCGGTGGGGGCGTTAAGGAATGCGCCCAGGATCGGGGAAGCGTAAGACTCGAGTAAGCCAGAACTCGGGTTTGCCGGAGTTTTTTTACGAGGGCGTCGTGGATTCTGACAGTTCGGTTTTCGTGGAATGTCTGCAGCGGGAGCCCGCGTCAAATTTCAGATTGGGTCTCGTCATCTTCGTGACGGCCCCATCAGGCCAACCCGAGTCCCCCGTACCCGAGTCTTACGTCTTCTCGACAGGATGCTGCAGACCCTGGATGATTCCTTATCTGATGAGGGCGGCGGTGATATCCAGGGCCAGGCCTCGAGTGGAGTTCCACCGGCCTCCAGACCCTGGATTCCTGATCTGAGGCTCCTTTATCCAATGCCCCCACCGCGCCTCTCGGAGGAGGCTGTGGCGCCTGGAGCGAGGTGAGCCGTCGGCGCGGCGTCGCAACTGCTGGTGCCCAGTCCGTGCCACGGCTTCTGTTGAATGTTTGCATGCACGGGTTCGCCCTCGAAGAGAGAAAGATGCCCCCACCGTATGGGGGCACGATCAGAATGAGGGGTCGCCGCGCGGCGCGGGCCTCCAGACGAGACCAAGCGCGGCGCCGCCAGGCAGGCCGTCGTTCCCGGGGGCCGCGGCGACCCCCTACGCGGAGCGGGGCACGGAGCGTGCGAGGGGTGCGCCGAAGTCGAAACGGGTACGTATTGAACTGGCGTGGCGCCTACATCGCAGAGCGGATCTCGTTCGGAAATCGACAGGATGGGCCCAGAGTGTCCTCGAGAATGTCGTCCCGGAGTCCGAGGTGAATTTCGTGCGGCGTTTTGTTCTGAATGACGACTAAAAAATCCACTTGAAAGTCACGTTGTTGTTCACTCGCCGTTTCGGGGTCTTGCACTGGTAGAGATCCACGCAAAAATCCGCTGCAGCACGTCTGCAAGGTCGGCGCAGTGAGAGCTGCGCCGCAGTTGGCCTCGCCCTGGGGGGCAATGCCAACCCACACGAGCGACGGAGGAACACGGGTTCGGCTGCGCGGACATTCGCGCGCAAGTTGCCCGCGCGAGGTCGCGCGTGACCGCCCTCGTGTCCAATGAAGCGTACCGCGCTGGCGGCCCACGTAAGCCACCGAGTACGGTCACTATGTTATCGCGCGTAGGACCTGGTTGTGTTCGTAGCGTCTTCAAGATTGTATTGCCGTTCCCACCCATGATGTCGGAGGTTGGCGGGTGATATCGAAATAGAAACGAGAGACCCCCACCGGTTTCGGGTTCGTGTTGTGCGCGCGGGTGAGGCGAAGTTGCGTGGTCGGGCGAGGGGAACGACTCCGCGGTGGCCAAGGCAGGTCAAGGGCCGTTGACCGACCCTCCTTCCTCTCCGGTGGGCGGGCGGTGGCCGGGTTGTCCCGCCGTGGTGTCCCGTCGCTGTCCGCCTCTACCCCGCGGTGGGCGGGCGGTGGCAGGGTTGTCCCGCCGTGGTGTGCCGTCGGTATCCCGTCGGTGTCCCGTTGGTGTTCTGTGGTTGTCCCGTCGCTGTCCCGTCGTTGTCTCGCTGTCCCATCGTTGTCCCGTTGGTGTCCCGTCGGTGCCCCGTGGTGAGATCGATCGAGTGGGACCGATACCGATAGTGGGATCACAACGCGGCGCAGCATCGTCACCACGCGTCGTCGCCAACTCGAGGGCGCATCACCAGCATCGTCATCATCACAGCCATCGCAGTTGTCGTCACCTTGTTCTTTCCCCCCACCCACCAACCTTCGTATCGCCCGGAGGGTGGTCGTATAGGCAGTACATGTCAATGCGATGTTTCATCATGCGGCCCACGTACTCCTGCAGGCTGATCTTCCTCTGTTCGGCGATAGTGTTCTCGAGCTCCTGGTCATCCTTGGCAGCCCCTGCTCCTTTGGGCCCTTCTCTGCGCCGCCTGGACTTGCCGAAGACCCTCTTTGCCACCAGTGCTACGCCATTCCGCGCGGGCGGGAGCCTCCTCCGCCCCAGCCTCCTTCAGAAGCGTTTCGGCCACGCGCTCGGTGAGCAAGATGCCGTGGATCTCCAGGCGGTGGTGGGCCACCGACAGAGGCCGCCCACGGTGGCTCCCCACTGCGGCACGCTGCTGACCATCCTCCGCGCCAGGGCTGGCATCTGTCGAAAGGGCTCTTCGGCAACAGCGCCAGACCTTTGTTGCCGTGCCACCGCGCCCAGCGGCCGAAGCCCAGCTCGGGATGGGGCCCCTGAGCCTACGGCTGTTGCCAGCTCAATCCCCACGCAGGCGGGGGGGGTGAGGTTGAGCCATCGAGAGGAGGGGGAGGACAGGAGGAAAGGGGTGGGGCTCGGCGCCTCGGATTCAAGACCAGGACCCAATCCACAGGGGGGGCGGGGAAAATTTTGAACCTCGACCATGAAACGACGACTGCGGCGGCGACGGCGATGGCGGCGGCGGCGATGACGGCGACGGCGACGGCGACGGCGACGGCGACGGCGACGGCGACGGCGACGGCGACGACGATGACGACGACGACGACGGCGGCGGCGGCTGCGGCGGCGACGACGACGACCTCCCAGAACCTCTGCACTCGAAGCCCTACAGGGCCTCTCGAGAGCCGTCGTGCGGCGGCGGCGGCGGCGGCGCGGCGCCGCGAGGTCCCGCGGCGCGACGCCGCCGCCCCCGCCGCCCGCGGGAGCGCCGCCGCTGCCCTCCGGGCCGCCGCCCATCGGCCTGTCGCCGCGGCAGCTGGCGGCGGCGAGGAGGCTCTTCCTCGGGCCACCGCCGCCCCGCCGGGGGGGGGAGCGCGGCGGGCCCGCGGGCCGAGCCTCGGGGCGCGAGGCCGCCTGGGCGGTCTCGCCGGCGGCCACTCGGGTCCGATCGATCCGATGCGATGGCTTCGCTCGGACGTGTGCATGTTTCCCTCGGCGAGAGGGCCATCGAGGAGCACCCTTGCTCCTCTGGCGACGAAGCCACGCGCGACACCGAACAAAAGCACAGGAAATGTGGACGTTCGAGCGATGGCCAGATGCGATGGCGACCTCGGCCGCCTCGATCCGGTCGGCTGTGGAGCTTCCAGCGACCTCGGTGCGGGCCCGCTGCGAGGAGGCCTTCCGATGCCACGACGGCGCCGGCTGCCTCGATCCCATATGGGCGTTGCAGCTTCCGGCGGCCCCGGTGCGGGCCTGGTGCGAGGAGGCCTTCGGCCGCCCCCGCCGGGGGCGGGGGGAGCGCGGTGGCCGAGCTGCGAGAGGTCGATCCGATCGGGTGCGAGCTTTGAGGGAGCGCGGCGGCCGACGTCTGAGGGGTCGGTCCGAGCTTCGAGGGAGCGCAGCGCCCGAGTTCTGAGAGGCCTTCCGATGCCCTGGCGACTTCGGCGGCCTCGATCCCAACGGCGCTGCAGCTTCCGGCGAATTCGGTGCGGGCGGGTGCGAGTAGGCTTTCCGCCGCCCCCGCCGGGGGGAGCACGGCGGCCGAGCTTCGAGGTGGCCGAGCCTCGAGGCTCGAGGCCGTGTGAGCGTCCTGTGCTGCCCTTCTCTGGGCGTCCTCGTCGCCACGGCCGGGGCCGCCTGGGAGCCCCAGCCGCCGGGTGGCGGTGGCGGATGGCGGCGCGAGGCTGTCGGGTCGGGGGCAGCTTTTCGCGTCGTCTCCAGCTGCAGGCTCGAAGCTCGGCTGGCTGGACAACGCTTCGGCAACTGTGGTGTCCCTGCTGAACCCATGTTGCCCACGGCAGGCACTCACCAATTTTCAATGCTTCGCGCAGCACCAGCAGCCCATCCAGACACGATGCCCGGAGGAGCTGCCCTGAACGGGGGAGCGTGGCCCTGAACGGGGGAGCGTGGCATCATTTGGATATATCGGTGGCCTGTGTGGGCCAGAGGCCCCTTGGATGTTTCCTTGGGTCTCTTGGGGGTCCCTTGAGGGCTTCTTAGAGGCACCTTAGGGCGTCTTGCGGTCCTCTTGCTGGCTCTTGGGGGGCATCTTGGAGCGCCTTGGGTGCATCTGGGGGGCCTCTTGGGCGTGTCTTGGGAGGCCATCTCGTGGCCGTCTGAGAGGCCGTCGAGCAGGGAAGGGTGGTCCTGAATGGAGGATGACGATTAATAAATGACCGGGGGTCGTGTTCACGCGGCGGCGCCCGGGATGACGATTAGAAAAAACCAGCCGCGGGCTGGACAATTAAAAAAAAAATCGTTCTCCTCCAGTCAGCAAGCTCTGCAGAAACGGCAGGAAATTATTTCTGTGAATCGTTCTCTCCCATTGGTTTTATGAATCGTCAGCCCGCATTAGCTGGCGCCCCCCCCCCCAGGGAGGCCCACATTCGGGGGTGGACAGAACCCCCAACAGTGACACGTCGATTAGTGAATTGTCCGTTTTCGGTTCTCGAGAGGACGCCGCGGCCGTCATTTTCCAGGCGTGCGCCCGCCAGGTTTGGGCCTCAGGTCGTTTTCACTAAACCACGTTTTACTAAAGGGGGGTCTGTCCATCCCCGAAGTCGGCGGAGGAGCGGCCCCGTGCGCCCTCTCGCCCGTGCCTTCCTCGGACGCTGCAACGACCCGCGGGGCGCCCCGTCCAGCTCCAGGGGGGGGGGGAGTGGGGGCCCAGACGCCCTCGAGTCACGAAAACAATCATGACGGGGGGGAGGGTCGCGAGGAAGAGGAGGAGGAGGAGGAGAAAGAGGAGGAGGAGGAGGAGGAGGAGGAGGAGGAGGAGAACGAGGAGGAGAAAGAGGAGGAGGAGGAGGAGGAGAACGAGGAGGAGGAGAACGAGGAGGAGAAAGAGGAGGAGGAAGAGGAGGAGGAAGAGGAGGAGGAGGAGGAGGAGGAGGAGGAAGGGGGGGATTTCCAGCCCCTGGGGGGCCCTCGCCGGGCTTCGGGGCCGTCAAAAAACGGCTCGGCCCGAGAAGCCGGTCCCGGGGAGGAGGTCGAGACCTTTGGGGGTCGGCGTCATGAGAAAGTCATGACCTCGGGGGTCTGGGAAGGGGGACGGGGCTACGCTGCCCACATTCAAGCAGTGGCGAAGCGTCCCGGCTCGCCTATAGCCCCACCGGGCAATGTTCTAAGAACCCTTTGTGGTCTCCACGAAATGTTCTTAGAGCATTTCTTGCTTATGTTCGGGCTTATTGTTCTAAGAACATTGTTATTGTTCTAAGAACACTTTTCTTGCTTAACACATCGGACTTATGTTCTAAGCACATTGTTTTTGTTCTTAGAACATTTTGGGGTTCTTAGAAGATTTCGTGGTATGACTACGGGAATGGCGGGACGGTCGGTCCCTGCTCAACACATACCCCAAGCTGTCTTGCGCACTCCCACCCGTCCCTCCCCAACACAAAAGCAGCACCCGCGCTTCGGCGTGGACGGGGGGCCGCCACCGACAACCACTGGGAGCCAGTGCAGACGCCAGCCAGGTGCGCAGCGCCCGCGGGATGCGAGCGCGCGCGTGCGGGGGCACCCCCAGCGGCCACGCCGAATGACAGGGCAGAGTGGTCGCGGGGCGCCCGCGCACCGTCCAGGAGTTTGCCGCAGCGTGCGCTCTGCGCCGACGCGTGACAGGGGATGTTTCAGGAGGGAGAAAAAAAACACACACACACACACACACACACAGACACAACGAATCGTCGATTCCCAGGAAGGTATAGAAAAATATGGGAAGTGGGGTGGGGGGAGACACAAACCCGGAAAATATGGGAAAAGTATGGGGAATATTGTTATTTGTGTGTGTGTATTTCTTTGTGTGTCTCAGGGCCCTTTTCAGTGTTGGGCTTGCGCACGTGGGGCGATACAGTCGGGGCGCTGGCCTAAGAAATCTTCAGTAAGGAGCAAGGCCCATTAAGGAGGAGGAGGAGGAGGAGGAATCCGAAGTAACGGACAAGGCCCCTTTTTTCCCATCAGCGAAATTTCGATTCCGCATGGAAAGCTGGAAGAACTCCCAAGACACAGTGTGGATCAATTAAGGGACACGGAACACCTCCCCAGCGAAAAGGGTTCCTTCTTCAGCGCCCCTACTGTATGCTGTGCCCACCCCCCTTTCGTCCCTCACAGGAAAAAAAACACCAAAAAAGCATCAAGTGATCGCGGGCCGCCCGAACAGTATCCAGAGTTTGTCGCGAGGTGCACGCTGCATTGTTCCTTGAAGGGGATGGTGGGGGGTGTTGACATGGTTCCTGGTTTGTCGCCGGTCGGGCGGAGGAGGGAGTGTTCAGTAATACCTCACCGAAGGGGAAGAAGGGGGTTAGAATCTTTAGAAGAGGAAGCGCCCTAAACCACCAACGTCCTAAAGTGATGGTGGGATGTATTGGCCCGCTTCCCTTGAATCATATATCAACCAGACTTCGTTTTCCTCCACCCAGAGGCAGGGGAAAGACAGGAGGGGGAAGGGAACGGGTGAGAGAATGGGGAGAAGAGGAGGGAGAGGAAAGGGTGAGAGGATTGCGGAAAAAGGAGGGGGAGGATGGACGATGAGGGGAGAGGATGGGGACGGGGAGGAGGCGGAGGGAGGAGGAGGACGAGGAGGACGAGGAGGACGAGGAGGACGAGGAGGACGAGGAGGAGGAAGAGGAGAAGGAGAAGGAGGAGGAGGAGGAGGAGGAGGAGGAGGAGGGGGAGGAGGAGAAGAGGAGGGAGGAGGAGGAGGGGCAGGGGAGGAGGAGGAGAGGAGAAGGAGGAGGAAGGAGGAGCAGGAGGAGGAGGAGCAGGAGGAGGAGGAGGAGGGGGAGGGGGAGGGGGAGAGGAAGGAGTGCGGCGGAGGTCTCCCACGCGCCTCCTTCATCTCTTTCCCCTCGGAGGGGGCGGCCGGTCGAGGCAGCGGCGGTGTTCCTTTAGGGGTGTTTCGTCCTCCCTGGGCCTCCCGGGAGGTTTCGCGCCGCCACGGTCGGATCCGCCTCGGAGAAGCAAGGCACAAGCACGCGGAGGCGAGCGGACCACCCTGGCTGTGAGTCGGACCTGTCCCTCTACAGGAGGGATCTTCAAAATAGTCAAAACAAATAATCAGGGGAACATTTGTTGAGCATGTTAGGATGTGTTTGAATATTTTAGGGGTAGGTTTAATTGTTCGTTCAAAATCCGCCTGTAGGGGGAACAGGCCCGACCTAACCTTGGCTTCTGTGTTGGGGGGGAGCCTGGTCTATATCATGTTTTATAGGACATGGGCCTTGGGCGGGCTTGTCGAAGGGGGGTTCTTGGGTGGAGTTGTCCAGATCCCCGTCGGGTTGTCCAAGGGGTTATTTGGGGGAGGTCGTCGTGCCGTCATTGATCAGCATCGGGTGTCTGGGTTGTCCAGGGATTCGCTTGATTGGGTGACTATCCCACTGCACACTGTGCTTCTTTTTCGGGCGGGCGGCAGCGGGGGGGCAAGAAAGGTTGGGGCATCGAGGGTCGCAGGAAAGCGGCCCTGGCGGGGCCCTCACTCTGCGCCGCGGGCCCAAGATGAGCGCGAGGGGCGCAGGAGGAGGAGGAGGAGGAGGAGGAGGAGGAGGAGCGTATCTTCACCCCGCGCTGGCTGGCCCCCGTTGGCGAGCACCCGATCTCTGCAGAGAAAAGGGGGTCCCGTGCGCGCGGGCTGTACGGGAGGCAGTCGGCGGGATGCAGTGGTGCCAGGCGGTATGCTGCAGGCTGGGCTGTGGGGTGCCTGGCATCGCTCGGACGTGTGCATCTTTTCTCGGCGAGGGCCATCGAGGAGCATCCTTGATCACTCGGCGAAAAAAACACGCACGAAACCGAAAAAAAACACAGGGAATGGACGTCCGAGCGATGGCCAGGGTGCAGTCACAGGGGCGGACCTAAGCAGTGTTCTGGCGATGTCGTGGGCCCGTGTTCGCTTCGATCTCGTTCTGCGTCGAAGGCGGATGGAAGACGAAGCGAGGGACAACAAAAACAAGACGGAAACGAAACACACCGCTTAGGTTCAGCCGTGCAGTCAGTGTGGTGCAGGTTCCGTCGTAAGCTGTATATACAGTGCCGTTTTGTATACATGCTCCGCGTGCGGATCATGTCTTAAAATGCAGGGATTTGGTATTAAAACCAACGATGAGTTCATGCATGCATGTATGCATACATTAGTCTTTTTGTAATGCAAAATCCTATGTATTAAACATTGCCCTGTATATACCGTGCAAGCTGATGTGTGTAGCCTCGAGCGCGAGCCAGCGCACAGGGGCGGGCACGAGGCGGCCACGGGCGGGCCCCGAGCGAGAACCTTTCGAGCACCCGGCCAGCGGCCAGAGACGCAGGCAGGGGCCCGTCGGTGCAAGATCTGCTTCGGGGGAAGAAAAAACTTGGCATCGCTCGGACGTGTGCATGTTTTCTCGGCGAGGGCCATCGAGGAGCATCCTTGATCATCTGGCGAAAAGAACACGCACGAAACCTAAAAGCACACAGGGAATGGATGTCCGAGCGATGCCCAGAAAAGCGTAGGAGGAGGCTGACGCTGCGATCGTATGACTGGTCAGGGCTGAACCTGAACGGTGTTGTTGGTGATTTTGTGGGCCGTTGTCGTTTCGACTGCGTTTTGCGGTACAAGCGGTTCGAGGCAAAAGCGAGGGAAAGCGAAAACGAAAAGCACCGTTCAGGTTCAGCCCTGTGATTGGTCATAGTCCGTGCAACGTTTGGTGTATATACATGTGTTATGGATGTATGTGCATGCGGTCGGGCCGAGGTATATGAGCGAGATCGGTTCGGGGAGGGTACCTTCACGTTCTTCGTGCTTGTTGGATGTCATTGTGCATCTTGGGGGAGGGCACCCTCGAGTGATCACATGGTTTGGGATGTGTTGGCCGGCGGGGGGGTCTCACGTCATTGAAGGATGGTCCGTTGCCCCAGGTCCGATCGTATGTACACACGTGCATGCATGCACGCATACATACGTACATGCATGCATGCACACATACATACACGTTGTACATCTGGACGCCCGAAATGGGTACTGAAAGAATGGGTACTATGCCCAACTGCAGTTCCTGTTCATTTTGAACAGGATTTGCTGTCCACGCCGCCGCGGCCTGTGCCCATTTGAGACAGAGGGCCGCCTGCCCAACAGCGGCCGCTGTTGGTTTGGGACAACATTTGCTGTTGGGCTTTGTACCCATTTGTTCGGTACCCATTTCGGGCGACCAAAGTACAGAACAGGGTGAGACAGGGCAGGGCACGGCGATCCTGGGCTGCTCCACGCAGCGTGGCCTCGCGGGCCCGACCCGGCTCCCCCCGACGCATCATATGCGGACGGGCGGGCCAGCAGGGTCCATGGCGATGCGACCGATCTGACTCGGCGTCGATTTGGGCCCGCTCGATCCGACTCGATTCCGATGTTCTGTCGACCTCCTCCTCCTCCTCCTGCTCCTCCTCCTCCTCCTCCTCCTCCTCCTCCCCCTCCTCCTCCTCCTTCTCCTCCTCCTCCTCCTCCTCCTCCCCCTCCTCCTCCTCCTCCTCCTCCTCCTCTCTCCTGCTGCTCCTCCTCCTCCTCCTGCTCCTCCTCCGCCTCACTCCTCTTCTTCCTCCTCCTCCTCCTCGTCCCTCCTCCTCCTCCTTCACCTCCTCCTCCTCCTCTCCTCCTCCTCCTCCTCCTCCTTCCTCCTCCTCCTCTCCTCCTCCTCCTACTCCTCTTCCTTCCTCCTCTCCTCCTCCTCCCCTCCTCCTCCTCCTCCTCCTCCTCCTCCTCCTCCTCCTCCTCCTCCTCCTCCTCCTCCTCTCCTCCTCCTCATCCTCCTCCTCCTCCCCCACCCCCCTATCCTCCTCCCCTCCCCCCCCCCAAAGCGCGATCCCCGACTTGTTTCGACCCCCCCCCCTCGGGGGAGTCCGGGTGTCGATCCGATGCGGCTCGATGTTCACATGGCTGGGTAGTCGAAGGCCAGACTGTCAGATTGGATTGGGCCCCAAGAGCCAATCTGGCCCGGCCAGACTGGAGGATTTGGGTGATTCGCCAGACTGGATTCGCTTTGGCTCCCTCGCCAGATTGCCCCCGTTTGCCAGATTGGGCCAGCCAGATTGGCGCCAGATTGACTTCGACTACCCAGCATGGCGTTGTTGTACATCTTGGCGCAGCCGACCCGGTTCGTTTTGGACTCCGTGCCGACGCGTGCCGGTCCGAGGCACGCTCCGATTCGATCGGGTTGTCCGATCCGATGCTGGCCGATTCGGGGGCCAGGGTGAAGCCGGGCGTGTCCCCCCTCCCTACAGGGGGATTCCGGACGAAAAATAAGCAATATTCAAAACATACACCAACATTTTTGGAATGTTTTTGGGATTCTTCTGGATTTTCTTTGTACACCGGCTATTAGTATGGACAAGAATTGTTTGGACTATTATTTTGTCCCCAAAAGAGACATAGTCAAACGAATAGTCCAACACTATACACGGACAAAAAAACATGCTCAACAAATCGTCCCCGCATTATTTTTGGACTATGTTTGGCTTCTCCTCCTGCCGAGGGGCAGGCCCGACCCACGGCCAGGGCCACGCTCGTGCCGCGACCTGCCTGTGGCGCCCAGCTGGACCCAGGGCAGCGGAGGAGGAGGAGCAGGAGCAGGAGGAGGAGCAGGAGCAGGAGAACGAGGAACAGGAGGAGGGGGAGGAGGAGGAGGAGGAGGAGG
>CAUYUJ010008474.1:0-10000 GCA_963575745.1 Prorocentrum cordatum
GTGGTGGTGATGCTGATGCTGATGTTGGTGCTGCTGCTGCTGCTGCTGCTGCTGCTGATGATGATGATGATGATGATGATGATGATGATGATGATGATGATGATGATCATGCTGATGATGATTATGCTGATTATGATTATGCTGATGATGAGGAGGATGAGGTGGATGGTGATGATGAGAATGATGATGATTGTGATGATGATGATGATGATGATGATGATGATGATGATGATGATGATGATGATGATGATGATGATACTGATACTGATACTGATACTGATGATGATGCCGATGCTGAACATGATGGTGATGATACTGATACTGATGCTGATGCTGATGCTGATGCTGATGATGGCGATGGTGGTGCTCATGATGATGATGATGATGATGATGATGCTGGAGATGATGCTGATGCTTCTGCTGCTGATGATAATGATGATGATGATGATGATGCTAATGACGACGATGCGGATGCTGATGATGATGACGGTGATGCTGATGCTGATGTTGATGTTGATGCTGCTGATGTTGATGCTGAAGATGATGAGGACGAGGATGAGGAGGAGGAGGTCGATGGTGTTGGTGAAGACGATGCTGATGATGATGATGATGATGATGATGATGATGATGCTAGTGATGATGATGCTGATGATGATGACGAACATGATGCTGATGATGATGAGGATGATGGTGATGATGGTGCTGATGATGCTGCTGATGATGACGATGCTGGTGATGATGCTGATGCTGCTGCTGCTGATGATGATGATGATGATGATGATGCTGCTACTGATGACGATGCTGATGATGATGATAAGGATGGTGATGATGATGATGCTGATGCTGATGCTGATGCCGATTGTGCTGATGACGACGATGATGATGATGCTTCTGCTGCTTCTGCTGCTGCTGCTGATGATGATGATGACGATGCTGCTGCTGCTGCTGATGATGATGATGATGATGATGATGATGATGATGATGATGCTGATAATGCTGCTGTTGCTGCTGCTGCTGCTGCTGCTGCTGATGATGATGATGATGATGGTGGATGGTGATGGTGATGGTGATGGTGATGGTGATGGTATGATGGTGATGTGGTGTGGTGGGTGTGAGGGGAGGGGAGAGAGAGGGGAGGAGGAGGAGGAGGAGGAGGAGGAGGAGGAGGAGGAGGGGAGGGGAGGAGGAGGAGGAGGAGGACGCTCGAGTCCCTCTGGGGCCCCGCAGGCCGAGCCGCTGGATGCCGATCGGCGACGGCGCTGAGGGGAGCGGCGGCACGGCTGGGTGGGCGCGGCCCGCCGGAGGGTGGCCAGGACGCGGCCTCTGCCCGGTCGGCAGCGGGCGGGGAGCAGGGCCGGCGGGGAGCTCAGAGGAGGAAGAGGTAACCCAGCGCGGACGTGCCCAAGATCGTGCTGTTGTCCATAGTCCATGGGTCCAGAGGCCCCATCCATGATGCGTCACCCAACCCATCAGCTCAGCCAGGCAAGGCGCTAACTACGTGGGGAAAGGCGGAGGTGCGAGCTGGGAGGAGGGAAATACATGCGAGGGAAGGGCTGGGAGGTTTCGTTACCTTGAACGATCTAGGATGTGATATGCCCGAGACGATTCAGGCGCCGTTCTGCTGCTGAGACTCCATGCATCTCCTGGGACCAATCGTATTTCGGCACGGTGTCGGTGTTCTGCTGCCGCATGTGCTGTTGTCCATAGGTCATATTATGCTCGTGCTCGTCCATATTCTGCTCCAGAAGGATGGGGATCGCCTGCAAGCTGGCCGCATACGCGTCCAACGGCGACTCAATTTGGTAGAGTTCCGTCTGGCGCTGCTCCTCCTGCAGCTTGCCCAGCTGTGGCTTCATGGCGATGACCTCGCCGTCGACAAGCTTCATCTGCTGCTCCACATGGTACACTTGTCTGCGGGACTTTACTATTTGCTCGATCTCCGATTGCACACAGTCTGCACCTCGACTCCCTGCTCGAAGGTCTCTCCGTGGAAGTGCACCTCAGCCTCTAAAGACGGCACCTGCACGTTCTTTCCGATGCATTGGGAGCCGACCAATCATATTCCGCACCTCGGCAACTTGGGGTACAACGGTGAGGACGTCCGCGAGGAGTTCGAATCACATAAGAACTAGTTTAGTCAGCTTCTGCGTGTGAGGAAGGCCGCCTTCTAGTGAGGCTATGTCGTGATGCATGTCCATGGGCTCCGCACCAGACTTGATGACGTCTGCCTCTCACAGCACGGCCTTCATCCGGGAGTCGAGCTTTTTGCGCTGCTCAGCCCTCTCAGTGTCGGACTTCGCGCCGCAGGCGGCGCTCTTTGCCCACGCCGAGGACGCGGACATGCCGTCGTCCCCGCTTGTGTCCTCATGTCGCCGATGTCTCCTCATGGCGCCAACATCGCAGAGCGGATTTCGTTCGGAAAATGATAGGATGGGCCTGGAGTGTCCTGGAGAATTTCGTTCCGGATTTGGAGGTGAATTTCGTGCGGATTCTTGTTGGCCAGGAATGGAGACAAGCAAAAAAGATCCACGCGAAATTCGCTTCGTTTTTCACTCGCCGTTTCGGGGCTTTGCCTTGGCCGAAATCCACGCACAGATCCGCAGAAATCCACCGCCGCGCCGCGCTCCAGAGTCAGCGCTCTGCCAGTCTCAGCCCTCTCAGTGTCGGACTTCGCGCCGCAGGCGGCGCTCTTTGCCCACGCCGAGGGCACGGACATGCCGTCGTCCCCGCTTGTGTCTCGGGGGTGGACAGACCTCCTACCCTGACACGTCGATTAAGGAATTGGCCGTTTTCGGTTCGCGAGAGGGCGTCGCGGCCGTCATTTTTGCGGGTCCAGGTCCGTCGCTGTCGGTCCCAGGCCGTTTTCACTAAAGGGAGGTCTATTAAATGGAGGCTTACTAAAAGGACATGCCGTCGTCCCCGCTTGTGTCCTACGTGTCGCCGATGTCGAATGACATCGCCGCGCCGCGCTCCAGAGCCAGAGCTGTGCCAGCGTCCGCCGCCCTCGGTGGGCCTGCGCTCGCGGCCAGCCAGGGCACCGGCCAGCGCCTCCAAACCTCCTCCTCCTCCTCCTCCTCCTCCTCCTCCTCCTCCTCCTCCTCCTCCTCCTCCTCCCCCTCCTCCTCCTCCTCCCCCTCCTCCTCCTCCTTCTCCGCCTCCTCCTGCGTCTCCTTCCCCTCCTCCTCCCCCTCCTCCTCCTTCTCCTCCTCCTTCTTCTCCTCATCATCATCCGCCTCCCCCTTCTCCCCCTCCTTTTCCTCCTCCTCCTCCTCCTTCTCCTCCTCCTTCTCCTCCCTCCTCCTCGATTTTGTGCGTGTTCGTTTTTGTTCGATGGTCCAGGATGCTTCTCGATCGTCCTCGCCGAGATGGAATGCACACGTCCGAGCGAGGCCAAGACAAGGACTGTGATGCGTGAAGAGAGGACAGACCAGGGAGGCTGCTGCACCCTGGGCGGACCAGATGCAGCTCAGCCAGGGGCGGGCCTGGCGCATGGCTTAGCACAGTAGCCGCGGAAGCCAAGCCTTCAGGCAACATGGCTACGGACTTCTTCCCCACCCTCTCCTCCTCCTCCTCCTCCTCCTCTCCTCATCCTCCTCTCCTCCTCCTCCTCCCTCCCCCTCCCCCTCCTCCTCCTCCTCCTCCTCCTCCTCCTCCTCCTCCTCCTCCTCCTCCTCCTCCTCCTCCTCCTCCTCCTCCTCCTCCTCCTCCTCTCCTCTCGAGGCTCGCTGGGGGTCCGCCTGCCGTCGTCGCGCAGCCGAGCCAACACCTTGCCCAGCGCGGGCGTGCCAGAGATCGCCACGAGCTCCGACGCCGCACACGGGACTCCCTCTGCGCAGCTGCCCAGGCCGGGACGCGCGCCCGCGGCCGTCGCACGCTGTGCCCCGACAGTCGGCTGCCGCGTGCGCCGCTCCCACTGCGCCACGCTTGTTGTGGGCTCCGCGCTCGCACGTAGCCGACTGGGAGGTGGCAGACTCGGAAGGAGGTATCAGACGCGGATGGTGTCCCCCGCACGGGGAACCTTTGCGCAGCTCGAGGAGGGCATCTCGAAGCCTCGGGGGCCACCTCTGGGCCGTCTTGGGCAGTCCCGGGGGCTCTTGGGGCCTCCATGACCGCTTTTTGGGGGGCCTCTGGTTGGCATCTTAGGGCCATGTTGGGGCCTCGCTGGGCCATCCTTAGCGATTTGGGTGGCACTTGTCGGCCTGTGGGAGCACCATGGGACCGGTTTGGGTGATACGTGCGGCTTTGGGGCTGTCTTCAAGTGGACAGGCAGCAGATTGGCAGCAGATGCTGAGAACACTACGGATTTCGAATGTCGTTTCCTCTCTTGGGGGGATCTTTGGGCCCTCCTGAGCCATCTCAGAAGCATCATATGGTGAGCTTCGGTCATTTGGGGCTCTTGAGGCCCTTTCTGGAACCTCTTGGGTTCGTCCTGGAGGCCTTTTGGGCCTCTCTGGGAGTTCGTGGCGTCCCTACGTATAGGAATATTCGGGCAGCCCACATCGGCCAGGGTGTTGAGAGACCCCCGTTGTAGGCTTTTTTACATAAGCTTCGGCCCCCTTAGTAGACAGCAGAAGCGAGGCAAGGTTGGAAAGACAGCAAGTACGGAACAAAAGACAAGACGATAAAGACAATACGAGAGAAACCAGCAAGACCTTCATGGTGTGGACCCCCCGGGGCCACCAGATACGCAGGCCGCATCTGTGTATCTCGGTGCATGTCTTTTTTTTTTTTCTCTCTCTCTCTCTCTCTATATATATATCATCCCCTTCCCCCGTCTCTCCCGTCTCTATTCTTATTATGTATACCATGTGTATATGTATGTATGTATGTATGTGTATATATATATATATATATATGTAGTTGTCTCTCTCTCTCTCTCTCTTTCCCCCCCCTCTCTCTTGGTTTCCGCTCTCTCTCTCTCTCTCTCTCTCTCTGTCTGGCCAAGGACACAAGCTGCGGCAGACGCAACAGCTCGTGGAGAGCAGTGGCTTTGTGCTGAACGCGGCGGCCCGAAAGCTCATCGAGAAGGCCTTTCGTGTTGAGCGCCGTCCGGGCATATCCCGCCTGGACTTCCACGCTGAGTATGCTTCCACCCTCCCCTCGCCCCTTCTGTATGTGTTGTTGATTCCCCGTCTCTCTCTCTCTCTCTCCCCCTCTCTCTCTTTCTTCTCCCACTCCGCACTTGCGTCTCCTTCCCCGTCCCTTGCCTCGCTTTCCATATCTCTCTCTCTCTCTTTGCACGTCCCTTCCCAATGTCCTTTCCTCCTTTTTGCGAGTTCTCAGTTTTTATTTTGCCTTGTGTCGGACTGCACCGTTGTCTTCCTTCTATTCTCCTCCCGCTGCTCCGCAGCCACTTTGATTCTAGCCACCCGGCCCCTGTCGGGAGCCCTGCGTGGTCGGATGAAGGGCACCGCAGGACTATCGCGGAGCGCTTGCCGAAGAGTATGGCTCGGCTGCTCGGGTCGTATGCCACTTGGTCCACTGGCCGCGCGGGCGCCAGGCTGAACTCTGCGGGCGGCTTGTGTGCACCGTGCAGCGTTGGCGTCTCCCGAGGCGTCGTCGATTTTGGACCTGGGAATGGTGCGGTGCACAGTATTTCCCGAAGCAGCTTGCTGAACGGGGTGCTATTGTAATCGCAACGTGTTCCGTTCGAGGGACGCGCGACCAGAGACATTCTCAAGAAACTTCAGTGGTCCAGGCCGTTTTGTCTGCGACATCTTCACAACTCGTTATGAGTTGGCCGGGGTTGGGCGTTTGCAAATCTGGGATCCGAGATGCCGCGCGCGAGGAGGTCCGGCGTGTTTCGCCTGAGACATCCTCGCAACTCCTGGTTCCGAGAAAATGTGCGCGAGGTGGTCTGGCCCTTTTCGCCTGAGGCCACTCTGGTCTCCAAGACGCCGCCGCCGCGCGCGAGGTGGTCTGGCGCGTTTTCTCCTGAGACGCTCGCGCAACTCTGGGCTCCGACATGCTGCGCGGAAGGTGTTCCGGGGCTTTTTGCCTGAGACGTCCTCGCAATTGTATAGGAGGGAGTGGTCAGACCCAAACGAACTACTTGATTACACTTCTGCTGCCGGATTGTGCTCTGTGAGAGGTCTGGGCCCCAGGACGCCGCCTGGGCCATCCTCGCATGCCGCGTACAAGGTGGTCCGGCGCGTTTCCCCCGAGATTTCCTCGCAATTCTGAGCTCCGAGCTGCCGCGCGCGAGGTGGTCCGCCGCGTTTCGCCTAAGATATTTTCGCAAGTCTGGGCTCCGACATGCCGCGCGCGAGGTGGTCCAGCGCGTTTTGCCTGAGAGATCCTGGCAATTGTGAGCTCCGAGGTGCCGCTCTCGAGGTGGTCTGGTCCGCTTCGTCTGAGACATCATCGCAAGTCTGGGCTCCGAGATACCGCGCGAGAGGTGGTCTGGCGCGGTTCACACGAGACATCTTCGAAACACTGAGTTCCGAGATGCTGCGCGCAAGGTGGTCGGGCCCTCTTCGCCCCTGAGACATCCTCGCGACTCTGGGCTCCGAGATGCCGCGTGCGAGGTGGTCTGGTCGCCATGTTTCGCCTGAGACATCCTCACGACTCTGGGCTATGCCGCGTGCGAGGTGGTCTGGCGCGCTTCGCCTGAAACATCCTCGAAACATTGATCTTCGAGATATCGATCAGAAGGTTGTCTGGCCCGTTTTGCCTGAGACACCTTGCTTTGGGAGGAGAGGTGGCGCTCCTGGTCTGCCAGAGGAGGTAGCTGGCACCCAGTCGCGAGCGCGATTCCTTGGTAAGTTTCAAGGGTTTTTCAGGGGGGAGCCATGCATGATCAAATCGTAAAGATGCATCGAGCGAGAGCGCGGTGAGCAGGGAGGAGGCATGATGGAGCAGGAGAGAGGGAGGAGGAACAGCAGTAATTGACGAGGGAGACGGGACCAGGCTCAAACTACCTGTTTGAGGGCTCCCTGGCGAGGATGCCTCCTAGAAGCGGCACCGAGAGTGCGAAGGCATCCTTAGCATGCGGAGGATAAGGAGAAAAGGAGAGACGAAGAGGAGAGACGAGGAGGAGAAGGAGGCGGATGATAAGGAAAAGGACAGGGAGGACGAGGAGGAGGGGGAGGGGGAGGAGGAGGAGCACTGCGAGGAGGAGGAGGAGGAGGAGGAGGAGGAGGAGGAGGAGGGCGGAGAAGGGGGAGGGGGAAAGGGGAGGCGGAGGAGGAGAGGCTGAGTAAGAGGAGCAGGAGCAGGAAAAGGAGCAGGGGGAGAGGATGAAGAGAAGGAGGGGGAGGAGGATAATGCGCACTGCGAGGAGGAGGAGGGGAATGAGGATGAGGAGGAGGAGGAGGTGGAGGTGGGAGGAGGAGGGGGACGACGACGAGGACGAGGACGAGGACGAGGAAGAGGACGAGGAACACGTGGACGAACACGATGAATACAAGGATGAACGCTGTCAGGGAGAGGAGGAAAAAGGAAAGGGTGAGTGCGATGAGGACGTAGAGGATGTGGAGGGATACCTCCAGGAGGATGAGGAGGATTCGTGTGAGGCGGGGGACGAGGACGAGTGATATGACGAGGTGCAGGAGGAGGTGGAGGAGGAGGAGGAGGAAGTGGAGGAGGAGGGGGAGGGGACGACGACCAGGAGGATCATCATGAATAGGAGGAGGAGGAGAGGAGAGGAGGAGGAGGAGGAGGAGGAGGAGGAGAGGAGGAGGGGTGGAGGAGGAGGAGGAGGAGGAGGAGGAGGACGACGACGAGGTGGACGAGGAGGAGGATGAAGAAGAAGAAGAAGAATAAGAAAAAGAATAAGAAGAAGAAGAAGAAGAAGAAGAGCGGGACGAAGAGAGGAGGGGGATGATGGGGAGGAGGTGTAGTGGAAGCGGGGGCGAGGGCGAGAAAACGAATGACGTGGAGGAGGAGGAGGAGGAGGAAGAGGAGGAGGAGGAGGAGGAGGAGGAGGAGGAGGACGATGACGAACATCTCGACGACGATGCCAACTGTGCAGGCGGATCAGGAGCAGGAGGGCGTGCGAGCACTTCTGAGGAGCCACCTTAGTTCAGAACTGTGATGTTGGGGGATACTGGACTCTGGCTACATGTCGGACCTCCGCAAGTTTATGTTTTGCCATTTGTTTGTCCTAGAAACTCCAGGCGGCGGCGTCGCCGAGCTGGCAGGTCGCCCGCTTGCTCTGAGCCCCCGCCCTCCAGGACCTCCTGCACGGACGCGTGTCTGGGCTATTCCAGCGCTATCGCATTGCTTGCAGACGCACCTGGCGCGTGCATTGCCGATTCTGGGTTGTGGAGCTCCAGGTGCCACCGTCGTTGGTATCGCCCTGGTTTGCCGGTGGGCGAGATTCGTAATAATTTTGGCATCGCTCAGACGGGTGCATTTTCTCGGCGATACCAGCGCCAGAAAATCTTGACCATCTAAAAGCATTGTGGATCATCTTGCGCAGAAAAGCACGAACCCGAAGAATGCACTTGGAATGGACGTCCGAAATGTGTGTGCGTGTATATATATACATATATATATATATATATATGTGCCTGTCTGCTGTTGCGCCCAACCAGCTGGCGGAGGAGGGTGTCTATGTGAGCTAGTCGGCATTTAATGGTGGGTCCCTTCTTTTTTTGCTGCTTCGTTCACCCTCCTTCTCCCTTTTCCTCCCTCTGCAGTCGTCCTCGCGGCAACCACAGACAATGTTCTGTTTGTCTGCGATTATGTGCTTGCTCTGACTGTCGCTCTGCTCTCCCTCCCTTCCTCCATGACGATGGACAGCAGTGGCATTCGAGCGCGGAGGTGCCGGCGCAAACTATCATTGTAATGTTGCATTTTGTAAAAAGTGAGGCAGTGCGTCGTTTTGAGCTCGTTTTTGAGTGTCACCCCGTCTACCATTGAGCAAAAGGCTTGAGCCAACGCAGGTATGGACCGCAGCGCGTTGTTGTACAATCACGGCTCCACGTATAGCGAAGATCCTTATTGTGCAATGCTAGCCACAGCATGGAGGTCAACAGGAGGGCCAGCTAATTTTGTCTTCTTGATGTCTAATAGGGGTCCAGAGGGGGTCTCGCCAAGCATCTATTCTGCTTGGGCTCAAGAGCTCACGTGGTGTTAAAGCGTGAATTGCACCCTGTATCCCTATCGCCTCCACCTCCCCCTTACTTGTCCCTCCTCCCACTTCTCCCACCCCCTGATTTCACACTTGTCCATCCCCCCTCCTCCCTACTCCATCCTTCCAAGCCTCCTCCTCCTATTCCTCCCTTTTGCTCTTCCTACTCCGCTTCCTCTTCCTCCCTTATCCATCCTTTTTCCGTCTAATTCTTCACGTTTCGCGTATCCCCACCAGTTGTCCTCGCGTGCCCTCGCGCCCGCCGCCTTTCCCCGTTCCTTCGCCTCCTCGTCGTGTTGGACGGTGCGGCCTCACTGGCCCTCCGTGCTGCCACAGCGCGGCGTGACCCACGCCCTTACGCGCTGGTCGGTACGGACTGAGCTGGCGCCACTGTGCGACTTCTCCTCCGTCAGTTTCCTTCTGATGCCTGCGTCCCCGCTTCCGGGTCGCTCGCATCTTGATCGGGGGCATTTTGCCCCTGGCACGTGCACTTGTTTCGTCGGCCTATGCGCCGTCGCCGCTAATTATCTCGCCCTGTGCCCCAGCCGAGACCGTCCCGCTTCCTGGATCTGTCTTTGTGAGCCGCCAATCAAAAAAAGTATCCCCACCAGCCCAATCAGAAACATTGCCGATGAGAATTGATGGGAAACGGGCGGAAGAGATCCTGAAGCAATGCCCAGGCGGGTTGCTGTCTTCATGGAAGCGTAGAAGCGTACAATAAAACATCGGCCCAGAAAGGTACGAGGAGGAGGGGGGGGAGGAAGAGACGGGGTCTTGCGGCCATCCTGGGTTCGTCTTGGGAGCCCTGGAGGGCTTCTTAGGGCCATCCTGGAGGCCATCGATCAAAGGAGGGGGTGTCCCCGAAGTTTTCAAACTGTTGCTCTCAGCTCAGAGCCGCGCACATTCGTCTTAAACGTTTGTGGC
>CAUYUJ010008474.1:12500-39976 GCA_963575745.1 Prorocentrum cordatum
ACCAATGGATGTCCTGGGGTCTCAGGGTTGGGTTTCTTGTGGGAGGTTTCTTGTGGACCGGCCTCCACTGTAGACGTTTTGTTGTGCCTCGGGAGACCGTTTGACAGTGGGGCCCCCCGGTCACACGTGGGGCCAGGGGGAATGCGACAGTGGTGGCCCAATGTCAAGCGGGGAATCGGTTGGTCTTGGGGCCCATTCGACGGTGGCGCCAACTGTCGACTGGGACCTGGTCTGGGGGCCACTTCGTGGTGGGGCCCACTGTCAAATGGGGAGCTTGGGGGCCATTTGGCAGCGGAGCCCATTGTCAAATGTGAAACCTAGCCACCTGGGGAGCGTCCTGTCCGTGGTCGGCCCCGTGGACGCGGAGCTGTCCCGGAGGCTAGGCGCGGCGGGGCCGAGTTCGAGAAGCTCGCCGCCTTGTTGTCGCACGCGGCCCTTCCCACCCGGCGGAAGATCCACATTTTCGAGGCATGCGTCCTGAGCAAGCTCCTGTATAGCCTCCACGCGGCCTGGTTGAAGAGTACGGAGCTGGCCAAGCTGGATGCCATCCATGCTCGGTGCCTGCGCGGGATACTGCGATTTTCGCATTCGTGCGTGAACCATCAATTCTTAGACAAAATATGTGTACTTTGCCAGAAGTGCACGCGAGGGTGACAAGCACCCGTTTTGCCGCGCTGTTTTCAAACCTCATCAGAGGAACGATGGGATTTGGCACAGCTGCGCAAGCGGAGTCGACCGCAACAGATGTGGTCGAGGGAAAGGCTGAAGCATGCCCAACATTCACGCTCGTTTTAAGAAGGTTGTTGCTAGACACATCGTCCAGGCTCTCTCCGATCAGGTACACAAGTTCTTATTGGTCTTGACACAATCAAACCCATCGCAGAGCCTAAACGAGCCGGGTCTCACGGAAGAAGCCATCGCAATATTGTCAATCATTGTATTGGCATTGGAGCCAAAATTGCGGTCGGTTTCTTCCGAAGCCTCCAGATTTCTTGAAGGCGGTGGAGCAACATTCGGAGTGTATTGACGCGTTGTGCAAGCTTGCCATGTATCTTTGGCCGATGGTCTTGGATCTTCCGCCTTTTTGAAGAGCTGAGCCTGTCTGCTGCAGGTTATCTAGGCACCGAGATCGAGGAACCAGACTTCCGCCTCGTGTGTGTGTAGCGGCGAGGTGATATGCTTAGACGTGCTCCGAAATCCGATAGAATGAGCAGATGTACCTCTGTTGTTGTCCGTCGCCCTGATCATTTTAACTGGTGCGTTTTTTCCCGCACTGTTGTTCGTTCCTTTCGAGTGGCCCCGCCTTCAAGTCGCACTTGTAGCTGAAGCTGTGCCCGCGCACAATGGATTCCAGGCAAAAGTCCACATGGAAAACAATTGTAAAGGGCAAGCGTCCTCAGCATGGCAGATGAAGTTCACGTGCTGACCTCACTGCTTGACCCTGTATGTGATGGAGTCTCCGCTGTTGCCTCATCCGTTTGAAAGTTCATCGTGCATTGGTTTCTCAGGCCATCGCCCATCCCCTGGAGCGCCCATCCCTTGGTTTTTCAAGACAAGCTCTTCCGTTCCTCATCCCCCATCCCCCTCTTCTCCAAAATTGTTTGGGATAATGAAGCATGCCAGTTCGCCCCGCGCAAATAGGGTGCTGTCTGACAGGGCGCAAATTCCATTCGTGGGTTTCCCTAGCAGGTCCTCAAGTGAGGGTGCGGGGGGCTGTACGTATCGAGCCCCGAAAGGCCAAGACTTCGTCCACCCATCATGCCACGTTCTTCCTCGAGATCCCTATTATCATCCCCTTCCTCGAGCTCCATATCACCATCCCTATCATCATTCCTTCTTCCTCCGTCTCCACTTTCCCGTCCTCCGCCTCCATCATCTTCCGCTTCCTTTTCTCTTTCTCCTCCCTCTCCCACACGCTTCCCCCCCCCCCCCCGCGACCGCCCTCGCGAGGCCCTCTGCAGCCAGATCCTGTCGCGCGTCAAGGGGCCAGATCGCGGCGCCGGTGGGCTCTCCAAGGCCGTCTCCAAGGTCGTGGCCAGGCCGAGGTCCGTGATCCCCAAGGCCCGGGGTGTCGCTCGCCAATTTGCCGCTGGAAATTCTAGACGGCTCACGTGGCCCCGCCGCCCATCCGGAAACGATGCCCAGACCAGTCGCCTTGATCAGGGATGTGGAGGAGCATGCGGTGGAACAAAGGGGCTGGGGAAAACATCATACCCCAAGAGAGGAAGGATGGAGGAGGAATCGGAGGAGGAGGCGGCGGAGGATGAGATCGATCAAAGGAGGGGACGTATTGCATCAGGTCCCCCCTTACCCAGGAGGCCAACATGAGGCCATAACGTAGTAACATCTATGACTTTGGTATTCTTGCCGAGGCGTGTTGGGTGCATCTGGGAGCTTCTTGGGACCTCTTGGGGGGCCTCCTGCGGGCATCTTGGGGGCCTCTTCGGGGCTTCTTGGGGCCTCTCGGGCACCTCTCAGGGCCGTCTTGGGCACCCTTGGGAGCTTCGGGGGCCGTCATGGGGCCATCTTGGAGAAGATCGATCCAAGGAGGGGGGCTCCTCCATTCGGGTCTCAGCCCAGGACGCCAACTTGTGGCCAACACCTTAGAAAAATAAATGGTGTGTGCCGTCTCGCCGAGGCCTCTTGGGGCGTCTTGGGTGCCCCTGGGGAGCCTCTCGGGGCGTCTTGGAGATCTCTTGGGAGCCTCTTGAGGACACCTTGGGGGCACCTTGGGGGCATCTTGGGGCCTCCTGGGCACCTCCCAGGGCCGTCTTTGGGCATCCTTGGGAGCCTCGGAGGCCATCTTGGGGCCATCTTGGAGGATATCGATCAAAGGAGGGGAGCTCCTCAGTTAGCGTCGCCCCCTCAGGAGGCCAACATGTGGCCAACACCCTAGTCAAGTCAATGATTGTAGCTTCTTCGCCGAGGCCATCTTGGACGCTCCACCCCCTCGCGAAACCTCCCGTCCAGGTCCAGGGGTAAGGGGTCGGGGGAGGGGTCAAGACACCCAGCTCGATTGCAAGCCGTCTAGCTCACTCCCACCCGTCCTCCCAACACAGAAGTGAAACCCGAGCCTCAGCATGTTCAGCGGTCGTCTTTGGATGGGCAGTTACTTGGAACCAAAATCGAGCCCATGTGCGCGACGTTGGGGCGAGGCGCGCAAAGCGTGCCAGGCGCGCCACGCGCGCAAGGCACCCCTGGGGCCTGAGCGTGCCAGGCACGCTTGATCCACCAGATGCGCCACGTGCCTCCGCGTGCGCCAGGTGTGTCGCATGCTCCAGCCGCACCAGGTGCGCCACGTTCGGGGCACGTGCAGAGTGTGTCAGGTGCGCCTGCGCACGTGACAGCACATCGGGAAATATGTCGGCCCCACCATCCTTGTCGAAAACCAATGCCAATCATTGTGTCTGGTGGGCCTGCGTACAGCAGGCCATACGCCACCACCCCCGCCGTCCTTGTCAAAAACCACTTGGCAGTGATCGCGGGGTGGCCGCACATGATCCAGATTTCGCCGCGAGGTGCATTGTGTATTGTTCCCAGCCATCCTGTGGTGATGGGTCCTCGTTTTGAAGAGAGCGCCCCGCGTCACCTCCTCCTCACTCCTCCTCCCCTTACTCCTCCTCCTCCTCATCGTCACCATCAGCATCATCCCACCCATTTTGGCACACCCCTCACACGGTTCGTGGCCCCACAGGGAGCTCCACCGAAGGACTTTGTGGCACAGGCCGCATGCGGGGACCGCACCCATTTTAGCCCACCATTCACACGGTTCGTGGTCCCACAGGGAGCTCCACCGAAGGCCCCAATGGCACAGGCCGCATGCGGGGACCGCGCCCATTTGGGCACACCCCTCACACGGTTCATGGCCCCACAGGGAGTTCCACCCAAGGCCCCAGTGGCACAGGCCGCATGCGGGGACCGCCACCAATTTTGGCACACCCCTCACACGGTTCGTGGCCCCACAGGGAGCTCCATCGAAGGCCCCAGTGGCACAGGCCGCATGCGGGGACCGCACCCATTTTGGCACACCCTTCACACGGTTCGTGGCCCCACAGGGAGCTCCACCGAAGGCCCCAGTGGCACAGGCCGCATGCGGGGACCGCACCCATTTTGGCTTTCCTGTGGCTCAAGCCCACCCCTCTCCAGATTTCGATCCAGATTCCGATCCGACCCCTGGTGAGCTGCCCAGCGACCACAGGTTTTCGTGCTAAGTTTTTCTGCTACCTTTGTGATGTCTTCCTCGGCAGGTGGCAAAACACGCGCGCCAGGCACCCCGGTCAGGCAGCTCTTCAAGGATCCCCTTCAATCATCTATTTCTCCATCCTCGCCGCAGCCGACTGGGGGGAGGGCAAAGCAGCATCGGATCCACAGCCCACTGCAGGAAATGGACGGGCTGGACGACTTCGCGTACACGAGTGGGCTACAACATCAAGCTCCGGCGCGCCAGCTTGACGGCGATGGCGTTCAACCGGAAAATAAAGGCAAAGGAAAAGGCGCGCCCGTGACGACGATTTTTGAGGAGATGGACGGATTGACTGTGAACCAGTGTAAACACATACTACGCGAACAACTACATCCTATCCACAACGACATTCAGGCCGTAAAGAAGCACGAAATTTCTCAACAGGATCTTCGGGACGCAGTGCAGCCCCTTCGTTCGGCCATCAACGAGATTACCAATAGGGTCTCCGCTCTCGAAGCTCACCCGTCATACCCAGCATCTGCTGGCATTGGGTCAGCACGCAGCTTGGACAGCACAATGGAGGTGAAAACCAACGAGCTCGAGCGCCAAGCAGCGGCACTCACCACGAACTAGCAGGTGGAAAGAAATGCAGTTGGGAGGCAGCCGCTGATTTTCTGAAGCAGCAGTTCGCACGTATCAAGCCGCCGGAATACGTAGACATCTTCACGAAAGGAGATTTCAACAGCATTATATTCGTGAAGTTCAGTAACAAAGATGCCCGGGATAAATTCGTCAACGTTGTTGGTAGGACGCAGCTTACACCTCTGGAACACCATCTGGACTAGGGCCGATCAGCCGATCGAGAAACGAGTGCCAGAAAACTTCTTTGTTCGGGTTGCGCAAGCTATTTCTGGAGGTGGGGTACAGCAAAGCGGAGGTGCGAGTGGATACCGCCAACTGTGTCCTCAACGTTGCCAAAGACCCAGTTGTCAAAGCTCAGGTCGTGAATAATACGTTGCACATTTCCTGGGAAGGCGTATGGAAAGACTGGGAAGAACTTACCAACAGTCCTGAAGTACACCACCTTACTTCAAGGGCGAACGATGCGCTGGGCCGGTCTACGACGAAAGGCAGTGGAAAGGGCAAGAATGGGGGGCCGGGTGTCGGAATAGGAAATACGACGGCGCACTGGCAGCACCACAGCTCGGGTGGGCAAGTGGGTAACATCCCCATGCCGGCCGGTCAGGCGCGGCAGGATGGCAACGTGGAGTGCCAAAGGCATCAACCTGGACCTGCCGCACAAGCTGTACGAGTTAATTAAGCACATGCGTGATATGGACATCGCGGTGCTCTGTTTTCAAGGGACGCACTGCAGAGGGTCACCGGTATTCGATTTCGAAGGTTTTTTTGTTTTTCGATCTGGGAAGGAGGAGGATGAACGAGAATATGCGGGAGTGGGGTTTATTGTGTCCCCTTGGGCAAAGCACGCTGTCCAAGGCTACATCCAGAAACAGAATCGTCTGGCGAGCCTGCGAATAAGAGTTCCTGGGGTGGGGGTCTGACATTTGCAACGGCATACGCCTACATAAACACAGAACAGTATGATTATGATGTACGCCGTGATTACTATTCTGACTTGGCCGCGTTTGCTACAATATGCCGGTCGCGTGGGCCAACTATCATACTCGGCAATTCCAAAAACAGGCCTGAAGCACAAAAATGCTCAATTCGACGTGAAGGCATTGTGGAGCCAGGACACGAAAGACATGTACATATCCAACTTTTCGGAGGAATGGCGAAAAGGTGCGCGCGGCACCTCTTGAGAAGATCGCGCTTCCGCAGTAATACGGTGCATGTTGCAATCGGCTTCTGCGTGCACACCGCCCTTAACAACATCTCGACTACGTCCTTGGATATCGGACCGCGCGTTCCACTTGATCGAAGAGCGGAACAGAACACGACGACATGGGCAAGCTACCCACGGTGTCACACAGAAGAGCCTCAGCAAGAGGATCCGAAAATCTTCCAAGGCAGACCAGACACACTGGCATACAGAAAGTATTGCAACGCATGGGTGGGAGGCTATCAAAACATTGCGGAAACTGTTGTTACGAAGTGCGGCGGCTCCAGGATGCCGAAGGTGAATTGGTAGACGCATCCCAGCGGGCAACCAGCATGGCAGATTACTTGGAGACGGTGCACTGGCGAGCACCGGAAGACATCCCAATGCCGGACCAGCCACTTCAAGATGGATATCTGGACGTTGAGTTGGGACCGATCTCGCCGGAAGTCAAAGAGGCATTGAAGCCATTTCGTATACAGCGCGCTGTTGGGACCGATGGGGCGCCGCCAGTACTATGGAAATGACAGCTGGATAGCGCGGCCGCAGTGGACACATTGACATCACTACGAAATGCGTGCTGCGAGGCCAAAGACATCCCAGAAGAGTGGAGAGAAGCATCTGTTGTACATACTTTTTAACAAGGGGGGCGCATTCCAGCCTTCCAATTATCGGCCGATATCCTTGCTCACAGTGGGATAGAAGATATTTGCTAGCATCTTATTAGAAATACTCAAGCACGGAGGGGCTGATGAAGCACTACGGGAGTCTCAATATGGGTGCACTTTAGGCCCGGGCAGGCATGGGTGAGTGCTTCATAATGTACGCGCGCGGACACCTTGGAAACGTCGCCCGCGCATGCAGCTCGGGGCGCAGGGGCGAAGAGAGGGGGGGGGCGCCCCCCCCCTTCGCTGCCCGCGCCGAGGGGCTGCGAGGAAGGGGGGGCGACGGGCCGCGGTGGCCGCGCTCGCCTTGCGATTTGATTTTTCTCGGGTTTCTCTGCTGTCTTTTGCGCTTCGCATCCATTTGCTTGGCGGTGGCAATGGCAGGCGAATGTGGATTGGCCGCCATAGGGAGTACGTTGCCGGTCGACGCGCGCGCTCGCTTCTGGTGTTTCGTCAGGGAGGTAGGCATCGAGGACGTCGACGACCTGGCATTTTTCTTTACCACGGTGGAGGCAGCCGCGGCCTCGGGACAGGAGGAGGCGTGGCGGCGAGCTCGGCAGCTCGCGGGGCATCCGCGAGTGGCAGCGTGGCACAGGGTGGCCCGCGAGGCGCAGTCAGCGCCGCCCGCGCGCAAGGCGGACGCTCCGCCACGCGCGCCGGCGATGGTCCTCCCTGGCTTGCGCCCGCCAAGAGGGGGGCGCGGCGTGCAGCGCGCGGCGGCGAGCGCCTCCGGCACAGAGGAGGCGGACGCCGCGCAGCGCGCCAGCGCGGCCGGGGCAGCGGTGCAGCTGTCCGCGTCCTGGGGCCCAGCGCACGGCTTGGCGCGGGGGCTCCCCGAGGGCCAGGCGCAGCGCTTGTGCGGACCCGGGTCCGCGGCGGCGAAGAGGCTGGCGCGCTTCGCGAGCGCGGGGGTCCGGGACGCGCTGCGCGTCTGGGCGAGATGGGAGGCGTGGGCCCGAGCACGGCAGCTCGAGCCCCTCTCCGCGGAGGCTGCTGGCAGCACACTGATGGTGGACGAGTTCATATGTCATATGTGCGGTGAACAAGCCTCCGGGGTGCGCGTGTGGAATCGGTTGAAGTGGCTGCAGAAGTATCTCGGTGCGCCGTTCGCGCTCGAAGACGCGATGAAGCCAGACGCGCGGCCCGCGAGCAAAGCGGGGGGAGAGTTGCGGCAAGCGACCGTGCTCGAGCCGTGCATGGTATCGTTCCTGCATCAGATACTTGCCGCACAGGCAGCGCAGCGCGGTTGGCTCGAGGTTCCCGCCGCTGCAGCGATCGCGCTGTGCCACGGGTGGCTGAGATTCCAGCATTTGTCACGGTCGTACCCGATTGAAAGGACGAGAGCGCTGGCCTGGTTCAGATGTTACCGCGGAAAGCGCGGCGGATGTTTCGATTGGTGCCTGGTGCGGACCGCGGAGCCGCGTTGCGCAGCGGATGTGCTCTGGGACGCGTGGCATAAGCGCGCAGGGGCTGCCGGCGAAGGCGCCCCCCTGCCAAGGGGCCTCGCGGCGCACGAGGATACGGGGCAGCTCTGGCGTCTCGCGCACTTCTCAAAGTTTCTGCAGTCTGAGATCGGCCTTTGTCTGAATTCACCGCTCGAGAGGAAACTGATCACGTCGTACAGCCTGAGGCGTTTCATGCCGACGTTGGCGGAAAGCGTGCAGCTTCCGTGGACAGAGCGCGTTGTTGGCGGGGGCTGGACGCCCCGCGATGGTGGCGGAAGCACCGGCGCCCCGAACATGATGCCGTTGCGATACGCTGGAACCAGACGTGAGCAGCAGGGTTTCGTCCGTCTGTACATGCACGAAGTGTTTCACGAGGCCGTGGCCAGCTTGCCAGCCCCCCTGCGATTCGAAGGGGTCAAAGCTTGGTGGGATACGCCAGCCGCGCAGGAGGTCGCAGCGGGCGCGCGGCGCCGCGCGATGCAGCTGCTGGCGGCACAGGGCGCGCCCGAGCCCGCGAAGTTTCTGCCGCCGGCGGTAAAGAAAGAGCTGGCGCGCCGGCGGTTTGGCGCGTTCACCGCGTCCAATTACGGGGAGCAGAGCGCAGCGCTGAGGCGACAGTTCCGCAGCCGGGGCCGCCGCGCTGCCCAGCCGCCGCAGCGGCCGCGGCGGGCGCAGCGCCTGCGCGGGATCGCTGGTAAACGCGCGCTAGAGGAAGGCGAGATCGGCAGCGATGAGGAAAGAGACAGCCAGTCATCCGCAGCGTTGCCCGTCGAGCGGGCAAAGCCGGCAGCGCAGCCGAGTGCCGGGGAGCTTGCGGGAGCAGCGGCGCCAGCGGTTGGAGCTGCCCCTGCGGCAGCAGCAGCGCAGGCGCAGGCAGCGCCAACGTCACCCCTTGGGGGCGATGTTGTTGCAGCAGCAGCGCAGGCGGGCGCATGCGGCGCCAGGGGCTGTGTAATTCGCGCGGAGCGTTTCTTTGCCGCGCAGGCGCAGGCAGCGTCACCGTCGCGGGCGTATGTGCAGGCAGCTGCAGCAGCAGCGCGAGCGCATGCAGCGCCAACGTCAGCCCTTGGGGGCGACGTTGTTGCAGCAGCATCAGCGCAGGCGGGCGCACGCAGCGCCAGGGGTCGTCGTGCGCGGAGCGCTTCTTTACCGCGCAGGCGCAGGCAGCGTCACCGTCGCGGGCGTATGTGCAGCCCGCTGCAGCAACAACAGCGGTGCAGGCGCACGCAGCGCCGGGGGGGAGCGTAATGTGCGCATGTGCAGCGCCGCCGTTTCGTTCAGGCGCACTCCGCGCCATCATCGGCCGTGGGAGACACGGTAGCGGGCGCCCCGCAGGCCGGCGCAAATAGCGCCCGAAGCCGCGTCATGCGAGCAAAGCGTTCGGTCGCTGTGCAGGCGCACCCAGCGCCACCGTCGCAGCCAGCCAGACTGAACCCCGCATCAGCAGCGGTCTTCTCGCCAGCGCCGTTGCATGGCGAGCGCGCGCGTCGCTTGTGCGCTTTGCCCAAGGTTTGCGACGGGGCAACGATCGGCATTCCCGCCGAGCTAGGCTGGATTGTCACGAATGAGCGTCATCACGTCGCCATTGAAGTCAGCGGCTCTCCGCATATCAGATCACGCAAGCGACGAAAGGCGGAGAAGACTTCTGTCTTAGTCAACGGGAAGCAGCTGACGAACGCGTGCGACGTCACGTTGGCTTCCCCCACGTGGGTCGGAAGATTGACCGACGGTGATCTGGTATGCCGCAGGTGCCAGAATCGCGCGGCGTTCCTGGCCCGAGCAGCCCATGAGCTGGAACATGCGGCGTGCCAGCCGTCGGTACTGGCGGCCCGGGATGCCGTGCTTGCGATAGCCGCGCGGGCGCAGGGCCGTACGCACTAGCATTGCAGCGCGGCCATGTCCGCGCGGTCGCTTTTCGCGCGTATATTGCACCAGCGCGACCCACGCGAGCGGAAATCGTAGAGTTGTCGTGCGTGCGCGGGTGCTGCATCAGCAGCCTGCGCTGGGGCCGCGCAAGCGCAGTATGAGCGCACAAGCGGTGCGGCGTGGCCATGTCCGCGCATTTTGCTGCATCAGCAGTTTGTGAGCGCATGTTGCAGCGCGCAATAACGCCAGCGCACGCCATGCGCAAGCCGTTGCTTTCAGCGCGCGAGCAGACGTGCCAGCGATCTTGAGGGCGCGAGGCGTTGCGACTTGTCCTCACGTGCGCGATGGCGCTTTCGATCGGCGGGCAGGCGTTGCAGCTGCCGTCTGTGTCGGGAGGCCGCGAGGCCGCGGAACAGCTGTTTACGCTTTTGTGCAACGCGTTCCGGTTGGACCCCAAGGTGGCCACCCACTTGGTGTCAGTCGCGGGCCTCGAGAGCATGGATGATCTCACACACTTCTTCACGTCGGAGCAGGAAGTCGAAACCAAGGTAATCGAAAAGATCGAGGGCCTTTCTTTCCCAGGGATTCAAGCGTCGCGGCTGCGCCAGGCCTGGACCGCGGCGAGGCAGGCCGAAACGATCTCCGACGCGCGGAAGAAGCGTGGCGTCGAGGATGATGACCTCGATGCGCTCCTGCCCAACAGTGACCTGAAAGACATCCGCGCCAAGTTTTACGCGAGGTATCGCCTGGGGTTCGGGGTCAAGACTGAGCCGTGCGATCACTTGGTGAGCAGAATATCAAAGGAGCTGTCGCGGCGTTTGCTGCAGGCACGCGTTGGCGTTGTGCGCGCTGCGCGCGTCTCCGCGCGGTCGTTCGCGCGCGCGTCCGCAGGTGCATTCGGTTTTCCGCGTGAAGACGTTGACGCATCAGCTGACCATGACGAGGAAGCGGCAGCGCATTGCGGAGGGGCTAGTCCTCGTCACAGGGGAGCAAGCGAACGAATTCGACACGGAACCGCACAGAGACGTGGCAACGTATGTCAATTTGCATCACACACTGATGCTGGCGTACGCGCGTGCAGGCGCAACAGCGCGCTGTGCATCGCGACGCTGGCGTTTCCAGCGCGCGCGGCGCGTGCAGGCGTCGTCCAGTTGGATCCGCAGCCAGCGGAACCAGAGGCAAGGGATCGCGACAGCACGGATTACGTCGAGGCGCGAACGCGGTGCATCGCGCGCGGCAACCGGCGGTCCGTCGCGCGTCAGGTGCCGCTGGATGTCGTGCTCGCCTACCACAGGAGGCTCGCACAGTGTGCCACCATCCGTCCCCCGAGTCAGGCCCTCCAGTGGCTGCAACAGCGGGATGAGGAGGAGCGACAGCAGTGGGTTGACAGGCGCGCCGCGATCCGCGAGCTGCGAGGGGCTAGTGTCGCGAACGTTCCACCGGCGTGCAGGCATCGCCGCACGTCCATGTCGCTGGGAAAGATCATCCAGGATGTCTTCGAAAGGAGGGAGCACATGTGGGAGATCCCCGCACGCGGCTTCGCACCAGCCCCCGACGCGCGGCCTGCCGCGGACTTCGCGCGCGGAGCCCCGCGGGGCGCCCCGCCGCCACCTGCGGCGCAGCAGGGGGGCGCGGGTGCAGGGCGCGGGCAGCGCAACCCCAAGGGCGCGCAGAAGGGATCGAGCACCGGTTTGGCGACCCACCTCAAGAACGGAAAGGAGCTGTGCAAGAATTTCAATCGGGGGTCGTGCCCGGAGCCCTGCCCGAAGAATCTGGAGCACGCATGCTCCGTGATCGTGAGCAAGAGCGGCCGCGTCTGCGGCATGAGGAATCACTGCGCCGCCGTGTGCCGCAAGGCGCCGATCCCGGAGCAGGGCGCGTTGTCGCAGTATTGAAGGGGCCCCGCCAGGGCGGAGGACAGCGCCGAGGCAGGGGGCACGTTGCCTGTCCAGCGGAGCACGGCTTCTTTGCGCCAGCGCAGGCGGGCGCACCCAGCGCCCAGCCAGGTTTCCGCGCGCAGCAAGCGCGCGTTCTCGGCCAGGCGCAATCAGCGCAGTCATCGGGCGAGCAGGAGTCCGATGTGTCGGCACCGCAGGCGCGAGCGCATCAGCGCGGGGCGCCGAGCGACGGCGCGTCTTCGGTTGCGCAGGCGCCGCGGGTATCGAGGCACTTCCCCGTGATGTGGTCGCAGCGCCAATTGCGGCAGTGCGTCGTCAGCTTGTTCCCCAGGGAATGGCTGAGCAGTTTTGTTTTTCCGTCATTGGAAGATCTAGTCAATCAGTCGCCGTTCGTGGATTTCGCAAAGTGGCTAGACGAGCGCAGCGTCGCTGGGCCAGTTGGCAGCACGGCAGGCCAGGGCACGTCTGCCATGCTGGAAGCCGCGGCGGGGCGACAGGCCGGGGCGCTCTCGGCCAAGCACGCGTTGCCGCCTCTCCTGGGCCACAGCCGGGATGAGGAAGAGCATTTCCGCGCCGCGGTTGATTTTGCGAAGCGGGGGAAGTTACCGTTCGATGAGGACGTTGCTGCTCCGCATGACTTGAAATTTGCGGCGGAGTCCACCTCCGCAGAGCTGCGCGACTTGAGGGAGTTTCGGTTGCGCAGCATGCACGCGCTGCAAGAGCTTAGTCGCCGGTGCAAGCCCCTCACGGCGGAGCTCTTGAAGTGCAGAGTCCGACTGTGCGCGCCGTGGCGGGGCATATTCACGCCGGACTCATTGCCGTGCTGGTGGTGCTCGCGCGGTGGCCAGACCAAAAGCTGGCGTTGCGCTTTGTCACCGGCTTTGGCATCTCTGGCGTAATGGAGAATACGGGTGCTTTTGAACCATCCGAGTATGAAGCTCCCATGCCCGTGCACTCGCTGCTTGGAGAGTCCAAAGTCTTGCTGGCGGAACTGGATCGCCAGCGCGCGAGTGAGGAGGGCCAATTTCTCTGGGATAGCTGCGAGGAAGAGTGCAAGAAAGGCTGGGCGGCACCGCTGCGAAGCAAGTCGGACATTGATGCGGAGTTCGGCGCGGGGCAGTGGGCGCCGATTCCTGCGTTTTGCCATATTCAGCCTTCTGGAAAAAGGAGGAGAATCGACGACGGGCGTCGGGGTAGGCAGAACGAAGCGACGGCATTTTGTGAGCGGCAAAGAATGTGCACGCCATTCCAGCCTGTCATCGATGCGAGGGTGGTCCGGCAAGCGTGTGCGGACGCTGGTGCCGACGTGGCCCGCGAGAGGCTCGTGTCGGGGGGCGAAGATTTGCCGTCGGCCTATCGCTCAGTCCCAGTGCACCAGATCACTTGCGCTTGAACGTCGTGGCGGTCCGCGATCCTGTCACGGGAGAATGGAGGTTCCAGGTGCGTGGGCGTTGCTTTTCGGTTTCTCCGCGTCAGTCATGCAGTTCGCGCGATGGGGAGGATTCCTGCAGGCAGTGCAGCGCCGCGTGTTGTCGCTTTTGCTTGCCATGTATGTGGGCGACGCGAATATTACTGATTTTGAATCAGCTGGGGGCGCTGGTCAGGAGGCCGCACAGTGCCTTTGCGCGGAGTTGGGCACGCCTGTGGCTCCCTCGAAGACGAGGAGGATGAGCCCGTCCGGCGATTTTCTGGGCGTCGTGCACACCTTCGGCCCTTCGCTGGACTCGAATGTCATATCTTTCAGGGCGCGCGACACTCTCGTCGAAAAGGCGAAGACGTTCAGTGCGGCGAGGCGCAGCGAGGGCAGGCTCACGCCCGGAGACGCCAGCAAGTTGAGAGGCCTCCTCAACTTCATCGCCAGAGCGGCGTGGCACGGCGTGGGCAAAGCAGGCATGGGGGCTCTGAGGCAACGGCAGTACACAGATCAGCCGCCTGGGACCCTGAGCAACTGCCTGGTGCGCGCCCTCGATTTCTTTTATATAATTCTGCAAGACATGCCGAGCCGCGTGGCCGAGATCGCGCCGAGAAGCGAGCCTTTGATTCTCATTGCGTCTGACGCGCGCGCTGACAATGACGCGTGGCCGACAGGGGGGTACGTGTTGTTAGATTGCGCCGACGGCTATCGGCAAGCTGGCTTCTGCGTTTTTGACGGGGCTCTGCTGGGCATGTGGGGCTACTGTGAGGATCGCTTGAGGCAGGGCGGCCAGCCCATCGCGCTGTGTGAGGGCGCGATGCCGCCCATCATCTACCAGCGCCACGCTAAGCGGCTGGCAAACCGCCGCGTGCTGTATTTCATAGACAAGACCAGCTCTCTGCATTCGTACGTCAAGGGCTGCGCGGTGCCGGCCGCGCTGGATCGGTCGATTGCTTTCACTAATTTCTTGGCGAGCCGCCGTTCGATCACCACGGGGTGGGAATTCACGCCTTCGGGGACCAATTGGTCGGACGGGATTTCGAGGCAGCTAGGAAGTGACGCGTTTGTGAGGCGACATCGATTTCCAGCAAAGCGAATCGGCGTGGACAGTCGTAATTGGACGGGCAGCTTGGAGAGCGCATGGCGCTTCGCCCGCGGGTAGCCCCCACGTGTGGCTGCGACGCGCCGTTATACATTGTGTTGCTCGGTAAGTGAACAGCGTTGGGTGAGCGAGCGGGGCGTGGGGGTGAGCAGCGTTGGGGGGATCGGCCAGAGGGATGCATCGCCCCTCGGTCGGTCGGCCTCCCGTCAAGGGGATACATCCCTCCTTGGGGGAGAGCGGCTCCAGCCGCCCCAATGTTGTTCCCTATGGAAACCCCGCCTCTCTCACCTTAACGCTTAACTTTTCACTCCACCAGCAAAAACAATGCTTTTTGTCCCATCGGACCCCAGTCTAGAGTAAGCTAAGGTGGGCGCGTAGATTATGGGTGCACTTTAGGCCCGGGCAGGCATGGGTGAGTGCTTCATAATGTACGCGCGCGGACACCTTGGAAACGCCGCCCGCGCATGCAGCTCGGGGCGCAGGGGCGAAGAGAGGGGGGGGGCGCCCCCCCCCTTCGCTGCCCGCGCCAAGGGGCTGCGAGGAAGGGGGGCGACGGGCCGCGGTGGCCGCGCTCACCTTGCGATTTGATTTTTCCCACCCTCCCGCCCTGGGTTTGCATTCAGCAAGCTGGGGGGGGGCCAAGAGGGTAAGCGAAGCGACGAAGCCTCGAGCGCGACACTTCGCGCATGAGGGATTCATCTCCCCTCCGTGGTTGGTCGCGCATGAGGGAGGCATTTCCCCTCTGTTACAAGGGGGGGGATCGGCCAGAGGGATGCATCGCCCCTCGGTCGGTCGGCCTCCCGTCAAGGGGATGCATCCCTCCTTGGGGGAGAGCGGCTCCAGCCGCCCCAATGTTGTTCCCTATGGAAACCCGCTCTCTCTCACCTTAAACCTTACGTTCACTCCAACCAGCAAAAAACAATGCTTTTGGTCCCTCGGACCCAGTCTAGTAGCTAAGGTGGGCGCGTAGATTATGGTTTCCGGCCCCGCCGCGGCACCAGCGAAACGCTATTTCTGGCGCGCCGGCCGATCGACGCCACATTGGAGGATACAGATGGCAAACTATTGCCCCTGCTTCTTGAATGGAGCAAAGCGTTCGACCGCAACAGCCCCACAGGACTTGTCCACGCACTACAAGACTTCCGCGTCCCACCAGCAATGGTCGAGATGATCAAGGGCATCTACAAAATACGCAAATTCGTCGTGTAAGACGCAGACACGACGTCATCACAGAGAGCACAGTCCGCTGGATTCGCACCGCTTTCGCCATATTTGTTTATAGTTGTTATGTCAGTATTACTGGAAACTGTTGACAAGCGTTTGGCACTGGAGAAACCAAAATCGGGATGCCCAACCAAACCTGGTCACTGAAGACGCGCTGCACGCAAACGACACCACGCTGCTCTCCAGGGACCCCGACACGCTCCAAACACATTTAAATTTGGTGGTTGCGGTTGGACAAACTTTCGGGCTGGAACTCAACTCCGGGAAAACAATTTTATAGCTAATACAGACAAGCGCAATGATTGTTGGACCAGATGGTGAACCAATACAGTGCAAAAGGAGTGCAGTATATCTTGGGGGCCTCTTGAGTGTCGACGGAACCCTCGCGCGGAGCTCACGCGAAGATTTGGCGAAGCCAAAGGCGCATTTCAAAAGCTGTGCTTGGTTTGGAACCGCGCCAATCTGAGCAAAACCCAGAAGCATCGCACATTGGAAGCGCGCGTCTGTTCTAAAGTTCTATATGGGCTGGAATTGTGCATGCTCTTGAAAGTGGACAGAGACAGACTCCATGGATTCCAGGCGAGGTGTCTGCGGAAGATACACAATATGTTGCCAGCGTTTGTATCCAGAGTGAGCAACGCAGAAGTTCGGGGACTCGCCAGCATCGGACCGTTATCATTATCTTTTTTGGAAAGGCAGCTGAATTTGTATTGTAAATTTGCCCGGGACGCTCCAAAGAGCCCCCCTCAAGCAACTGTTTTCGAACGTTGCCAGTCTTGCCAGGTGGCGCCGCGGAAATGGAATATTCGACGCTCGCGAGGGCTGCCTCGATCACAGCGGGCGTCTTACTTACGCGCGCAAGCCCTGGCCGTAGCAGGAGGTGACCGCGACAGGCTGCAAACCCTATTGCAAAACCCCTCACAGTGGCACTCGGCTGTGGCGCAACACTGTTCAGTCTAGTCTCGCTCTTCCCTCCCCGTCCCCCTTCCTCCTCCTCTCCTCCTCCTCCTTGGCCTCCTTTGCAACGGGATGTCCGCGGTAGCTGCGCAGTTCTCCCTCGCACCACGCTGGAACAAAGCAGCCGGCGTGGAAAATCCGATGCGCTGCGGTAGCATATTTTTTCCCCCACGCGCATGTGCTACTCGTCTTTGCCAATGCGCCGTTTGGGCACGGTTTCTGTCTGTCTGTCTGTCTGTCTGTCTGTCTGTCTGTCTGTCTGTATTCACACGGTCTGTGGCTCCACAGGGAGCTCCACCGAAGGCCCCAGCGGCACAGGCTGCATGCGGGGACCGCCACCCATTAGGCACGCCCTTCACGGTTCGTGGCCCCACAGAGAGCTCCACCGAAGGCCCCGGTGGCACAGGCCGCACGCGGGGACCGCCGCCCTTTTTGGCACACCCCTCACACGGTTCGTGGCCCCACGGGAAGCTTCACCGGAGGCTCCAGTGGCACAGGCCGCATGCGGGGACCGCCACCCCTTTTTGGCACACCCCTCACACGGTTCGTGGCCCCACGGGGGGCTCCACCGAAGGCCCCAGTGGCGCAGGCCGCATGCGGGGATAACTACAAATTTTGGCACACGTCTTACGCGGTCCGTGGGCCCACAGGGAGCTCCACCGAAAGCGGTACCCACAATGCGGCATTCGCAGTTGCGTATTGCTGGGTCCTTCCTCAGGCTAATTTTTTGTCAGGGATGGTACCCCTGCCCACAGCAGGCAATATGCTGACGCCCCCGCCGTCGGTGTCACAAAACAATTCAAAATGCTCGCGGGCCTCACGAACATGACTCCGGACTTTGCCCCGGAGTGTGTATAGTTTCTGACAGACGGTAGGGGGGTGCCCGCGTCGGGTTGGTTGCGCATGCTCCGAATTTGGAGGCAGAGTGTGTTTCGCATTTTTTGACAAGGATGGTTTGGGGGGTGATCATTGGGTCCCCATTGTTCCTAGATGGCTGCCTGTCGCCTGGGGAGGGGGTGTATATTAATAGGGGGAAGTGATAAACCCATACCCTAAGAGAAGAAGGGGGGGTGGAAAAAGAAGCGCCCTGACCATTCACGCCCAGAGGACTGGTGGGCTTCCGCGTCAGACACAGTAACAGTGCCTCGCCGAGATTCCATATCTTATGTAGACCTCGTGGGCCCCTGCCAAGATTTCGGCAGGGGGGGGGTCGTCGTGAGAGGCTCCAGAAAGTTGGGCTCGGCCCTGGGGAACCTCCCCGAGACCGAGACCGACCGCGCACAGCCGACCGTGGCTCCTCTGCCAACCACCTCCCCCTCCTGCCTCCTACCTTCTCCTCCTCCTCCTCCTCCTCCTCCTCCTCCTCCTCCTCCTCCTCCTCCTCCTCCTCCTCTTCCTTCTCTTTCATCTCCTTCTCCATGTCATCCCAATGCACGCTGGCCTCACGGGCGTCGTTTCCCCTACTCCAGTCCAAGTAGTCAAGATGACGCATGCGGACAACATTGCGCCAAATAAAGGTTTATATGTGTTGAGCAAGTGCGGGCCAGTTCGAGGAGAGACACCGATGTTCAAACTGTACCGCTTTGAATTCACGGAGTCAATTTCCAGTCCCCAGCTAGTATCCACATCGCTTGAGGAGGTCTCAGGCAACATCCCGATTTGAAAGTCATCCGCCCCCAGCTTGTACAATTACACATTGCAGTGTTTGACATACAAAAGTGCAAACAAGTTTCAAGCTAAACGTCAGGACCGCCCCAAGGATCTGTCTGGTGTGGCGCCGAGGAGGATGAATTCATATGGGGGAAGGAATCTGGGACGAGGGCGAGGTGAAGTGAGGGAAGGGGGGAGGAAGCCGCAGGGGGAAGGTCGTCAGAGAAATTGCTGCTCGCGCGACCTCTTCCGCGCACCGAGAGGCACCGCCGGTGGGCTCGGGAGAGGCGCACAAGCAGCAGCACCGGCTCTACAAGACCCAGTTGTGTAAGCGCTTCGAAGGCACTTCACGGACTCATCCTTGACATGGGGGGAGGACGAAGAGGACGACAAGGTCGAGGAGGAGGACGAGGTGGAAACGCAATAGGAAAACGAGAAGGAGGACGGACCTGATGTGAAGGAGGGGGCCTGAGGGGTAGGTTTTGGGCCAGAGACGGTTGGAGGGAGCGAGTGACTGGGGGGCGGGCGGCGGAGGAGTATCAGCGGGAGGCGCAGCAGGAGGACAGGGAGGGAGGGGAGACGGAGAAGGAGGAGGAGGAGGAGGAAGTGGGACCTCTCCCCCTCCGCTCTCCCTCCTTCCCTCCTTCCTCCGTCACTCCCTCCTCCTCCTTCTCCTCCTCCTCCTCCTCCTCCTCCTCCTCCTCCTCCTCCTCCTCCTCCTCCTCCTCCTCCCCCCCCCCTCTCATAGCTATTTGGGGTCTGGCACTTGCTGGTCTCAGGGGCCACTGTGCCGCGCGTGCGGCCCCCCGTCCTCTTCTCCTCGCGCGCGGCCGCGTCTTTCTCCCCTCGCGTGCCATGGTGTTGAATCGGGCGTGTCCCTGTAGGGGGACATGCCCGACCTAACCATGGTACCTGCTGCGAGGCTGTCTCGGATCTTTGACCTGCTGGTCGCAGGGCGTCGGTGCAGCTTCAGGCTCAACACCTACCTCAACAAGCCTGTGCTGCATGGAGTGGGAATGCAAAAATTCGACGCTGGTCATCTTATCCAGCACTTGATGCAGTTCCTGGACAATTACACGATGGTGGATTATGGCCGTCGGAGATCATGCGGTGCATCCCACCGCACATTCGTCTTCAAGGTGCCGCCTGGAGCTGAGGTCCCTGATGCTGGTCTCGACGACGGCTTCGACCATGGAGCCCGAGATGATGATGACAGTGGAGGTGAGGATGGTGATGCTCGGCCTGATTGCCGTCGTGGCCGTGGGGACCCCTGGCACTGTGGTCAAGATCCGTGGGCTGCTGGTCTTCAGAGTGGCGGTGATGGTGGTGGCCTCAATGGGACCTTCTGGAGCACCTCCTGATCACAAGCGTGCGCGGCAGCATGCACGTCCTCGTGCGGATCGTGCTCATCGTTGTCCTGCTGCCGATGGTGAAGCTCCACGTGGCCACGGATTCAGTGGCGCAGTTGACTCCCTGGGATCCCCTATCCTCCACGTTTTCCGTTCAATCAAGGTGATGCTGCTTACTTATTGTCCGAGTGGCGTGCCGGGACAGATTGAAGAGGCGGTTCTCGAAGCACCGGAGGTGATTGCGGACGGTCTCCTACCAGAGCTCGGGCCTCCAGGCATCGCGGCGGGTGTCCTTGATGCTGCCGCGGCGTTGTTGAGCCTGCTGTGCCTCAGCCTGGAAATCGATATTGAGATCCAGAGCCCGAGGGGTTGCGTCCGAAGCCTTTTCCGTGGCGCGGGCCTTCTGCGGAATGATTGAAAGCGATTGCAGAGTCGTGCACGATGAGATGCAGGCGAGTCGTGGGACATTGCAGATTGAGTTGCTGCAGTGGCTCGCGGGAGAGTTCGGCCTCGCTCCTGATACAGCTCGGGTTGTCCTGCAGCTGCCTGCACATTTTCACAATACGGAATGTCACGAGATGTTCCTTTGTTTCTGTAGTGCGGTCGCTGTTCAACGCCAGGCTTGTCGTGGCACTGAGGTTCGTGAAGTGTTCGAGCGGCTTTGCAGTGATATCCGTGCGGTTCTTCCTCCACGTGCTTGCTGCGCTGACCATCACCAGGTGGCGGATCCCACCCAACATTCTGTACAGGGGGTCATTGGGAAGCCATTCCGCGCTGATCCTTCGACGGTGGTGCGGGAGATTGTCTGGCCTCCAGGGTATCCGATCGACGACGTTGATGAGTATTCAGAGTATGTGTGCACGTTATGGCTGGTTTACATTATTGTTTATTGGGCGGGATCTGCTCTTGAGGGCGAGTCTATCTTACGCACGGGGAAGTTTGTTGCTGTGGTCGACACCAACCCCAACATTTTGAGCCCTCCTACTGTTACTGTGGTGGAAGTAGTGCCAGCTATCGATTTACGTGAGTGCCGTGACCCATCTGGCACTGTTCAATGGGATGGGATGCTTACCGACATGGAGGTGATGGCTGGGCAGCACTGAGGAAGTCTGCGTCGGTGGGTACCTCCTGGTATTTGTCAAAAATGCCCTCCAACTTGCAGGGGTGGGAGTCTTTGATGTTTTTCAAACATGTTCCCCATCTGTCAATGGTGAGATCTTTTTTATCACCCCTGGTTATGAGAGGTTGACCTGGTAAGTGCCTTCAGGCCAGTTCAGTCGTCAACGGGGGTGGGGTTAGTGGTGGAACGTTCCCGCCGTTATTCATCGTTCCAGGGGGTCAATTTCGATTGGACCCCCCGTCATTTCTCCCAAGTGGGGGTCTGCCTGCGCGTGCTTTGTCAGTTGTCGCCTGTCCAACGAGAGTATCGTCACTACCACAATACCACAACCGCATTACTATTACAGTGCCAGGGTACGATTACGACTACAGTGTTACTCCAGTACGACAGTACTAGCGTGCTACTGCAAACCTTGAGTATTACAATGCTAGAGTTCTACTGTACCGCTTCTACAGCCGTCACTTCAGTATTACCAATACGATTACTACTTCTGCGACTATTACTCTACTGCTGCTATTATTATTATCATTACTGCTACTACTACTACTACTACTACTACTACTACTACTACTACTACTGCTACTACTCCTACTACTACTACTACTACTACTACTACTATACTACCACTACAACAACAACGACTACTACTACTACTACTACTACTACTGTTACTACTACTACTACTACTACTACTACTACTACTACTACCACTACTACTACTACTATTACTACGACTACTACTACTACTACTACTACTACTACTACCACTACTACTACTACTAGTACTACTACTACTACTACTACTACTAGGCTAGGCTAGACTAGACTAGACTAGACTAGACTAGCCTAGAGTACTTTCGTACGACTACAATATTGTTAGAATATTGCCTCGACTACAGTAATCTACGGCTACTACTACAGAATTATTTACCACTACTACTACTACTACTACTACTACTATACTACTACTACTACTACTACTACTACTACTACTACTACTACTACTACTACTACGACTGCTACTACTACCACAATTACTACGATCACTGTTACTAGTAGTAGTACTACTACTACTATTACTATCACTGCTACCACAATTTATGTTAGTAGTACTACGACTACTACTACTACTACTACTACTACTACTACTACTACTACGACTACTACTACTACTACGACTACCACTACTACTACTACTGCTACTGCTACTGCTACTGCTACTACTACTAACTACTTCTACTACTACTTACTACTACTAACGACTACTACTACTAATCTACTACTACTAACGACTACGAACTCGGTATAGTACTAGTACTAGTACTAGTACTACTACTGCTACTACTACTACTACTACTACTACTACTACTACTACTACTACTACGACGACGACGACGACGACGACGACGACGACGACGACGACGACGACGACGACGACGACTACTACTACTACAATACTACAGTACTAGAGTACCTACAATATTAGAGTAGTACCACTATAGTCAGAAAAAGAGTGTTACTATTAGCCAACAGTGGGCTCGTACATATCAGGACTGCACGACTGTTTACAATATTGTAGTAGTGCCAGTACGCAGTGCGATTGCACAAGCTTTCAAAGTTTCCCTTTGCCGGTGAAGTGGGGTGTAATGTTTGAAGGTTGTATGTGACTGTTCGTGAGACCCCCTTCGCACGGTGCCGTCGCAGTCGTTATATATATATATATATATATATGGCTCGGGGGGTGACTTAGTCTCGGCCAGATGTTTCATTCGTCACGGCTGGGGGGGTCGAGTGTTTCTCGAGTTCGTTTTGTTCTTCGTGCTTCCCGAGACCGGGGTCCCGCGATGCATTGCGGGGGGTGTCTCGGCTCCCTGCATTGGTGCGTGTCTCTTGATACGCTTCATCGATCTCATGTGCTGGCATTGGCAGGGGTCTTTGAATATATGTCAAAAGTGTTATAGTGCTGGCATTTGTGGGCGCCTCTTGATATATTGGAGACATGCCCTCCTACTTGAATTGGAGGGTGATTCTTGATATATCCAAACGTGACCACCTACCAGCACGAATGTGCGTTTAGTGTTTTGTTCCAAACATGGTATATTGCAGGAGTTGGTGGGGATCATGCTGTTTCCTACATGTTCTCCTACTGGCATTGGTGGGCGTCTCTAGGTGTACTTCTAACATGTTCGCATCCTGGCATTGGTAGGAGTCTCTTCAGGTACTCCAAGCATGTTTACCTACTGGAATTGGGGGGAGCCTCTAGATATTCCCAAACGTGCTCAGCTACTGAAGTTTGTGGGCGTCTGAACACGTATTCCCTGTTCTTCACGCTCGCGGCGGGACTGGCCCATACGGGCCCCCAGTTGCTAGTCGGAGCGGCGCCTCCGTTCAGCCCTGGACTAAGCTATTCCTCCCTCTCATCCCCCCTCCTCCCCCCCCCCCCTCCTCCTCTTCCTCCTCCTCTTCTTCCCCCTCCTCCTCCTCTTCCTCCTCCTCCTCCTCCTCCTCGTCCTCCTCCTCCTCCTTTCCTTCCTTCCTCCTCCTCCTCCTCCTCCTCTTGGCGGAGGGCAGGAGGTTTCGGAGGCCTAGAGGTTGGCACCAACACCAACATCGGCATTGTGCCTCCACCGAAGAAGGGTGATCCCGTTCTTGGCGGTGGTGGTAATATTCGGGCTTCCTGGGTGGCCGACATATTACCACCAACACCAAACCTAAAGAGGAGAGAGGGAGGGAAAAAAGAGGAGGGGGGAATGGGAAACGGGAGGATGGAAGGGAGGGTGTCTCCCCCTCTCATCGCTGACCCCTTCAGCCGTGCCCTCCGTACATACAGGGTGCAGAAGCGGTAAGACAGGATCTCGAGACGCGGCTGCTGAGGGGGGCAGCACTGAGGGAGGTCAGGATGAGTCCGTCGAGGCACGGGCTCCTGCCAGCTCGGAGAGGCGTGTCAGTTTGCCCACGGGCAGGCCGAGCTGCGGGGAGGGGCTGGCGGTCAGGCGGCACCAGCGGAAGGCGCGGGCGGGACGGGCGCCGTGGCCACCAGCCCCGACGAGCCAGGGGCGTACGTCGACATCCCAGGGGCGTACATCGATGTCGAGGAGGATCTCGCCGACGTGGCCTCGCCAAACGCCGACTGCGACGATGGGCCCAACAGGCCGCCGCCAGGAGATCTCGAGGAGCCCGGCGACGCCTCGGCCGGCGTCAGGCCCGCGAAGCGTCGCAGAGCATTGGGAAAGTACGCGGACGACGAGGACGAGGCCGCCTTGGGCCCCGGGGGCGGCGGAGCCAGGGCCAGCAGCTGGGCGCCGGCGAAGCGGGCGAAGGCGGCCGCCGCGCTGTGCAAGGGCTGGGTCCAGACAGGTGATTGCCAGTTCGGCGAGCGTTGCAAGTTCGCGCACGGGGAGGAGGAGCTGATGGCGGGGCCAGCGGCGACCTCGGGGCAGAATCACAGCGCGGAGGGGTGGGCCAGGAGGGTTCTGAGGCCAAGTGGCCGCCGGTGAGGGACCAGAGGGGAGCTTTGACCCTGTCCCCCCCGCCGCTCCACCTCTTCTGACCCGTCGCCCCGATGTGCGTCCGCCCCTCTCTTGATGGCGACAGGAAGGGGGCGTGGCGGAGCCTCAGGTGAGAAGGCGAGCGAGGTGGGGAAATGAGAAGGAGAAAATCTTCTCAAAAGGCGGCGGGACTTCTCAGAAGCCCTCGTGCCTTCTGAGAGGCTTTCTCTGTCTCCAGGGAACGCTGAGGAAACTTCTCAGAAGGCCGGGGGACTTCCGAGCCTTCTGAGAAGGCCTGCCGCTTCTCGCTTCCCCCCGGGCTCGCCGCCGACAGGTGAAGAAGGCGGAGCTGTGCAAGTATGTGTCGCAGGGGAAGACGTGCATGTTCGGTTCCGTCTGCTGGTACGCGCACACGGAGGAGGAGCTGCAGAGGGCCACCGAGGCCGCGGCGGCTGGCCGGGCCCCGCTTGCCCAGGAGTACGCGCCGGCAGCCTGCCCCGAGCGCAACTTGTACTACAAGACCCGGCCCTGCTTCGCGTTCAATGCTCGCGGGCGGTGCAAGCTAGGACCGGCGGCGAGCTCGGGGGGGAAGTGAGAAGGGGAAGGCCTTCTCAGAAGGCTCGGAAGTCCCTGGGCCTTCTAAGAAGCTCTCTAGAAGCCTGACCCGAAGACACCGCAAGCAGTTCTCAAAAGGCGCGAGGGCTTCTGAGAAGTCCCGCCGCCTTCGGAGAAGGCCTTCTCCTTCTCCCTTCTCACCACCCACCAAACCACCCCAACCCAACCCGAAGGCCTCAATTAGCCCTCCATTTCCAGTGTTGGGGGGTCGGGGTACACTGGGGAAAAAACAGAATGAACCGTACCCCCCCAAACCCGACATTCGGGTCTTCGGGTTAGCTTCGGGTGGTTTGCTAGGTAGTCACCGTCTCCCCCTTCGCTCGCCGACGGTAGGAGATCGCTGCCAGTATGCCCACGGAGACCACGAGCTGCGCCAGGCTCGGCAGGACGAGGGCGTGGAGCAGAAGGCCGAGCGGCACGCTTCCCAACCAAGCGTTCTTCCCGGCGTCGCGGTATGACGTGCTGGACGCTGCGCGCAAACCCACCAGCCCGTCGAGAAGCGATTTCCAGAGGAGTTGCCCTGCTCAGGGACGTGGAGGGGAATGCAGTGGAAGAGAGGGCTGGTAAGGCGTCATTCCCCAAGAGGGGGAGGATGGAGGAGGAGGAGGAGGAGGATGAGGAGGAGGAGGAGGAAGAGGAGGAGGAGGAGGAAGAGGAGGAGGAGGAGGAGGAGGAGGAGGGAGAGGAGGGAGAGGGGGAGGAGGGAGGAGGAAGGAGGAGGAATAGGCGGATGAGGAAGAGGAGGCGGAGGAAGATTTCAGGAGGAGGAGGAGACGGAGGAGGGCGAGCAGAAAGGCCAGAAGCCTATTGGATGCTCTTCGGATTTCTTCCGAGAGCTTCTTGGAGTCCTTATGGGGCGTCTTGGGGGTCTCTTGGCCGTCTCAGGGGCCTCTTGGGGCGTCTTGGGTGCTTCTGGGGAGCCTCTTGGGGTGTCTTGGGGGCCTTTTGGGGCTTCCTGGGCACCTCGCAGGGCCGTCTTTTGCACCCTTGAGAGCCTCGGGGGCCATCTTGGGGCCATCTTCGAGGAGATGGATCAAAGGAGGGGCCGTACGTGGTATATGATGCCCCCCCCCGGAGACCAACATGTGGCCAAAACCTCAGTAACCAAACAATGAGTGTTCCCAATCCTCCTGTGTTGGGTTCTAGTTTTGAATGCAGCGCTGCGGTCTTACACCCCTTCCTCCTCCTCCACTCCTTCTTTTTCCCAACCCTCCTGTGCTGGGTTCTCGTTTTGAATAGATCACTGTTGATCCCGCCTCCTCTCCTCTCCTCCCGCTCCTCCTCCCCCCGCCTCCTTCTGCCTCCTCCTGCGCTGCTCCCTGGGTGGCTGCGATCTGTGCAACTGTCGGCACTTCCGTGGGCTCCTGGGAGGCACGGCGGAGTACAGTGGAGACCCATGCCAAGAAACACCCTGCTTGCCTCCAGGGTGCCTTGGGTTTCTTAGTTTTCGATGGTTTTGCGAAGGACAGCGTGACGTTCCCACACCCAAGATCAATGGACGTCCTGGGGGTCTCAGGGTTGGGTTTCTTGTGGAAGGTTTCTCGTGGAGTGGCCTCCACTGTAGGGGAGTACCCGAGACCTCGCAGGTCCCTGGGTGGTTGCGAGTTGCGTAGTGGTCACCACTTTTGTGGGCTCCTGGGAGGCACGGCGGAGTAGGGGATTACGCGCACCCAGCCGATACCTCGCATCTCCTTGGGGTGGCTGCGAACGACGCAATTGACGCCATCTGCGTGGGCTCCCGGGAGGCACGGCGGAGTAGGGGAGTACGCGCACACAACCGATTCCTCGCATCTCCTTGGGGGGGGGGCTGCGAACTGCGCAACTATCGCACTTTTCGTGGGCTCTTGGGAGGCACGGCGGAGTAGGGGAGTACGCGGCACCACCGAGACCCCGCATCTCCTTGGGGTTCGCTGCGAATTGCGCAGGTGTCACACTTTCGTGAACTCCTGGGAAGCTTAGCAGAGTAGGGCGGCACCACCGAGACATCGCATCTCCTTGGGGGGCGCTGCGAATTGCGCAATTGTCGCCACTTTCGTGGGCTCCTTGGAGGTCAGCGGGGTCAGGGGCCATTCGGATCCAGCCGAGACCTCGCGGCCCCCTGGGAGGCTAAGAACTGCACAATTGTCGCCACCTTCGCGGGCTCCTGGGAGGCACGGCGGATATGAGGGCAGCGCTGATCCTGCATATCCGGCGTGTTCCTGTGCATGGAGCGTTCATGCAACTATTCTCCTCGCGTGGAGAAGTTTGGTACGTCTCGGGTAATTCCTCCATTCTTCTTCCCTCATCCTGCCGTCTGCTTCCTCTTGCTGCGCAGCTTCCTGAGGGGCTGCGATCTGTGCAACTGTCGCCATATTCTGAGCTCATGAGAGGCACGGCGGGGTAGGGGAGTACCTGAGACCTCGCAGCTCCCTGGGTGGTTGCGAATTGCGCAATCGTCGCCACTTTCGTGGGCTCCTGGGAGGCACGGCGGAGTAGCGGAGTACCCGAGACCTCGCAGCTCCTAGGGTGGTTGCGAACTGCGCCATTGCCGCCACCTTCGTGGGCTCCTGAGAGGCACGGCGGAGTAGCGGACCCAGCCGATACCTCGCAGCTCCTTGGGTGGCAGCGAACGGCTCAATTGTCGCCACTTTGGCGGGCTCCTGGGAGGCCCAGCGGACTCG
>CAUYUJ010008475.1:0-17500 GCA_963575745.1 Prorocentrum cordatum
TCATCATCATCATCATCATCATCATCATCATCATCATCAGCATCATCATCATCATCATCATCATCATCATCATCATCATCATCATCATCATTATCATCGTCATCATCATCATCATCATCATCAGCATCATCGCCTTCACCGTCATCAGCATCATCATCATCATCATCATCATCAGCATCATCATCATCACCATCATCATCATCATCATCATCAGCATCATCATCCTCATCATCATCATCACCAGCATCATCATCATCATCATCATCATCATCAGTATCATCATTATTATCATCAGCATCATCATCAGCATCATCATCATAATCATCATCATCGTCATCATCATCATCATCAGCATCATCATCATTATCATCATCATCATCAGCAGCAGCATCATCTTCATCATCATCAGTATCAGCAGCAGCAGCAGCGACAGTAGCAGCAGAACCAGCATCAACATAATCAGTATCATCATCAGCATGATCAGCATCATCATCATCATCAGCAGCAGCATCATATCATCAACATCACCATCAGCATCATAATCGTCATCATCGCCATCGGCATCAACATCATTATCATCAGCAGCAGCATCATCAGCAGCATCATCTCGTCATCATCATCATCATTATAATCATCAGCATCATCATCCTTATCAGTATCATCATCCGCATCAGCATCATCATCAGAATCGCCATGACCATCCTCACCACCATCATCGTCGACATCATCATCATCAGCAGCAGCAGCATCAGAATCATCATCAGCATCATCATCGTCATCATCATCAACATCATTATCATAATCAGCATCGCCATCATCAATCAGCATCATCACCTTCACCGATCCGCATCATCATCATCATCATCATCGCCACCACAGGCTTCAGCATTGCCGCCATCATAATCATCATCATCCTCATCCATCATCATCATCATCCTCATCATCATCGTCAGCAGCAGCATCATCATCGTCATCATCAACATCAGCATCATCAGCATCCTCAGCATCATCAACATAATCATCATCAGCAGCATCATCGTCAGCATCATCATCATCATCGTCATCATCATCATCATCAGCATCAGCATCAGCATCAGCATCAGCATCATCATCATCATCATCATCATCATAATCATCATTATCATTATCATCATCATCATCGTCATCATCATCATCATCATCATCATCATCATCATCATCATCATCATCCGTAGCCATGCTGTTCCAAGTTTTGGCTCGAGCGGTTTTGCGTCACGCTGGCCTTCACTTGCGCTGAGACTGGCGCCCAGTATGGGATGCAAAGCGACTCAGGCGGCGGCCGAACCTGGCTGCCGACGGCGGTCTCGCGCTGAGCGCTCCGCGGTGCCGGCGCGGGCAGTGCGAGCCGCCGACGCCGCCGCAACGAGATGTGCAAGCAAGTACGTGGCCGAATCCCAGCACTGCGACGAGATGGCGGCCGCGTCGGACGCGAAGCGGCGGGCGCAGGCAGCAGCCGCTGCCCCTGGCGCTCGCGCGGGGGCTCCAGGGCTCCCGATGGTGCTCAGCCTCGAGCAGCCAGGGCTCCCGATGGTGCTCAGCCTCCCAGGCTGGTCAGGCTCGGCCGCCTCGGAGACGAGCGAACGGCCCTTCGCGCCCTCCGCCCACGCGGCCGCGCAGCTCGATGCCGCCCAGGCGCCGTGCGTGGTCAGGCGGATCGTGGGGGCGCGCACGCCGCTAAGCAGCGGGGCCAGGCCGTTCGAGGCCACCGCGCTGGGCGTGCAGGACTCGGCGGCCAGCTTCGGGACGGCGCGGCCGTGCGACCCGCAGGAGCTGGGCCGCGGCGAGGCGGCGGACATCACGCGCGGCCTCGCGAGCGCGGAGCTCGCGACGCTGGTGGAGATCCTCGAGGCGGACTTGCGGGGCAAGGACCGCAGCGTGCAGGCCGCCCTGGAGTATGGTCGCCGAGGCCGCCGAGGAGCCGCCCCCCCGGCCAGGCTGCGCAAGCGAGCGAGCGAGGCGAGCGAGCGCGGCGGCCCACGGGCGGCGGGAGCCGCCACCGGTGCTGGAGCAGCGGCGGCGCTGGCGACCACGGCCACGGGGCTCACCGCGGAGCTCGTGCTGGCCGTCGCTCTGTGGGGCACGGCACGGGGCGGGCTGGACTTCGGCATCGTGGTGCCGCCCGTCATGGAGCTGGCGGTCATCGTGGATCTGGCGCTGCAGCCAACCATGGCGCCTGAGCAGCTCGGCGGCAGCGTGGGCACGGCCGTGGAGCTCGGCGTGGAGCCCTCCCGCTCGCTGGAGTGAGGCGTCGCGGCACCGCCCATCATGGCGAGCTGGTGGCCATCGTGGACCTAGTGCTCGACGGCATGGAGCTCGTGGTTCTCCCCCTGGAGCCCGGCGTCGCCAGCGCAGAGGCCCCTGGCGCCGCGGCCGAACTCGACAGCAATCGTGTGCTTGGCCGTGGAGCTCCGCGTGGAGCCGTCCTGCATCCTGGAGGTCGGCACCGTGGTGTTGCCCATCATGGAGCTGGAGGTCATCGTGGACGTGGTGCTCGGCGGCATGGAGCTCGTGGGCCTCCTCCTGGGACTCGTCGGCGCCGGTGCGCAGGCAACTGCTCATGGATCTGCGGGAGGTGCTCGTCGCGCTCGGGTGCCGCCTGCCGTGGCCGAGGCGCCTACCATCCTGGTCGGCGGCGCCTCGGCCTCGAGCTCGTCCTCACGCTCGGCGGCGGGGTCGCGATGGCCTTGGCGTGCGAGCTGCTGGACGAGGGCCCCCCTGCCTCTCGCAGTGTCCGCGTCGATGGCCTCGAGTTCGCGTGCGAGCTCACCGAGGCCGACGTGTGGGGGGGTCTGCGGGAGGTTCGGGGACGTCCGCTCGATGACCGTCGGCCCCGACGGCACCGACGCCATCGTGCAGCTCGCGGAGCCGCGCATGGCAGCGGCTGCGCGGGACGCCCTCGATGGGCGGGAGCTGGGCGGCGCTGGAGGGCTCCGTCTTCTACACCGACCCCTGGCACAGCCTTCGAGACCTCGCTGCGCGGGGGGCTGGTCCTGGCAGCCAACGAAGTCCTCCTCCTCCTCCTCCTCATCCTTCCTCGTCTCCTCGTCTCCTCGTCTCCTCGTCTCCTCGTATCTTCGTATCCTCGTCCTCCTCCTCCTCCTCCGCCTCCTCCTCCTCCTCCTCTTCTCCTCCTCCTCCTCCTCCTCCTCCTCCTCCTCCTCCTCCTCCTCCTCCTCCTCCTCCTCCTCCTCCTCCCTCCTCCTCCTCCTCCTCCTCCTCCTCCTCCTCCTCCTCTCTCAGCGCGCGGCTTGCCGCCAGGGCGGGAAACCTGGGCCATCCCCCTGGCCGTGATCGCCGCCGCCGTCTGCGTCGGGGGCCGCGAGCGTCGGCGCGACGGCGGCAGGCGCACCCCGCCGCGGCCACCGCGCCAGCGGCCGAGCAGGGCGGCCAAGACGGCGCGGCTCGCAGTCGCTCAGCAGGCAGTTGCGCGTCGGCCAGCCGCTGACGCGCCGACCGCCGCGGCCGACCCGCCGTCCTCCGCGATCCACCCGCCGACAGCCGCGGCTGACCCGCCGCCCGCCGCGGTCCACCCGCCGCCCGCCGCGGCTGCGGCAGGGGGTGTCCTGAGGATCCTCGGGTCACCTCCCTTCGCGGCCGCTGCCAGACCCCGAGGGTGCGAGCAGACAGAAGAGCTGGGTTAGCGTTGGGCCAGGACCCTGCGCCCAGTCTGGTAGGGGCGGAGGGCCCAGCGGCCAGCAGTGTTCGCCAGATGATGCGAGGCCACCGACACGCTGGGCTCGTGGTCGGAGGAAGCCCGCCGTGCAGCCCCCCGGAGGTGGGCGCGAGCGCGGGGCCGCCCGAGGCCGCCGCCTCGGGGCGGCTGCCAGGCGACGTGGACTGCCAGCAGCAGAGAGCGCGGTGCACGCGCCCCGTCCCTTGGAGGCTGGCTGGCAGGCCTGCTGGAGGCGGCTCGGAAAGCTCGGCCGACGGCCCCGTGGGGGCCGTCGGCGGTGCGCCCTGGGAGTCTAGGTGCTCCATCACTACACCTAGTTTCTCGGCTGGCGTAGAGGGGGTGGTCGGCCGCCACGGGCCCTGTTGGCCTCAGACGGCTGGGACCGTTAACGACCGACGGGCCGTTCGGCGTCTTGGGACCTCACTCGTCGCAGGCCTTGGGGGGAGGCCCGAGGGCTCCCCATGTCCCGAGGGTCTTGAGGGTCCCATGGGATTGAGAGCACCGCTTCCCGACCTCACTTTGAGCAGACCCTGATCATCATCATCATCATCATCATCATCATCATCATCATCATCATCAGCATCATCAGCAGCAGCATCATCATCATCAGCAGCATCATCAGCATCATCATCCGCATCATGATCATCATCATCAGCATCATCAACATCATCATCATCAGCATCATGATCATCATCATCAGCAGCAGCATCATCATCATCAGCATCATCATCCTCCTCATCAGCATCATCATAATCAGCAACATCATCAACATCGTCGTCATCATCATCAGCATCAGCATCATCATCAACATCATCATCAGCATCATCATCATCAGCATCATCATCAGCATCATCAGCAGCATCAGCAGCATCATCAACATAATCAGCAGAATCGTCATCAGCAACATCAGCATCATCATGATCACAATCAGCACCAGCATCACCATCATCAGCATCATCACGGTTATCAGAATCGGCGTCATCAGCATCATCATCAGCAGCAGCATCAGCATTACCATCAGCAGGATAAACATCATTACCATGATCGACATCAACATCATCATCCTCCTCATCTTCCTCCTTCTCTGCCTCCTCCGCGTCCCCATCATCATAATCATCATAATCATTATCAGCATCATCATCAGCAGCAGCAGACTCATCATCATCATCATCATCATCATCATCATCATAATCATCATCATCATCATCATCAGCATCAGCATCATCATCATCATCATCATCATCATCATCATCATCATCATCATCATCATCATCGTCATCGTCATCGTCATCGTCATCATCACCACCATCACATCGTTATCATCATCCTCCCCTTCCTCCATCTTGCCCTCCTCTGCGTCATCATCACCATCATCATCATCATCAGCATCATCATCAGCATCATCAACATCATCAGCATCAACATCAGCAGAGTCAGCATCAGCAGCAGCAGCAGCACCAGCATTGGCATTATCATCAGCAGCAGCATCGTCATCATCGGCAGCAGCAGCAGCAGCACGATCAGCATCATCAGCATCATCAGCAGCAGCATCACAAACATCGTCATCATCATGAACATCATGATGAACATCATCATCATCAGCATCAGAAGCACCAGCATCATCATCATCATCATTAGCAACAGCATCATCAAGATCACGATCACCTCTGGCCTCCTTCTCCTCCCCTCTCCTCTTCCTCCTCCAACTCCCACACTCTCTCCACCTCCTCCTCCTCGTCCTCGTCCTCGTCCTCGTCCTCCTCCTCCTCCTCCTCCTCCTCCTCCCTCTCCTCCTCCTCCTCATCATCGTCGTCGTCGCCATTAGCATCGTCATTAGTTGCAGCAGCAGCAGCAGCATCATCAGCAGAGCAGCTGAATCAGCAGCAGCACCGTCATCATAACAATCAATATGACTATCAACATCATTTGTACCATCACCATCATCATCAACATCATCAACATCACCATAAGCACCATCATAAACAGCATCTTCATCAACATCATCAACATCATCAACATCATAGTCAGCATCATCAACACCGTCATCATCATGCCTCGCATCCCTCTACTCCTCCACCTCCTCACCCTCCTTCATTTGTTCCTCTTCTCCATCCCCATCCTCGCCGCCTCCTCCTCCTCGCAGTTGTCCAGCGGAGGGAGGACCCAGAGGGGAAGAGGGAGGGAAGGAACGAGGGAGGGACGAAGGGGGAGCGAGGCACATGGGCGGGCCAGGCGACACTGAAGGATACCCCCGAAAAGAAAGTGGCGGCAGTGATACACAACAAACTGGGGCAGACAAACAAACGGGTAGTGGGTAGGGTCAGTGAAGGATGGCAGGCATCGCAAACAGAGAGGAATAGGATAGCAGTGGAGCTCGAGACACAAGAGACAAGCTGCAGCCCCCAGTGTGTGGGGGCGGGGGGGAATGGCGCCTCCCCGACGAGAACAGGATTGTTCTTGGTCCGGCGCCCCAGGATGCGGATGGTGTGGACGAGCTGCTCCTCTCGGGCCAGCCCGCACGGAGGAGGCACAGAGTTGCGAAAACGCAGGTGCGCAGGCACGATGTGAGCATCATCCACGCAGCCTCCCTTTCAGCAGGAGCCCGGTTTTATTACTCGCGACAACTGGCGTGATCGGGGGAAGGGGGGGGGGGGGGGGAAATCGCTCCCCACGCCATCAAAGTGTGGCGTGGGGCCGCCGGAGATTTCAGGAAATCCTCGGAGGATCAAAGTGTGGCGTGGGGCCGCCGGAGATTTCAGGAAATCCTCGGAGGATCCGCAGAATGTCTTCGCACGTGCGTGACGTGACCGGGGGGGGGAACAGGGCCGATCACGGCCGTGATCGCCCAAGCCTTACAAAAACAGGCTCATGCTGGGGCACAGGCTTCTTGTTTCTCTTTTCGCAGCGCGGGCTCCTTCCTCGATGTGCTTTACACCCCGTTGTCGGACGGGTCAAGCCGTGCCCACGCACGGCAGAGGAAGAGAGGAGAGAGGAGGAATTATGGCTCAATTTTCCACCACCGCTACCATAAGTAGGACGGGGGGGAAGGGAGGATGGTCCTCCTCCTCCTCCTCCTCTTCCTCCTCCTCCTCCTCCTCCTCCTACTACTCCATTCTTTTTCCTTATGAATAACTTCTCCCTGTCGCACCCCGAGGCCAGTTTTTAGGGCGGGGACTCTGAAGCTTAAACATTGGCAACAGTTTCACAGATGGAGGGCAAGTGGTTTCCAAATGTGGATCTCGCCTTAGCGCGCGCACAATCATTTTTCAAGTTTGCGAGAGCTTCACGGATCGAGGGCGGGTGGTCTTCCAAATGCGGCTCTCGCCTTAGCGCCGTGCCCATCCGTTTTTTGTTAACGCAAAAGCTTCACAGATGGAGGGCGGGTGGTTTTCAAAATGTGGCTCTCGCCTTAGCGCGGCGCACATTGGTTCAACTTTGAAGAGTTTCACGGATTGATGGCGAGTGGTTTTCAAAATGTGGCTCTCGCCTTAGCGCCGCGCCCACTCGTCTTAAGCATTTGCAGGAGTTTCACTGATTGAGGGCGGTTCCTTTTCAAACTGTGGCTCTTGCCTTAGCGCCGCGCTAACTCGTTCTAAACATTTGCAAGAGTTTCACGGATTCCCGTCACACATGTATCCGGAATTGTGTTTTGCAAAGGTTCAGAATAACGCGGGCTGGGCGCAACAGTTACGTTGATTCTCTGTGTTGGAATCCTCAGAATGGCTTTCTGGTACGATTCAGGATCGTCAAAACGCAACAGTCAGGTTGATCCGTGGCGTCGGAATCCCGAGCAATGCTTTGGCATGCTTCAGGGTCTTCGAACGGGTGCCTTCCAACGAGGCGGTTCCATCAATGGAAACGAACCGCTGTAGAGGCCTATGAAGAGGGAGCTTGGAGCGGGTTTACTCCAACATCGTTGATGACTCTTGGGATTACACTGGTCCTCCCCCTCCCCTCCCTCCTCCTCTCCTCCTCCTCTCCTCCTCCCCTCTCCTCCTCCTCCTCCTCCTCCTCCTCCTCCTCCTCCTCCTCCTCCTCCTCCTCCCTCTCCTACCTGCGGTAGCGGAGCGGTGGACAATCGGCCCATCCGAGGCAGCAGCCGGATGCTGGGGCGCAGGCGGGGGGCCGGAACTGAGACGACCCCGCGAGCCCCTGCGGGGGGACCAGCTGCACGCGGCAGACTTCGCGCCCGCCCCTCCCCAGGCTCCCCGTCTGCCCCCCTCCGACCCGACAGCCTCTCGTCGCCCGGCCTTCGGGCACCTGCTTTAAGTCGGGCGCGTCCCCCTACGAGGGGATGTTCAACGAACAATACAACAAATACTTTTAAAAATATCCCGAATGGTCAAGAAATGTTCAAAAAATAGTCCCCAGGCTGTTTTTTTCCTCTCTTTGAATATTCCCCCCTCTCGAGGGACACGCCCGACTTAGCACCTGCTCGGGCCTCTCGTCCGGACCTCGGGCCCTTCGGGACGATCACCGGGCACCCCCGGAGCGCTCTCGGAGAGGTGCAGCTGCTGGAGCGCACCCCGAGGCCAGAGTGCCGTCGAAAATCTGCGAAGACGCCCGAAGACCTCGGGCCCCCCACCCCGCCTTTCTCGGGGGCCTTGTTAGAGGAGCATGACCAGTATCAATGACACGTCGCCGTGGGGAGCCCATGAGCGTCTTGCTGCTGAAGGTCTGTCAGGGCTTCAGACAGAAGCGAAGGAGTAATCAACACGCTGACGGGATCCAAACGACAGCGCGTCATTGATGCTCGTGTCCCAGCCCCCCGACGTCATGACTTGTTCGCGGCGTGGACCCTTAGAAGTCTGGACCTCATCCCCAAAGACCCGTTGTTCACCCCGCGTCGTTTTTTCCGACGGTCCCTGGGCCGGGTGAAGTCCCCCTGCAGAGGCTCGGGGATCTGCTGGCCCGGGTCCATGCAGACCCGGGTCGGTGAGGCCTTGCAGGATCCTGCAGGATCCTGCGCCCTGACCCTGTGAAGGGGCCCCAGGACACACAAATAAATACACACACAAGTAAAAGGAATCCCCATATGTTCCTATCTTTTCTTGGTTTTTGTCTTCCCCCCACTTCCCATATTTTCCCATACTTTCTGGGGAATCGACGATCAATTGTGTCTGTGTGTTTTTCCCCCTCCTGACCCCGATCCGTGCGCCCCGTGCCCTGCAGGAAGCTGTCGGATCCCCGACGGAGCCCCGCTTGCACTGGCCCCCCGCCTCTGGAGCCCCGATCGGAGCCGACAAGGCAAGAGGCACCCACGAGGGTGCTGACCAGCCTCGAGCGTATCCCTATCCCTAAGGTTGCCACGCCAAAAGGCGATGACAATCTTAGGGGTTCGCCCTCCAAAAAACAAGGGAATCCCTTAGATTGGCATCGTGATGGGGAGATGCCCAGCATAGGGATAGGGATATGTTCCAGGCTGGTAAATTTGTTTTATATATATATATAAAAAAAAAAAAAAAAAAAAAAAAAAAAAAAAAAAAAAAAAAAAAAAAAAAAAAAAAAAAAAAAAAAAAAAAAAAAAAAAAAAAAAGGCACCCACAAGGGTGCGGCGGGAGGGCGCCGGGGCGCCGCTCAGAAGCCGGGGTCGGGGAATGGCGGCCGGGTCGGAAAGATGGGAGTGGGTGACGGAGCCGCAGTCGGAGGAGCAGAACCACAGGTACTGCCACAATCGAATACACTTGACCAGAGTCGGGACCACCGTCGGAAAGATGGAAACAGGAATCGGGGCGAAAAGCTGGCCGCCAGGCTTTTGTTTCGCGACGCGGGGGGGGCTAGGTTCCCCTCCCGACGGGGCCGTCCTCGCGGCCCACCAGGGGGTCCAGCTGGGCCCTCCGCGCCATGAGCGTGAGGTCCTTGCCGTACTTCATGGTCACGGGCATCTCCTCCTCTGCCGCATCGCCCGGTATGGCGGCGGAGCCTTGGGGCGGGGGCCTCGCAGACTCGGTGCTTCGAAGAGGGGGGTCCTGAGGGATGGGAGCTCCAGGATAGGCAGGGATCCAAGGGCGGCTGTGCGCTGCTTGCGGCGCCTCGCCCTGAGGACCTGACCCCTCGGGACCCCATCTCTGGAGCACCGACGGACGAAGCCCTCGGAGGAGGGCCAGCCGAGCTGCAGCCATCCTGCTTCGACGAGGAGCGCCGCGTGAGGAAGGGGGCTGCTTGGCCACGGCGAGCCGCGGCCACGGAGTCCCTCCTCGGCCTCGACCGCGGGAGTGGCCTGAAAGCCGGGGCCCCTCCCGAGCTCCAAGAGGCGGTCTGCGTGCCAGTGTCTCGGCTGTGGTCCTGGCGCTGGTCTGTCCTCTCCCGGGGCCTCTGGGCGGCTTCTCGTCGCCACGGCTGAAGAGCCGCCGCCAGTATCCCCGGCGGGAATATTGCCAGCCACGCGCAGAGGGAGGTAGAGGGGGGGGGGGGAAGGCTTCTTGGGAGCACCCCTGCTTCTTAGAAGACGCGGGCCTTGTCTGTAGATGTGAGGCCGGCGCCTTCTAAGAAGCAGCCCCCTTCTTCCGAAGCCTTCCCCCTCCCCCTTATCCCCCTCTGCGCGCCGCCAGCAGTGGCACGGAATCGGCGTGTGGGGGTCGATGTCCCCCCTCATCGGGTCAGCCTCCCACATGACATTACCCTCGGTTGGGGATCGCGTGTCGTGTCGACCCTGGCGCTGGCTTCTGACACCGCGTGGATCGCTCGGCCCGCCCACGATCAGCGGCTCGTCGACCGCCAGGTCCTTCCAGATGTGAAGGGGCCCCAGGACACACAAATAAATACACACAAATAAAATGATTCCCCATATTTTCCCATATATTTTTTTGAGTTCGTGTCTTCCCCCCCACTTCCCATATTTTCCCATATTTTCCTTGGAATCGACGATTAATTGTGTGTGTGTTTTTTCCCCTCCTGAAGATGGGCCGAATCTCTGGGCCCTCTGGCGGCGTCCCGCCGAAGGAGCGCCCTCGGCGAGAAATCGCCGACGGAGTCGGCACGGCGCAGACCGACCGCACGTGGGGTGGGAGGATCGCGCCGCCTCGCCGATGCATCGGCGATGCTTCGGCGATGTCGGGGCGGAGAATCGGAACGATAAATAGAAACGAAGCCCCTCTCTTCCGAGGAATAACGCATGAGGAACGATGAGCAAAGAATACACAACGCATAGGGAGCGATAAATAACGCATGCAAGCCCAAGGAACGACCGAGCCCCTTTTGAAAAGTAAGCGTTCCTTATTCAAGCCGCTCACTGTACTGCTCGCGACGCATCGCCGATGCAGCAGCGATGCGGCGCGATCCTCCGATGCCATCACACCGACGGCCCCATCCGCGAGGCCTGGCTTAGGGGAGCGGGCGCCCAGGCGCGGAACCCATACCCGCCAGGCGCAAGGAGTGCTCCAGAGTTCGTAAGAAAGGGAGGGGGGTCTCATTTCGGGGGGGGTCTCCTCCTCCTCCTCCTCCTCCTCCTCCTCCTCCTCCTCCTCCTCCTCCTCCTCCTCCTCCTCCTCCTCCTCCTACTCCTCCTCCTCCTCCTCCTCCTCCTCCTGGAGGGCTGGAGGGCCTGGGGTGTCCGGGGACGACGTTTTGGGGGGTTCTCCCACGGGGGAGGTCTGAGATGGCCTGTCTTGGAGGGTCCAGACCCCATCCCTTTTATTACGACATCTGGAGTACGTGGGAGCATGAAGTAGACAGTCGGATGAAGCAGTTTGGGTTCGAACCCGCCCCAAAAAACGCATCGACTCTTGGAGTAGGAAGGCGCTTGAAATAGAATGGGATCTGGGGTCTAGAGATACCTACCTTCCACGACGGGCGTGTACTGTCCCGCTGGGGAAACTCGTCGGCTAGAGTCGAACTTAGGAAAGGAAAACATCGCTCAAGAGCACGAGACCCGCCGCCGGCCAAAACACACTGAACATCCAAGGGTAACCTCCCCAGGGTGCACAAGAACACCCAATTACGCTACCGAGGAACCCCACATACTCAATTTAAATCTTATGTGCTTGCTTAAGTTGATAATATATGCGCAATTCTGCGTTCTCAGCCCTCGTCGCGAATGTTCCCCTCTGTGTCATCCAACGCCGTATTGCTTGAACCTCCTCCCTCTTCCTAGCTTTCTATCCTCCATCAAGGACAGATTCGAGCCAGCCAGCGGCCGCGCTCAGGGACCACCCCCTGCGCACCCCCTATGGTGTCTAGACAGTGCCACGCCTGCTATGCCTGGACGACTGGCACGGATAGCGGCCGCGCTCAGGGACCACCCCCTGTGCACCCCCGATGGTGCCGAGAAAGTGCCACGCCTGCTATGCCTGGACGACTGGCACGGATAGGGGCCGCGCTCAGGGACCACCCCCTGTGCACCCCCTATGGTGTCGAGAAAGTGCCACGCCTGCTATGCCTGGACGACTGGCACGGATAGGGGCCGTGCTCGGGGGCCACCCACTGCGCACCCCCTAGTGTGTCGAGAAAGTGCCACGCCTGCTATGCCTGGACGACTGGCACGGATAGCGGCCGCGCTCAGGGACCACCCCCTGCGCACCCCCTATGGTGTCGAGAAAGTGCCACGCCTGCTATGCCTGGACGACTGGCACGGATAGCGGCCGCGCTCAGGGACCACCCCCTGCGCACCCCCTATGGTGTCGAGAAAGTGCCACGCCTGCTATGCCTGGACGACTGGCACGGATAGCGGCCGCGCTCAGGACCACCCCTTGTGCACCCTCTATGGTTTCGAGAAAGTGCCACGCCTGCTTGCTTGGGCGACTGGCACGGATAGCGGCAACGCTCAGGGACCACCCCCTGCGCACCCCTTATGGTGTCGAGGAAGTGCCACGCCTGCTATGCCTGGACGACTGGCACGGATAGCGGCCGCGCTCAGGGACCACCCCCTGCGCACCCCCTATGGTGTCGAGAAAGTGCCACGCCTGCTATGCCTGGACGACTGGCACGGATAGGGGCCGCGCTCGGGGGCCACCCCCTGCGCACCCCCTAGTGTGTCGAGAAAGTGCCACGCCTGCTATGCCTGGACGACTGGCACGGATAGCGGCCGCGCTCAGGGACCACCCCTGCGCACCCCCTATGGTGTCGAGAAGGTGCCGCGCCTGCTATGCCTGGACGACTGGCACGGATAGCGGCCGCTCAGGGACCATCCCCCTGCGCACCCCCTGTGGGTGTACGTGAAACAAAAGTGCACACGCCTGCCTATGCACTGACGACTGGCTCGCATAGCGGCGCGCTCCGGGACCACCCCCTGCGAACCCATGTGTGTCGAGAACAGGGCCAACGCTGCTATGCCTGGACGACTGGCACGGATAGCGGCCGTGCTCAGGGACCACCCCTTGCGCACCCCTTATGGTGTCTAGAAAGTGCCACGCCTGCGATGCCTGGACGACTGGCACGGGTAGCGGCCGCGCTCAAGGACCACCCCTTGCGCACCACTAGTGTGTCGGAAAAGATGCCCGCTGCTATTGCCTGGACGAATGGCACGGTAGCGGGCCGCGTCGGGGACCACCCCCCTGCGCACCCTGCGGTTTGGCGTGAAAGTGCCACCGGTTGCTGTGCCTGGAACGACTGGGCGGGATAGCCGGCTTCCGCGCTCAGGGACACCCCTGCGCACCCCTATGGTGTCCAGAAAGTGCCAACGCCTGCTAGGCTTTGCGCCAGTGTCGTGGATAGCGGCCGAACTGAAAGACCACCCCTCTGCGCACCCCCTGTGGTGTCGAGAAAGTGCCACGCCTGCTAGGCTTTGCGCCAGTGTCGTGGATAGCGGCCGAGCTGAGAGACCACCCCCTGCCCACCCCCTTTGGTGTCGAGAAAGTGCAACGCCTGCTAGGCTTTGCGCCAGTGTCGTGGATAGCGGCCGAGCTGAGAGACCACCCCCTGCGCACCCCCTGTGGTGTCGCGAAAGTGCCACGCTTGCTGCTGATGCCTGGGGTCGACTGGCACGGGTAGCGGCCCGCGCTCAGGGACCACACCATGGGCACCCCCTGTGGTGTCGAGAATGTGCCACGCCTTGCTCTGTGCCTGGACGGCTGGCACGGATAGCCGCCCGCGCTTCAGGGAACCTGCGCACCCCTATGGTGTCTAGAAAGGGCCACGCCTGCGATGCTGGACGACTGGCACAGGCATGCGGCCGCGTCAGGGACCACCCCTGCGCACCCCCTATGTGTCGAGGAAAGTGCCACGCCTGCTATGCCTGGACGACTGGCACGGGTAGCGGCCGCGCTCAGGGACCACCCCTTGCGCACCCTGTGGTGTCGAGAAAGTCCACGCCTGCTATGCCTGGACGCTGGCACGGATAGCGGCCGCGCTCAGGGACCACCCCCTGCGCACCCCCTATGGTGTCGAGAAAGTGCCACGCCTGCTATGCCTGGACGACTGGCACGGATAGCGGCCGCGCTCAGGGACCACCCCCTGCGCACCCCCTATTGTGTCGAGAAAGTGCCACGCCTGCTATGCCTGGACGACTGGCACGGATAGCGGCCGCGCTCAGGGACCACCCCTTGCGCACCCCCTGTGGTGTCGAGAAAGTACCACGCCTGCAATGCCTGGACGACTGGCACGGATAGCGGCCGCGCTCAGGGACCACCCCCTGCGCACCCCCTATGGTGTCGAGAAAGTGCCACGCCTGCTATGCCTGGACGACTGGCACGGATACGCGGCCGCGCTCAGGGACCACCCCCTGCGCACCCCCTGTGGTGTCGAGAAAGTGCCACGCCTGCTATGCCTGGACGACTGGCACGGATAGCGGCCGCGCTCAGGGACCACCCCCTGCGCACCCCCTATGGTGTCGAGAAAGTGCCACGCCTGCTATGCCTGGACGACTGGCACGGATAGCGGCCGCGCTCAGGGACCACCCCCTGCGCACCCCCTGTGGTGTCGAGAAAGTGCCACGCCTGCTATGCCTGGACGACTGGCACGGATAGCGGCCGCGCTCAGGGACCACCCCCTGCGCACCCCCCTATGGTGTCTAGAAAGTGCCACGCCTGCTATGCCTGGACGACTGGCACGGATAGCGGGACCACCCCCCGCGCACCCCCTGTGGTGTCGAGAAAGTGCCACGCTTGCTAGGCTTTGCGCCAGTGCCACGAGCTGTGCTGTGCTGTGCTGAGCTGAGCCGTGCTGGGCTGTGCTGAGCTGTGCTGAGCTGTGCTGTGTGCTGAGCTGAGCTGAGCTGTGTGCTGTGCTGAGCTGAGCTGTGCTGTGCTGTGCTGTGATGTGCTGTGCTGAGCTGTGCTGTGCTGTGCTGAGCTGTGCTGAGCTGAGCTGTGCTGTGCTCTGCTGTGTGAGAAGGGTGCTGTTCTGTGCTGTGCTGTGCTGTGCTGTGCTGTGCTGCGCTGTGTAAGAAGGAGAGAGAGGGGAGGAGGAGACGCGGGTGCGCCGAGGCAGGGAAGAAAACCAGAACCCCACGAAACATGTGGGGAACACAAACAGGAAGGACATTAGGGAACCCTCCCCGAACCGACCTCGATCCTATACCTGGGTCCAACTGTACACGCAAGAGTGGCCCGGGCGAGGGTGACCGTTGGTGCGCAGCTCGCCGATCGTGGCGGTGCGGTGCGACGGTGGCGGCTCTCGCTGCGCTTGCCTTGGGCCACTCATGCCCCAGAGAGCCGCGCCCAAAAAGGTCGTTCCGAAGACGGATCACTCTGACGGTCTCTCGTCGCTGGTGTCGTTGTCTTTGTCGTGCCGTCGTCGTCGTCGTGCGTCGTCGTCGTCGTTCTCGATGTCGTTGTCGGTCTCGCTGTGGTCGTCGCCGTGCGTCTTGTCGTCGTCGTCGCTGCTGTCGTCGTCATTGTCCATGTCTTCCTCCACGTGAGTCGACCAACGGCGCCGTGAATCGTTGTTACATTCTGGCGGCCCTTTCTGGGGCCGAGGAGCATCAAAGAGCTAACTATCTGGGAAGAACACGGCCTGGGGGAAGAAGTCGAGAGCTCCACGAAGAGAACCACATTGAACCTTGCTCCGCTTTCTGGTCCAAGCTTCGGGCTGCGCACAAGCAGCTCCCCGAGGTAGCCCCGGCTGGCCTCCGCTCCTGGCTCGTTCTGGTCCCAGCTTCGGGCTGCGCACAACCAGCTCCCCAAGGTAGTCCCGGCTGGCCTCAGCAGGCCCCCCGATTGGGGGGCGGAAAGATACGGATACGTGTTGTCCCCGGACCTCTCTTGGGGTGCGTTCTGACCAGAATTTCGAGGCGAATCCAGCGGTGACAACGAGGATTCCCCAGGAGGACTAGGAAAGGCCGAAAACGAAGGGGGACAACACGTATCGTTATCTATTTCTCCCCCGACCCGAGAAGCCCAGGGCGGTCTCAACACCCCAACCCTGGAGCGCCGAGCGCCCCAAGGGCGCCGCCAGGGGCGGCGCCAGGGTGCTGCGAACGCCCTGGGCTGCGCAGGGGGGGCCTGCTGAAGCCAGCCGGGGCTCCTCGGGCGGCCTGCTGAGGCTCGCTGGGACGACCTGAAGCCCGACCAGGAGGAGGAGGAGGAGGAGGAGGAGGAGGAGGAAGAGGAGGAGGAGGAGGAGGAGGAAGAGGAGGAGGAGGAGGAGGAGAAGGAGGAGGAGGAGGGGGGGCCGCCTGGGCGCCCGACCTGAAGCCCGACCAGCTCGCGCGGGGTCCTCCCCCCGCCAGGTGGTCGAGAGCGGGGCCGCGCAAGAGCGCCTTCTGTCTGCGAGGCGGTAAAGCACGTTCCGATCCCAGTGTGAAGTTCTGCAGCAACTCATTCTTATGTTGTGGGTGGCTAGTTACCTTGACCAGCTCCTGCGGCCGCTCCTGCTGCGAACCACCTCCCCACCCCCCCCGACGTCGTGATCGTTTTCGCAATGCCGACCCCAGGAGGTCTCGACCTATCCCCTGGGACAGGCTTCTCCTCCTGAGTCGTTTTTGGATGGTCTCCGCGAAAGCTGGTAAGGGCCCTCAGCGGCCGAACATAACAAAAAGAAACTCCACAACGCCGACCCCAAGAGGTCTCGACCTGTCTCCCCACGGACTGCTTTCTCCTCCTGAGTGCATGTTGTCGACTGGCCTCACGAAACGAAAGCCGCGAAGGGCCCCGGGAGACCGAAGATAGCAAGAAACCTTTCGTCGCGATTCCTTCACAACGCGAGGGGCTCTGGCTCCCCGCCTGCACGGCTGCACTGCGCTTCGGACCGCCCCGGGGAGCCGACGTGGCCGGCGCTCTGTGCCTCCGCCCCGGCCTCGCCGCGCTCCTTGGCTTCGGTCGGGCATGTCCGTCTACAGGCGGACCTTGGGAGGAACATCTAAAGTAGATTTTTCTTTTGACAAAAAAATCGTCCCCATATATCTTTCTTGCTGTTCTGGAAAACTCCTCCTGTAGAGAGAGGGACATGCCCGACTTAATCCTTGGCCCGCTGCGCGCCGAGCACGCGCACCAACTCGCCCTTGAGGGCCTTCGGCGAAGCGCTCTTGCAAAGCCTCGACGCGCGGGGAGGGAGGGTACTCCCTCCATAAGGGCCTTCCGGAGTCTCGTGCCCCCTACTACTACTACTACCACTACGACTACTACTACTACTACTACTACTACTACTACTACTACTACTACTACTACTACTACTACTGCTGCTGCTACAACTACTACTACTACTACTACTACTACTACTACTACTACTACTACTACTACTACTACTACTACTACTACTACTACTACTACTACTACTACTACTACTACTACTACTACTACTACTACTACTACTACTACTACTACTACTACTACTACTACTGCTAACTACTACTACTACTACTACTACTACTACTACTACTACTACTACTACTACTACTACTACTACTACTACTAC
>CAUYUJ010008475.1:25000-39976 GCA_963575745.1 Prorocentrum cordatum
GGCATGAGTAGGGTCTCGGGAGAAGGAATGGCAAGGACTGGCGAACAACAGCAAGGGGCGACTGCGGGCCCCCACGGACGGGTCGGGCGGGCGACCCAGACGGGCAGGTCGAGCGAGCGGGTCGCTGAAGCCTGCGCCCTGCATGGAGCGTCAGCAAGTCCCAAGCGAGACCGCGATCCCCAAGCAACTCTAAAGAAAAGCAAAACCGAGAGGGTGATTCCTCAGTGTCGCGGCGTGGCGCCTGAACAATTGCGGGGACGTCCAAATCGAGAGAGCGACTCTTGGGTAAGCTTCACAGAAGTCTCAAGCGAAAGGGCGATGTTTTTCAATACCTTGCGCGGAAGAATAATCAGGCGGGAGCCGTTGTTGTCGTCGGGGGCCAACACCGCAGCTTCGTGTCACCACATTGTCCGTGATAAAGAACAGGGCGCGAGCCCGAGAAGGGGCACTTCAATGAAAAACAACAGTTACCGGAGGGGTGGACAACAGCAACTGATCTTCAGAAAGGAAGATTCACGACTTTGACGGCGACGACGAAGACGACGATCACGACGACGACGACAACAACATTCATTTTAAGACTGTTCGCTCCTATCTACCCGCGTGCCACCTAACGTGCATAAGTCGCCCAAACCCTGGGTACCCGCCCTCTTCGTCTTCGATCATACCCCTTTGGGTGTATATCTGCTTTACCTGTTACGTGCATGTGCTGCAGCCCATAAAAGAAGGGAAGAGAGGACGGATGGAGGAGGGAGGACAAAATGAAGCACGAGTGAATTTGGCAGGAGGGAGCTAGGAGCAGAAGACGCGTGGTGTGACCAGACGGGCAGATCGGGCGGGCAGACCCTGGCGGGCGGGTCGGGAGAGCGGGCCCGGGCGGCCAGGTAGAGCAGGTGGGCTGCTGAAGCGTGAGCCCTCCATGAAACGTGAGGAAGTCTCTGGCGATAGCGCGATCCCCAAGAGAATCGTAAGAAAGGCAAGAGCGGCGTCTGAATAGATGGCGAGGACGTCCCACGCGACAGCGCGATTCCTGCAAACATTGTCTGGAAATCCTGCGCGAGAGCGCGATGTTGGGTTACACGGTGAGGAGATATGGAAACGAAGGCCGTTGTTGTTATGTTGTAGACGGGGGGCTAGAGGCACGGTTTGGGCATGAAGACGTTCCCTGGTAAAGAACACTGTGCAAGCCCCGAGGAGGGCACTTCAATTGAAAAACAGCTTGCACCGGTGAGGGGTCAATAAAAACGATTCTTCAGGAATGAGAATACAGCAACAACAAAAACCACAAACAATAGCAATACACCAACAAAATCAACCATTACACACTACAATCCTGTCAAGGAGGATCGCTCTTATCTGCTCGCGTGCGATGCAACACGAAAATCCCGAACCATCGGTACCCGCCCTCTTCGTCTTCGATCATACCCCCTTGGGGTATATCCTTCTTACCTGCCACGCGTAGTTGGCACAACCCCAAAAACAGGAAACGAAGGGAGGAGGGAAGAAACAAGGGGGAGGGAAAAGTATGGAGCACGAGAGAGATCTGCAGGCGGGTAGTTGAAAGTAGCAGCACAAGCAGCAGAAACAGACGGGCGGAACGGGCGGGCAGACCCTAACGCGCAGGTCGGGCTGGCGGGCCAAGACGGCACGGTCGAGCGGTCTGGCCGCTGAAGCGCCAACCCAACATGAATCGCAAGGAAGCTTCAAGCGACAGCGGGGTTCACAGTAAATCATGAAGGAATGCGCTGCGAGAGCGTGATCCCTGAGTGTTGGCGCCCGGCGCCGCAAGAAGTTGTGAAGAACTACCACGCGAGAGCGCGATTCTGCATACAATATGAAGAGGTCCCGCACGAGAGCGCGAGTTTGAAACAATTTGTGAGGAAGTATTCGGCGGGAGCCGTTGTTGTTGTTGTTGTTGTTGATATTGTTGGTGCTGTTGGTGGTGGTGTTGTTGGTGCTGCTGATGTGTGTGTTGGTGTTGTTGGTGTTGTTGTGGGTGTTGATGTTGGTGTTGCTGTTGGTGATGCGTTGTTGTTGCTGCAAGTGTTGGTGTTGTTGGTGGTGTTGTTGTTAGTTGTGCTGTTGCTGCTGTCGTTGGTGTTGTTGGTGGTGGTAGTGATGTTGCTGTGGCTGTAGCCCGGTGGGCAGCATCCCAATCTGAGCTGGAAGACTTTCCCTTGTCAAAACAGGGTGCGAGCCGCAGATTGAAAAACAACAGGTGTACCAGGGGGATCAACAATAGTTACTTTAACCATCCGAGTCCAATAACAAAATCATGGTACAACAAGAAAGCACACCCAGAGCTCCAATGTCGCGTGCTGACCCGGGAGGTCTGGGCCCCTTTCCCGGGACCAGCTCTTCCCCCCGCGCATGCTTGCCACCCCATGGCCCCGGCGCGAGGCCCAGGAGAGCGAAAGCGGTCCCAAAACCATCCGCTGCTAGTCCTGCTTCGGCGCGAGGAGACGTGCGTCGCCGCGCCGCATCTCGACGCGCCCAGGTGGACGACGACGACGCCGACACCACGGCAAGCCCCGGGCCGGAGGAGGAGGAGGAGGAGGAGGAGGAGGAGGAGGAGGAGGAGGAGGGAGCAGGAGGAGGGAGCAGGAGGAGGAGGACGGAGCAGGAGGAGGAGGAGGAGGAGGAGGAGGAGGAGGATGGAGCAGGAGGAGGAGGAGGAGGTGGACGACGACGACGCCGACCCCACGGCAAGCCCTGCGCCCCGCGCCCCGGGCAGGCGAAGGCACAGCGGCAACAAAAACCCGCGGCAGACCCGCCGCGCCCTCGAGGCGGCGCTTGCCCCCCGGGTGGCCGCGGAGCGCCCTCTCCGAGACGGCAGGCCGCGCGTCGGAACACACCGGGGAAACCAAAAAGTAACGATACCGTTGCTCCCCCGGGGGGGGAGGTGCGAGAAGGAGGAGGAGGAGGAGGAGGAGGAGGAGGAGGAGGAGGAGGAGGAGGAGGAGACCTCTCCCAGGGTGCGTTCTGGCCAGGGTTTCGAGGCGAGTCCACCGGTGGCGACGGGGGCCTCGCAGGAGGCCCAAAAAGGCGGAAAGTGGCGCAGCGTAGCGGTATGGGTACCCTTTCTTCCTCTGACAAGCGGCGCGGAGGCGTGCGGGATCGAGGGAGCCCCAGGGCTTCTGCTACCCCAGGAATCTGTCGGCGCGGTCTGTTCGTGGCATGGGGCCCAGGATCTCCCGACCCCGTCGCTGGGCCTGGCTTTGTGTTGTTCCCATCGTGCTTGAGGACCACATCCCAAAAATAATTTCGAGCACCCAGAAAAGTGTCGAAAGAATGTCGAAACAGTGTCGGACGAGTGTCTCCCAGGGCCCGACACGTGAAAACCCTTAAGTTTCGGTATTTTTGTTGGTGCTCGAAATTCTGTCTGGCGGTCAAAGCTAAAGTAGGTTGGAACATCATAAGCCTGGCTGCTTCTCCCGAGTACCTTTAAGTCGGGCGTGTCCCCCTACAGGGGGATTTCCGACGACATATTAAACATACGGAAAATACTCCAGAATGGTCCAAAAGATTCAACAACATAGTCCCCAGACTATTGTTTTACTATGTTCGAATACTCCCCCTGTAGAGGGACAGGCCCGACTTAAGAGTACCTGTGTGACCGCCCCGGTGTGGCCCAAGCTGGGCCCCAGTCGGGGACTCCAAGCGGGGGCCCTGGTCGGGCGCGGCACAACCGACCCCGAGCAAACCATCCCCTTCCGTGAAGCCGCCCTCGCCCCTCGAGCTCCCCTCCAGCCGCACGCACAATTAAAGGAGCCCAGGGACACACAGATCAGATCAATACACACAAATCCCAGGATGCCCCATAATTTCCTACATTTTCAGGGTTGTCGTCTCCCCCCCCACTTCCCATGTTTTCCAATATCTTCCTGGGGGTCGACGATTCATTGTGTCGGTGTGCTTCTTCCCCTCCTTACAGTTGTACGCGCGGGGGCGAGGCCAGGCGGGCGTCACGGAAGGGGATGGCCTGCCAGGGGTCGGTCAGGCCGCCCCCGGCCCGAGGGAGGGGGCCCTGCAAAGCTTGGCAGGGAACCCCGGCTGAACCGACCTTGCTTGTAAGCCCCTCGTCCTCGGGGACCCCACTGCGTGGAGCCGCAGACCCACCCAGACCCCCCACGTCGTGCCGTGTGCAGGACGCTGAGGCCCAGAAGCCCCCGACCCCTCCCCCGGGAACCGGTTTCTCGCCCCGAGCCCTTTCTAACTATAGACGAGGGCCGCCAGAGGCCCAAAAAACGGCCCCAAGCCGTCCGCCGGGATGTCTCACGACGCGAGGGAAAATCTGGGCAGAAGGGCCAAAATCTGGCGAACCACCGGAAACACCTCCACCTTTCCCAGCCGCCGCATCTCTGAGAGCTTCTCCTCCGGGGGCGGCCACGGCGCGCAGGAGCCTAGGCATGCGACAATCGGAACGTTTCCGTCCGCGGCCCCTAAGAGCTCCCGACCCCTTCCCCCGGGGGCACTGTGGCATCCCGGATGAATCCCAGACTGCCCAAGGGCCCGAACACGGCAGCAGAGGCCAACCATGACAACAACAACAACAAACACAACAACAACAACAACAACAACAATCATTTTACCCGAACGCGTGGTGTTCTCCCCAGTGCCAGGGTTTTCATACGACACCAGGCAATACCCCCACTTCGTGGGGGGGCATTACAAGCTCTACCAAATATCCAAACGACTCTTCGCGACCACCCAAACCCAGCTTCCCGCCCTATGACGTTGGGACACTTCACTACGACCACACACTGGCGTGGGGTACACACCCACTTGGTACAGGTGCGCAACCGTTGTCGCAGAAGTTCGAAAAAGTTGCTCGCAAAAGCCCGTTTGACAGAAATGTTTAAAAAGTGTTGGGTTTCCTACGAATCCGCAAGAGCGCGCGGGATGAGATTTTGACATTTTTTTGTTGAAAAACCATTGGTTTTTTGATGTTTTTATGTTAAAATCGCTCCGAACACTAAGCTTTTGGAAGGATTTCGTCTTGCGCGCGCGAATGTCCACTTTACCTTATTTTTTGCAAGGGATTCTTGAAATTTGATTATATTAGAACAAGAAATGTCATTTTATAGTGTTTTTTGCAAGGGAAAGCGGGGGGGAACAAAACAACCGGATCTTGATCACATCGAATTACCTGAGGCTTCCTCACGAAAATGATGAAAATGTAGCTGCGGCCTAGGCGGCGCAGGGGGGCCGTGCACCAGGGGCCCCAACAATAATTATTCTTTAGAATTAATAATGTTCAACAACAACAACAACAACAATTACTAGCACGTGGGGACACTCCGTTCTCACCAGTGCCAGGGTTTTCATAGGAGGCGGGCAATACCCCCACTTTGTGGGGGGGCCGGTTCAAGCTCTACCAAATTTCCAAACGACTCTTCGCCACCACCCACACCCAGCTTCCCGCCCTATGACGTTCGGACACTTCACTTCGTGGCATGCGGACGACCGTGGCTACTATTCAGGGCCCCGCGGCCGACGACGACGGCGTGCGCGCGCGAAGAAAAAACGAATGTGTCCCGCATGGTATTATTTGACAGGGATGATGGCCCTGGCAGGTGCGCAACCGTTGTTGCAGAAGTTCGAAAAAGTTGCTCGCAAAAGCCCGTTTGACAGAAATGATTAAAAAGTGTTGGGTTTCCTACGAATCCGCAAGAGCGCGCGGGATGAATTTTTGACATTTTTGTTTGAAAAACCATTGGTTTTTTGATGTTTTTATGTTAAAATCGCTACGAAAACTAAGGTTTTGGAAGGATTTCGTCTTGCGCGCGCGAATGTCCACTTTACCTTATTTTTTGCAAGGGATTCTTGAAGTTTGGTTATGTTAGAACAAGAAATGTCCACTTTAGCTTATTTTTTGCAAGGGAAAACCGATCGTAACAACACAACCGGATCCGGACCAACCCGTTTTGCCTGAGACTTCCTCACGAAAATGATGAAAATGAGGCTGCGGCCTAGGCGCGGCGGGGGGGTCGTGCACCAGGGGCCCCAACAATAATTATTCTTTAGAAGTAATAATGTTCAACAACAACAACAATAACAACAACAACAACAACAACAACAACAACAACAACAACAACAAATAACGGCAACAACAACAACCTCAACAACAACCACAACACCCACAATAACAACAACAACAGCATCAACAACAACAGCATCAACAACAAACACAAACACGTGTCTCGAAATAGTAAGTCTCCCGGTTGCGCACCGGCAGCCCCCCGAGGCAGCCGAGGCTGGCCTCGGCCGGCCCGCCGACCAGCCCGCGGCGGCCTCGGCACCCCCAACCCTGGGGCGCGGGTGTTGGGGCCGCCCTGTGCTCCCCGGAGGGGGCCCGCCAAGGCCAGCTGGGACTGCTCGGGGATGCCTGTTATGATGGGCCTGGTTTCCACCACCACTACCATAGGTTGGAGGGGGAGGTCCTCCTCCTCCTCTTCTTTCTCCTCCTCCTCCTTCTCCAACATATGGTAGTGGTGGTGGAAATCAGTCCCATCATGTTGAAAGAAAAGGCCAGCCGGGACTGCCCCGGGGGGGGGATTGTCTGCGCACGGCCCGGAGCCACCAGATAGAAGACAGCGTCTCGTCGGCTCAGCTCTTTTGTGGGCCCCGGGAACGGCAGGGCCGTTTTTCCACCGTTTCCCCCAAAAAATGCCCCTTGAGAATGGAAACGGCAAAAAAACGGCGACCGGAAACGGCAACAAAAACGGCTCCGAGATTGGAACCGGAGCCGGAACCGGTAAAAAGACGGCGACGGAACCGGTAAAAAACAGCGTCGGAACCGGTAACAAAAACGGCAACACGGAACAGGTAAAAAAGCGGCCCTGTCGTTTCCAGGGCCCACTAAGGCTCAGCTGCCCCGATGCGCAGCACGCAGCACGCAGCGTGGTGACACGGAGCTCAACACGCAGACTGGGAACCTAGGGCTCCCAACTTCGCGCTTCGCGCTGCGCGAAGCGCGAAGCGCGAATAACTTCGCGCTCTCGCGCCGCCCTCCCAAAGGGAGAATAGGAGGACGAGGAGGAGGGGGAGAAGGAACGAGGACCGCGAAGCGCGAAGCGCGAATAACTTCGCGCTCTCGAGGGAGCCCTTGGGGAACGCAGGTCTGGCGCGATACGTTCGCCGAAGCGCGGGCCAGCACGTGCCGAGCCAGCACGCAGCGTGCTAGCACAGCCGTTTTGAACACGGCGCCCGTCGGTCGGAAGGAGCACGACGAAGCATGAAGTAAGAGGGCGCTGGAAGTGGGTCGGGTCTCCGCCCGCCCACTGAGGAGAAGGGAAAGAAGGGAAAACACTCAATCCTGGAAGAAGGGCGGCGGTCAGCGTAGATTGGGATCTGGGGAGCCAGAAGTGCGCCGACCCTGTGGGCGTGTGCGAAGGGTTTGTCTGTTCGAGTCGTCTTCTCCGCCAGTCGTCGTCTGCGTCGCCCCCTTTCCCCGCACCCTCCTCAAGCCTGTCAGCAAAAGAAAAACCTCGCCATGTCGCAATCGAACCGAAGGGAAGCCCCTTCCCTTTGATCCCTTCCCTGTCGGGGGGGGGTCCCAGGGGGAGGTCCGGGAGGGGGTCAGATACGCATCCCCCCTTGGGGGGTCCCAGGGGGGTGTTAGATACGCATCCCCCCCTGAGGGTCCCGGGGCTGCAAAAAAGACCAGAACAACCCAAGAGTGCCCCAAGAGGCCCCCGAGACGGTCCAAGAGGGCCCCCAATCGCCAAATGATCGGACAAAAACGCCGTCACGCTCCCAGACTGCCCAGGAGACATCCAAGACGCCCCAAGAGGCCTCCAAAGGCACTCCCGAGAGGGCCCCAAGAGGCAAAAATCATTAGTGTTCGATCGGTTTTTGATTGACGTAGGCGTTCTCGCCTTTTCCGCTTCCTGCCGCTCCAAGACGGCCGAAAAGGCCATCAAGATCGCCCCAACAAGAGGCTTCCAAGAGAGCTCCAAAACATCCCAAGAGAACCCCAAGACAGCCCAAAACGCCTCCAAGACGGCCCAAGAGGCCCCCAAGACGGCTCCAAGAGCGTGCCTTGACGGGGAACCCGAACGGACATTTCGAGCCCTAGGCCCGAAGAAGCTCCCAGGAGGCCTCAGGAGGTTCCCAAGAGGCCCCAAGAAGCCCACAAGAGGCCCCCAGGACACCCGAAAAGGCCCCCAAGAGGCTCCCAAGTGGCTCCCAAGAGACCCCGAAATTCCCCCCCAGAGGCCCACGAGAGCCTTCCCAAGAGACCCACGAAGCATCCCTGAGGACTCAGGCCCACGTCAGCGTCGTCGTCGTCGCCGCCGCCACCGCCGCCGTCGTCGTCGTCCCCCTTCAGGGTCGCCGGCACTGGCCGCAAGACCTTCGCAATACATACTTTCAGCGCCCGGCGTGCACGTCCTGCGTTTCAGCACGTGCCTATCATAACAGTCAGGCGGCAGGCTGCAGATGAGGTGCTTCCCATCCTCGTGCTGTGATGCGCATCGCTGGATGTCGCATGGGTACAGTGGAGGCCAGTCCACAAGAGACCCTCCACAAAACACCCAGCCCTGAGAGCCCAGGACGTCCCTTGGTTTTTGGTGTGGGAGCGTCATGCCTTCCACCCACAGCGGAATCATCGAAACTCAAGAAACCAGAGCACCCTGGAGTCAAGCAGGGTGTTCCTGGGCATGGGCCCACACTGTATCTTTCTTGCGAGGGGCCCTTTGAAGGAGCTGCTCGGCTGAGAGCCACGCGCCTGAGCGCTCCTGAGCTCCTCCAACGAGGTTGCCCCCCTGTCGGTCCAGCAGCAGCTGCTGGTTAGCACAGGCGTGCCAGGACAACTAAGCCATCCTTAGGTCGGGCATGTCCTCCTACAGGCGGATCTTGAAGGAAAAAACAACAGCTATCAGATCGTTTGAGACATGACAGGATTGTATCTTGAACGAAAATCGTCCCCGGACTATGTTTAGACTATTTTTCGGTACTTGTCGCCGCCACTCTGCCGCCACCATGGGCGCGCCACGCCCCCGGGGGGGGTCGCTCAGCTCGGGCATGCCCCCCTACAGGCGGATCTTGGACGAAGCCTCAAAATGACCCAGCACATGCTCAGAAACTGACAGAAACCCGAAAGATGCTCAACCATAGTCAAGGAACAGAAATCGAAAAATCGTCCCCATACTGTTTTCACTGTTTTTGAATACTCCTCCTCTAGAGAGACATGCCCGACTTGAAGCGAAACCGTCCGTCGGAGATCTGGACGGCGGCGCGGCGGCGGCGCGGCGCGGCGGGGGCCGGGCCCCCGCGAGGGCCTCCCCAGCAGCAGGCACCCGTTGCCCTTCTCCTTCCGGGGTGTGCGCGCGGCAGCGGAAGAGGAGGGGGAGGAGGGGGAGGAGGAGGAGGGAGGAGGGAGGAGGAGGAGGAGGACGAGGAGGAGAATGAGGAGAGGGAGGAGGGGAGGAGGGAGAGGAGGAGGAGGAGGGAGAGGAGGAGGAGGAGGAAGAGGAGAGGAGAGGAGGGAGGAAGAGGAAGGGAGGAGGAGGGATGAGGAGAGGAGGAGGGGAGGGAGGTAGGAGAGGAGGCGAGGGAGGGGGAGGGAGGGGAGGAGGAGGGAGGAGTAGGAGGATTAGGGGAAGGGAGGAGGAGGAGGAGGAGGAGGGGGAGGGGGAGGAGGGGGAGGGAGGAGGAGTAGGAGAGCGGAGGAGGAGGAGGAGGGGGAGGAGGAGGAGGCGGAGGTGAGAGAAGGAGGGGGAAGAGGAGGAGAAGGAGGAAGACGCTGCGGGTGGAGCGTCGCCCTCATGGCGTGGCAAAGAGAGAAGAGGAGGACGAGGAGGAGGGGGAGGAGGCGAAGGGGGAGGAGGAGGAGCAGCAGGAGCAGGAGCAGGAGGAGGAAAAGGATAGGAAAGAAATGCGTACTGAGGAGCACTTTCTGAACAGACCCTTTCAAACGATCCCTTGCTAATGGAATCCGTTATTGCAGAAATCCTGATATAGGGAAACTTTACGAAAGATCGCTTACACAAGTCATCCGTGCTGACGAAGCAGCACGGACGGGATACATGATTGACGCATCCTGACGGATGGAAGCCTCCCTGACGGGAGCCATGACTAGAAAAAAAAAATACGGGGGGAAAGCTTGCTAAAAAGGCAGCTGTACCAAAGAGCCTTTACCCAAGGCGCTGTTACTGAAGAACCCGCCCAAAAAAACAAAAACAGACTTAAGAATCCCTTACAGCGGGCACCCTTACTAGGGACCTCGTAGTGCCAAAAGAATAGTAGCCAACCATGTTTTACTAGAACAAGTCACTGCGAAGGAGTAATTACAACGTGGACCTTTGCTCCATATTCCTCCATGAAGGGATCCGTTCTTAGGGCCCCTTTTTATAAAAAAAGAAGCACCCTTACTAAGGAACCCTTAACGAAAGAAGCATTACTGAGGACCCCGTACCAACAGATCCCAAGGATCCCTTACGAAAGGCATCGCTACTGAGGAGCCTTTACTAAAGGTATCCATATCATCTGTATCACAAACATCCTCAGCATGCACCCCGAGGCGACGAACACCTGGAGAACTGACGAACACGTAGCACAACAGTTATCTGTATACAGGCACACACACGTAAACCCATAACTAACATAAACACAAACATTGACCTATATCTATGTTTATATCTATGTGTGTCAATGTGTATGTGTGGGTGTATGAGTATACACACATACAAACAAGCACACATGCAAACCTGAACACGAACCCATACGAATGCAACTAGCTATACACATACACAAGCACATGTATATACACGTTCGTGTATATATACACACGCATATATAGATATACATGTACAAATTCGTATACAAACACATACACATGCACGTACACACACCTATACACATACAGATGAATATTCACTTACATCTACATATACATACATGGCGGATTCCGTCTACACATATAGGCACCTGCACATATTGATATGAATGTACGTACACGTAAACCTATAAATAAACACATGTATATGCAACTGCATATGCATATACCTACACGTTTATATAATATGATCACACTCGCATGCTTCGCGCGCTTCCGCTCTAGTCGCATTCGAACATAAATCATCGCAAGTTGCCGCTGGGTGCTGCCAGGTTGACTCGGGAGTTCCCTTAAGGTTAGTCGTGGGATTTGCCACCATCTGATATGGTAGCCCGGAAGTCATCTAAAGGAATCTCTGGGAGGCATCTACGACGCGGCGTCTGGGGCTGAAAGATGTCGACTAAGAACTGGGGTGCTCGAGTCTGGTTTCGCATTGCCCAATGCCCGGGGCCAGGACCTTCCGCGAATGCATAGATGTACAGATGTCTATACACAGCTGAAATGTACGTATATCTGGTTATCTATGTCTGTATGTTTGCATGTATGTTTTTAACATGTGTATAAATACATGTATGTATGTGTGTGTTGGCCTTCGGACCATCCCGCCACGGTGCCTGACTGTGTGTCAGAAGCCTCTTGGGTGTCCGTTGGCAAATACCTCGTGGGAAGCCTCTCGGGAACCTCGTCGAGGGCGGCTTCTTGGGGCCTCTTGGAGGGCCTCTTGGGCTGCTCGAGGCGCCTTGTCGGGGCCTCCTGGGGGCCCGGGGGGGGGGCGGCAGGCTGGAATTCTGGGCTCGTATTCCCCTCTTGGGGCCTTCTTCAGCCGCTCTGGTGCCCCTCTTGGGCCCTCTTGGGGGGGGGCCTCTTGGGCCGCCCTGGGGCCCTTTGGAATCATCTTGGGGCTCCCGAGAGGCCTCTGGCCCCGACGTGGGGCCTCTCTGGGTCCAGTCCTGGGCCGTTGTCCGCGCCTCGTAAAGCCGTCCAGGAGCGTCGGAAGGAAGCCCGAAGCGGCAAGAACCCCCAAATCCTTCAAAACCTCGAGGAAATCTGTGTTGTTGGCATCTTGGGGCCCTCGTCGGGGTCCTCTTGGAGCCTTCTCGGGCCGTCTTGGGGCCTCTTGGTCCGTCTGGACAGCTCCCTGGGCCCCCAGAAACCCTTGGAGGCCTTCTTCGGGGTGGCTCGGGGTCGTCTCGGGCCGCCGGGACGGCGGTCGGATTGCTTTGGGGGCCGACTTGCAGCCCCCCAACGGCGAGCCTGTCTCCGAAACGCCCCGAAAAGGGTCGCCCCCCCCCTCCCGAGCCATCTTGGCAGTATTGGAGGGCATCGAAATCGCCTGCGAGCGTGAAAGAGAACCGCCATGGGGGAATGAGCCTGGGCCCCCCCTCGGGCCTGGAACGCTGGTTCTATAGATATACACCCATATGTATAGAGAGAGAGAGATACAGATGTACACATTGTAAATGTATGTATGTGTGCATTTCCTCGGTGATCTGGGTCTGTGAGTCGCCGATGTGTCCACCCTGTGTATCCTTCCCTCGGCGGCGGCCGCTCCTGCTGCAGCACCGAGAGCAGCAGGTGCGAGGTGTCCACCGCGGGACTGCCGAGAGAGCGGGCGCACTCCACGGTGTCCTCCGAAGCGGAGTGCCCCGCCGACAGCGACGACGACGACGACGACGACAACGAAGACGACGACGACGACGACGACGACGTTAACGAAGACGACGACGACGACGACGACGACGACGACGACGACGGCGACGACAACGACGACGACGACAACAACAACAACAACAACAAAAACAACGACAACAACAACAACAACAACAACAACAACACCAATACCAACACCAACACCACCAACAACAACAACAACAACAAAACCAACAACAACAACAACAACAACAGCAGCAGCAGCAGCAGCAACAACAACAACAACAACAACAACAACAACAACAACAACAACAACAACAACAACAACAACAACAACAACAACAATTACTAGCACGTGGGGACACTCCGTTCTCACCAGTGCCAGGGTTTTCATAGGAGGCGGGCAATACCCCCACTTTGTGGGGGGGCCGGTTCAAGCTCTACCAAATTTCCAAACGACTCTTCGCCACCACCCACACCCAGCTTCCCGCCCTATGACGTTCGGACACTTCACTTCGTGGCATGCGGACGACCGTGGCTACTATTCAGGGCCCCGCGGCCGACGACGACGGCGTGCGCGCGCGAAGAAAAAACGAATGTGTCCCGCATGGTATTATTTGACAGGGATGATGGCCCTGGCAGGTGCGCAACCGTTGTTGCAGAAGTTCGAAAAAGTTGCTCGCAAAAGCCCGTTTGACAGAAATGTTTAAAAAGTGTTGGGTTTCCTACGAATCCGCAAGAGCGCGCGGGATGAGATTTTGACATTTTTTTGTTGAAAAACCATTGGTTTTTTGATGTTTTTATGTTAAAATCGCTGCGAACACTAAGGTTTTGGAAGGATTTCGTCTTGCGCGCGCGAATGTCCACTTTACCTTTTTTTTGCAAGGGATTCTTGAAGTTTGGTTATGTTAGAACAAGAAATGTCCACTTTAGCTATTTTTTGCAAGGGAAAGCGGGCCGTAACAAAACAACCGGATCCGGACCAACCCGTTTTGCCTGAGACTTCCTCACGAAAATGATGAAAATGTGGCTGCGGCCTAGGCGCGGCGGGGGGGCCGTGCACCAGGGGTCCCAACAATAATTATTCTTTAGAAGTAATCATGTTCAACAACAACAACAACACCGACCAACCACCACTACCACCACCAACAACAACAACAAACAATATCAACAACACACAACAACAACAACAACACAACAACAACAACAAAAACAAATCATTTACCCGAACGCTCAGTGTTCTCACCATGCCAGGGTTTTTTCATGCGAACGCCCGCCAATACCCCCACTTTGTGGGGGGGCCGGTTCAAGCGTCTACCTACATTTCCACACGACTCTTCGCCACCACCCACACCCAGCTTCCCGCCCTATGACGTTCGGACACTTCACTTCGTGGCATGCGGACGACCGTGGCTACTACACTGGCGCATGGTTTCAATGACTTCTTGACATGCCTCCTCTTCCTCCTCCTCATCCTCCTCCTCCTTCTCCTCCTCCTCCTCCTTCTTCTCCTCCTCCTCCTCCTCCTCCGGCCTCTCCTCTCCCTCCTCCTCCCTCTTCCTCCGCCTTCCCATCCGCCTCCTCCCCCTCTCCCTCCGCCTCCCTCCTCCTCCTCCTCCCGCTCCTCCGCTTCCTCCTCCTCCTCCTCCTCCTTCTCCTCATCTTCCTCCTCCTACGCCTACTCCTCCTCCTCCTCCTCCTCCTCCTCTTCCCGCCTCCTCCTCTCCTCCTCCTCCGCCTACTCCTCCTCCTCCTCCTCCCTCCCCTCTTCCTCCTCCTCCTCGCTCATCCTCCTCCTCCTCTTCCATCCTCCTCCTCCTCCTCCTCCTCCGCCTCACCCTCCTCAGCCGACTTCCTGCGACTCCTCCTCCTCCTCCTCCTCCTCCTCCTCCTCCTCCTCCTCCTCCTCCTCCTCCTCCTCCTCCTCCCCGCCCATGACCCGCTGGCGGCGCGCGGAGCGCGCAGGGGAAGGGGCGTGCAGAGATGCAGGCCCGGAGTCCGCCTAAGAAAGGAATCCGCGCGGACCTCCAGAAGTTTGTTTTGCTATATACCCCCCCACCCCCGCACACTATTGAGCGGAGCTCAGACTTGGAAGGATACGCGTGCACTGAGCGCGCGGCAATGTCATAGCCTACACTCGTGGGTAGCCGCGGGCAGCTGCATGAATGCAGGAGGCGATATACTCCTGAAACTGCGTGTCTGCCAGCTGGTCGAACGTAAGCGGGAATGGGTTCAATGCGGTTTTGTGACACGTACCGGGGGGCGCCCCCCGCCCCACTAGCCGCTAACCCGAACTGCCGTCCCCCACAGAAACAAAAGCTACGGCAGACCCGGTTCAGTGATTCTGGCTTCACTTTTGGCCTTCGGGGCCCAATCACTGACTGGCTCCCCGTGCTCGGGGTCCTGGCTATATCCGACAGCGGATATCGGACACATCTGGCGGCGATTCGACCATCAGAGGTGGGGTCCGCAGGTGGCCGCAGAAA
>CAUYUJ010008476.1:0-39945 GCA_963575745.1 Prorocentrum cordatum
GGTTGGTCGTGCTGGGGTGTGGTCGTGCTGGGGGGTGGTCGTGCTGGGGGGTGGTCGTGCTGGGGCGGTGGTCGTGCTGGGGGGTGGTCGTGCTGGGGCGTGGTCGTGCTGGGGCGTGGTCGTGCTGGGGCGTGGTCGTGCTGGGGCGTGGTCGTGCTGGGGCGTTGTCGTGCTGGGGCGTGGTCGTGCTGGGGTGGGGTCGTGCTGTGGTAAGGTCGTGCTGGGGTGTGGTCGTGCTGGGGTGTGGTCTTGCTGGGGTGGGGCCGTGCTGGGGTGGGGTCGTGCTGGGGTGGGGTCCTGCTGGGGTGTGGTCGTGCTGGGGAGTGGTCGTGCTGGGGTGGGGTCGTGCTTGGGTGGGGTCGTGCTGGGGTGTGGTCGTTCTGGGGTGTGATCGTGCTGGGGTGTGGTCGTGCTGGGGCGTGGTCGTGCTGGGGTGTGGTCGTGCTGGGGAGTGGTCGTGCTGTGGTGAGGTCGTGCTGGGGTGTGGTCGTGCTGGGGTGTGGTCTTGCTGGGGTGGGGCCGTAGCGTTTCGCTCGAGACATCCTCAAATTTTAATTCGCCGGCCTCAATATTTGTGCGTTTCGCACAGACATCCTAGGAGCCCGATTCGCCGGCCTCAAAAACAAGCGTTTCGCTCGAGACATCCTCAAATTTAAATTCCTCTGGGCTCGTTTTTATCAGGAAAAATTCGCCGGCCTCCTTCGACCTCGTTATTTATCAGGGAAAAAATTCGCCGGCCTCCTTCAAGCAGGCACCGGGGGACAGGTTTACCTACTAAAAGAGAACCCTGGGCCAGCCCTTTCCGGGAAAAACAAACAAGCGTTTCGCTCGAGACATCCTCAAATTTTAATTCGCCGGCCTCCTTCGACCTCGTTATTTATCAGGGAAAAAATTCGCCGGCCTCCCTCAAGTTGGCACCGGGGGACAGGTTTACCTACTAAAAGAGAACCCTGGGCCCACGCCCTTTCCGGGAAAATTCGCCGGCCTCCCTCAAGTTGGCACCGGGGGACAGGTTTACCTACTAAAAGAGAACCCTGGGCCCACGCCCTTTCCGGGAAAATATGAGTTCCCGTCAGGTATTTCCCCTGTGTCTTCGGGGGTCGCGATTTTTCAAGCTTCTGGCGCTCCACGACGTCCCAAGAGGCCCCAAGGACCGCCCCAAGACGGCCCAAGAGGGCCCCAATACGGCTCCCGTCGCCATGTTGGCTCAGGTCTCTTCGCACGCGCTGAGAGGCAGGCGCCCTCGCATAGCTATCACCTCTTGTTGCACAAAGAACGGAATCTTCCAGTGAACCCGGCCCGCCATGGCCGCTATTGAGACTCGGCGAGGCCTCCAGCAGATGCATTTGATTGACGGGCATGCGCAATGCCCGAGGTGTGGGGAGCATAATGTACAGTATCCGTAAGGGCTTCGCCCCATGCCGCCGGCCCCTTGTCTCGGATAATGGGAGATGCAAAAGCTAAATCATGAGGTCTGGGCGCCGCCGTGAAGCAGTGTCGAGACCTGTTTGTTCCCAACCATCCTGTGGTGTCGGGTCCTCGTTTTGAAGAGACGGTCCCCGCGTTCTCCTCTCCTCCTCTTCCCCCTCGTCCCTACCGTCCGCATGCGTCCCGCACACCCAGTACAGCGTTTCGTGGCCCCATAGGGAGCCCCACCGAAGGTCCCAGTGCTACCGTCCGCATGCGTCCCGCACACCCAGTACAGCCTTTCGTGGCCCCATAGGGAGCCCCACCGAAGGTCCCAGCGCTACCGTCCGCATGCGTCCCGCACACCCAGTGCAGCGTTTCGTGGCCCTCCTCACCCTCCTCCATGCGCTTCACCCACCCATTACAGCGCTTCGTGGCCCCATAGGGAGCCCCACCGAAGGTCCCAGTGCTACCGTCCGCATGCGTCCCGCACACCCAGTACAGCGCTTCGTGGCCACATAGGGAGCCCCACCGAAGGTCCCAGTGAGTACTACCGTCCGCATGCGTCCCGCACACCCAGTACAGCGTTTCGTGGCCCTCCTCCCCCTCCTCCCTGTGTTTCACCGTAGCCATTTTGGCTCAATATGCATAGTTCCTCAGGGTAACAAGTGGATACCGCTAGTCCGCGGCAGGCAAGACCCCTGGCGGCCTGGCAGAGCTTGGGCACCGCACTTACGCTCGTGCTCGCGGGTAAACGGAGGTCTTTCCAGTTCCTGCGCGTGCGAGCGTCCCAGTCTCGCTCATGCGGGTCGCCGCCCCCAACGCGCAGCAGACCCTCCTCGAAGGCATCGACCTCGCGGCCACCTTCCCATCGCAGACCTCCGAGGACAATGCGAAGGGCAGCCAACGTGGGAAAGGTTATGTTTCTTCTCGGGCTGCTGATGCTGACGTCCGTCCTCCTGGCAAGCGTCGTGCCATTCCGCCCTCCTCTGGGGCGGCGCTCGGAGCCGACGGACCCGCTGAAGATGCTGAAGACGGAGAATGGGCTGGAGTGTCAGATGATTATCTACGAAATATGATGCGTTCAGAGTGGAATTGTCTCAAAGAGTCCATGCAAGAAGAAGTTGGCAAGACGGTCGCCGCCTCGGTTGCAGAATCGAACAACATTGTCATTCAAGCTCTTGACGCCGTCAGGGCCCAGCTCAACGGGCAAGCCTCCTCCCTTGACCAGCAGGTGCAGTCCGCCATTCAGCCGTCGCTCGACGAGATCGGTAAGAGGTTTCAGAAACAGTTCGATGTTCATGCGGCGCGCCTGGATGAGCATGATGAGATGATGGGCAAGCATGACGAGAAGTTGCAGGGCCTGCAGGGTGAGCTGGCTGAGTTCAAGAAGTTGCTTGCGGTCGCTGAGGAGAGGCCCGTGGTCCCCGTCGCGGTGCCGTCGGGCTTCTCCCGCGACCCTGACCACACGCTCGTGGTGGTCATGTCGCAGGTGCCGACCACCCTCGCCTCGGTCAAGACGTCGCTGGACGAATGGTTGCTATCCTTGGCGTTCAAGCCGGAGGACTACAAGATTGCGGGGCCTTCGCCTAGCCGCCGCTTCCTCATCAAGTTTGGCGGGCTCGTTGCGCCCGCGACCCGTGAGGTGCAGATGGTTCTCTCCAAGCTTCGCGAGAACGGCGTCTGGAGAGAGTTCTGGGCTGAGGTCGACGGCGCACCTGCGCGCCGTCTCCACCTGGGCCCTGACGAGAGCCCGCAGCAGGTCAAGCAGGACACCACACTGCGCAAGTGCATGGATGCCCTCCAGGAGTTGCGCGGGGCGGGCTCCAGGATCTTCCTGGACCGCGAGTGGGGGGCGCTTTCCTTCGGATGGGATAAGGTGCTGCGGGTCGAGGTCTTCCACGGCGAGTCCCCCCCGAACCTGTGGCGGGTCGTCGAAGGCCTGCAGAAGCATCGGATCTCGAAGGCGCAGGCCATCGCAGCGACGAAGGCGCTCACGGACCCTCCCAAGGAGCTCCAGTGGTGCCTTTGACGTCGCCTCCGTCTTCCACTTCAGTACGAATGGGTGCAATGGGTCTCCGCCGCCTCTGCGGTTTGCGACATGGAACTGTCGAGCGCTACTTCAGGCTGCTGGGGCGAAGGCTAGCATGAAGAAGAACTACCTCGCGCGGCTGCGGCCGCACCACGCGATCGCGTCGCTGCAGGAGGTCCACCAGGACGAGCTCCAGCTGCGCGCGTTCATGAACCAGATCTACCCCGAGTCCGTGCTGATCACGAGCTTCGTTCGCGCGGAGAGGGCGGGCCGCGTCAAAGGTGGGGTCGCGATTTTGCTTCCGAAGCTATCTATGGCGGGAGGGGCTATGACGACAATCTCGCATGATAGCCTCGTGATTTGGAGAGTGCTGAGTCTGGATCTCCAGAGGGGTGATGTCTTACTCACGGTCTTCAACAGGCATAATCATGTTTTGTGCTCGGACGACATCCGTCGTGCGACTGCGTCCATCGACGCTGCGCTGAGGGCCGCCCAGGGCGACCCTATTCACAGGCTGGCGGCGGTCAACGGCGATTTCAATTTTGCCGCGGATGAGGCGCTCATCCTGCACGCCCCCTCGGCCGCCATTCGGCGGTCGCGCCGTCGGCTGCGCTGCCGGGCTACGATCTGGAGGAGGTCGCCGGCGCGCGTGCTCGAGTTCGAGGGCGACGAGCCGACGCACTACGTCAAGGACACCAACGAGTCGTCCTGCATCGACGGGGTCTTTTGCTCCCTGGCCAGCTGGCAGGCCTGCAATATATACATCACCTCGTCGACGATCGAGTCGGCGGCCGCTGTCCCTGACAAACATGATGGACCCACGAACCCGGAAAGGGATATAGACATGTGGAGCATGGGCACGTTTTCACGATACCCAACGGGGCAACACCTCACGAAACATCCCACGAGACACCTCACGAAACATCCCACGAGACACCTCACGAAACATTCCGCGAGACACCTCACGAAACATTCCAGGAGACACCCCGCGAAACATTCCACGAGACACCCCACGAAACATTCCACGACGACAGGCAACCACTCAACCAAGGCGGTGTGGTCGTGCTGGGGAGTGGTCGTGCTGGGGTGTGGTCGTGCTGGGGGGTGGTCGTGCTGGGGGGTGGTCGTGCTGGGGGGGTGGTCGTGCTGGGGGGTGGTTGTGCTGGGGCGTGGTCGTGCTGGGGCGTGGTCGTGCTGGGGCGTGGTCGTGCTGGGGTGTGGTCGTGCTGTGGTGAGGTCGTGCTGGGGTGTGGTCGTGCTGGGGTGTGGTCTTGCTAGGGTGGGTCGTGCTGGGGTGGGGTCTGCTGGGTGGGGTCGTGCTGGGTGTGGCGTGCTGGGTGGGTGCTGGGTGTGGTCGTGCTGGGGTGAGGTCGTGTGGGGGTGTCGTGCTGGGTGCTGTGGGAGTGGTCGTGCGGGGCGTGGTCGTGTGCTGGGCGTGGTCTGGCTGGGGTGGGTCGTGCGGGTGTGCTGGGGTGTGGTCGTGCTGGGGGGGGTGTGGTCTTGCTGGGGTAGGGTCGTGCTGGGGTCGGGTCGTGCTGGGGTGTGGTCGTGCTGGGGTATGGTCGTGCTGGGGTGGGGTCGTGCTGGGTGGGGTCGTGCTGGGGTCTGGTCGTGCTGGGGTGTGGTCGTGCTGGGGTATGGTCGTGCTAGGGTGGGGTCGTGCATTTCGCTCGAGACATCCTGCCAAAATTCCAGGAAATCGTACAAAAACAAACGAATTAGTCGAGACATCATCGAAATTCCTTCGCGCGGGGCGCTTTTCCGCGTCGCGGTCGGCTCTGCAAAACCAGCGTTTCGCTCGAGACATCCTCGGACAAACTCCTGCGGAGCAAGCTTTCGCCGAGACATCCTCAACACACGAAAAAGTGGCCCGCACCCTGTGATTTATCGATCGGGATTTCAAAAACAAAACTAAAGCGTTTCGCTCGAGACAATCCTCAATTTTTAATTTCGCCGGCCTCCTTCGACCTCGTGATTTATCAGGACATGATGGACCCACGAACCCGGAAAGGGATATAGACATGTGAGCATGGACACGTTTTCATGATACCCAACTGGGCAACACCTCACGAAACATCCCACGAGACACCTCACGAAACAGCCCACGAGACACCTCACGAAACATTCCACGAGACACCTCACGAAACATTTCACGAGACACCCCGCGAAACATTCCACGAGACTCCCCACGAAACATTCCACGACGACAGGCAACCACTCAACCAAGGCGGTGTGGTCGTGCTGGGGAGTGGTCGTGCTGGGGTGTGGTCGTGCTGGGGGGTGGTCGTGCTGGGGGGTGGTCGTGCTGGGGTGGTGGTCGTGCTGGGGGGTGGTCGTGCTGGGGCGTGGTCGTGCTGGGGCGTGGTCGTGCTGGGGCGTGGTCGTGCTGGGGCGTGGTCGTGCTGGGGCGTGGTCGTGCTGGGGTGTGGTCGTGCTGTGGTAAGGTCGTGCTGGGGTGCGGACGTGCTGGGGTGTGGTCTTGCTGGGGTGGGGTCGTGCTGGGGTGTGATCGTGCTGGGGTGGGGTCGTGCTGGGGTGTGGTCGTGCTGGGGTGTGGTCGTGCTTGGGTGTGGTCGTGCTGGGGTGGGGTCGTGCTGGGGTGGGGTCGAGCTGGGTGGGGTCGTGCTGGGGTGTGGTCGTGCTTGGGGGGGTTGGTCGTGCTGGGGGTGGTCGTGCTGGGGGGGTGGTCTTGCTGGGGGGGGTGGTTGTGCTGGGCGGGGGCGTGGTTCGTGCTGGGGCGTGGTCGTGCTGGGGCGTGGTCGTGCTGGGGTGTGGTCGTGCTTGTGGTGGGAGGTCGTCGCTGGGTGTGTCCGTGCTGGGTGTGTCTTGCTAGGGAGTGGATCGTGCTGGGGTGGGTCGTGCTGGGTGTGGGTCGGCTGGGTGTGGTCGTGCTTGGGGTGGTCGTGACTGGGGTGGTGGCGTGCGGGGTGTGGTCGTGCTGGGGAGTGGTCGTGCTGGGGTGTGGTCGTGCTGGGGGGTGGTCGTGCTGGGGGGTGGTCGTGCTGGGGGAGTGGTCGTGCTGGGGGGTGGTCGTGCTGGGGCGTGGTCGTGCTGGGGCGTGGTCGTGCTGGGGCGTGGTCGTGCTGGGGCGTGGTCGTGCTGGGGCGTGGTCGTGCTGGGGTGTGGTCGTGCTGTGGTGAGGTCGTGCTGGGCTGTGGTCGTGCTGGGGTGTGGTCTTGCTGGGGTGGGGTCGTGCTGGGGTGGGGTCCTGCTGGGGTGTGGTCGTGCTGGGGTGTGGTCGTGCTGGGGTGTGGTCGTGCTGGGGTGTGGTCGTGCTGTGGCGTGGTCGTGCTGGGGCGTGGTCGTGCTGGGGCGTGGTCGTGCTGGGGCGTGGTCGTGCTGGGGCGTGGTCGTGCTGGGGTGTGGTCGTGCTGTGGTGAGGTCGTGCTGGGGTGTGGTCGTGCTGGGGTGTGGTCTTGCTGGGGTGGGGCCGTAGCGTTTCGCTCGAGACATCCTCAAATTTTAATTCGCCGGCCTCAAAAACAAGCGTTTCGCTCGAGACATCCTCAAATTTTAATTCGCCGGCCTCAAAAACAAGCGTTTCGCTCGAGACATCCTCAAATTTTAATTCTCGGGCTCGTTATTCCCGGAAAGGGCTCCGGCCCAGGGTTCTCTTTTTACTAGGTAAACTAGTCCCCCGGTGCCTGCTTGAAGGAGGCCGGCGAATTGCCGGCGAATTTTTTCCCTGATAAATAACGAGGTTGAAGGAGGCCGGCGAATTGCCGGCGAATTAAATTTGAGGATGTCTCGAGCGAAACGCTTGTTTTTCAGAAAATGGTGAGGATGTCTCGAGCGAAACGCTTGTTTTGTGTTATAGATTGTCCTCTCCTGGGGACCTGAATTCTGAGGACCACCTCCCAGCACGACCACCCCCCCAGCACGACCACCCCCAGCACGACCACCCCCCAGCACGACCACACCCCAGCACGACCACTCCCCAGCACGACCACACCCCAGCACGACCCCACCCCAGCACGACCCCACCCTAGCACGACCACACCCCAGCACGATCACACCCCAGAACGACCACACCCCAGCACGACCCCACCCCAGCACGACCCCACCCCAGCACGACCACACCCCAGCACGACCACACCCCAGCAGGACCCCACCCCAGCACGACCCCACCCCAGCACGGCCCCACCCCAGCAAGACCACACCCCAGCACGACCACACCCCAGCACGACCTCACCACAGCACGACCACACCCCAGCACGATCACGCCCCAGCACGACCACGCCCCAGCACGACCACTCCCCAGCACGTCCACCTCCCAGCACGACCACCCCCCCAGCACGACCACCCCCCAGCACGACCACCCCCCAGCACGACCACACCCCAGCACGACCACACCCCAGCACGACCACACCCCAGCACGACCCCACCCCAGCACGACCCCACCCTAGCACGACCACACCCCAGCACGATCACACCCCAGAACGACCACACCCCAGCACGACCCCACCCAAGCACGACCCCACCCCAGCACGACCACACCCCAGCACGACCACACCCCAGCAGGACCCCACCCCAGCACGACCCCACCCCAGCACGGCCCCACCCCAGCAAGACCACACCCCAGCACGACCACACCCCAGCACGACCTCACCACAGCACGACCACTCCCCAGCACGACCACGCCCCAGCACGACCACGCCCCAGCACGACCACTCCCCAGCACGACCACCCCCCAGCACGACCACCCCCCCAGCACGACCACCCCCCAGCACGACCACCCCCCAGCACGACCACACCCCAGCACGACCTCACCACAGCACGACCACACCCCAGCACGACCACGCCCCAGCACGACCATGCCCCAGCACGACACGCCCCAGCACGACCACCCCCCAGCACGACCACCCCCCCAGCACGACCACACCCCAGCACGACCACACCCCAGCACGACCACACCCAGTCGCACCCCCGTGGAATGTTTCGTGGGGTGTCTCGTGGAATGTTTCGTGGGGTGTCTCGTGGAATGTTTCGTGGGGTGTCTCGTGGAATGTTTCGCGGGGTGTCTCGTGGAACGTTTCGCGAGGTGTCTCGTGGAATGTTTCGCGAGGTGTCTCGTGGGATGTTTCGCGGGGTGTCTCGTGGGATGTTTTGTGAGATGTCGCCCAGTTGGGTATCGTGAAAACGTGACCATGCTGCGCATGTCTATATCCCTTTCCGGGTTCGTGGGTCCATCATGTTTATCAGGGAAAAATTCGCCGGCCTCCTTCGACCTCGTTATTTATCAGGGAAAAAATTCGCCGGCCTCCTTCAAGCAGGCACCGGGGGACTAGGTTTACCTACTAAAAGAGAACCCTGGGCCGGAGCCCTTTCCGGGAAAAAAATTCGCCGGCCTCCCTCAAGTTGGCACCGGGGGACAGGTTTACCTACTAAAAGAGAACCCTGGGCCCACGCCCTTTCCGGGAAAAGATATCGGATCATGTTGCTGTGGTTGTCTCGTTCTCAGCTCGCGCCCCTAAGCCCGCGGCTGAGCGCCCTGTTCTACGCGAGCTCTGCCGCGAGCCGTTATTCCTGGAGCGCTTGGCTGGTCTCATTCGGTCGAGTAACTAGTCGTCGATGTCCCCGCCCTTCCGTCTCGAGCATTACAAGTTCCTTCTTCGCCAGGCTGGTCTGGAAACTCGCGATCGTCTCTTCCGCCTGCGACCCCAGCACCCTCAGTCGTTACTACTACTTGCTAGGTCCCTGGCACGCGCGGTCTGGGGGCAGGATTGGCGTTTGGCCCGCCGGCTTCAGAACTCGCATCCCGAGACTGACGAGCACATCGTGATCGACGGCGCCAGTGTATCCTTGCGTCATCCGCCTTCGTTTCAGGAGTGGTCTTGCCGCGTCCAGCGCGAGGCTGCCGAAGCTCGTCGCCGCGAGCTCCAAGCTAGACAGGAAAAAGAAGGGAGTGCACAGCAGGTCCGTTTGCAACGGCGTGCGCTGGAGAAGAAGGCAAGGCTGTGGTCCCCGATCGGCAAGCGTCTGTCTCTCTCGGGCGTGGCCGACTCCTCCTCGCACAGCGTCGTGACTGACCCCTCCGACCGCATCGATGCCCTAGGGAAGTATTGGGGCCCTGTCGTTGCCAAGAAGCCGTTCGCTGCTGCCGATGCTCGCTCTTATCTTCGGGAACGCCTGCCTTCTATTGAGGATGTTGTCATGCCGCCGCCGTCGTTACGGTCGATGAGGGAGGTGACCAGGAGGGCGCGCCACAGTGCCGCGGGTGTTGATGGGCTACCGCATGATGCTTGGGGGTGCAATGAGTATGGGATCCGAGTTCGCCGAGTTCCCTTTGATGCCGGGTGATGTCGGGGCAGCGGCTGCTCTTGGAATCTAACGCTACTAGTCAGGCCTTTCTACCGAAGGCCATCACTGAGCACGAGATGAGAGACGGCACATGCACGCGCACCCCAGATAAAATATGGGTTCTCGGTTTGAGGAACACGGACGTGAAGATCATGTCCGCGGTCATGAATCGTGCGCTACGCCCTGTTGTTGCGCATGTCGTCCCCCAGGCCCAGAGGGGGTTCGTGCCTGGGCGGAACTTCGGGTTGAATATTCTGGAAGTTGATGCTCATGCTCGGAAGCTATCGGTTACATGTCCTCATGATCCTGGCCTCCCCCTCCTCTTCTCCCTGGGCTTCGGCCAAGTCTTCCCCTCCCTGAGCCAGGATTGCATGCTGATGGTGCTGCAGATGCTGGACCTCCCTGATGCTCTCCTCCTCTTCGTTTGCTCCCTGTACGCCGCGATCGAGGGCGTCGTCTCGGTCGGCGGGGCGTCGAGGAGGATCTTCTGGACCCGCAGTGGGATTCTCCAGGGCTGCGGGCTCTCTGGGGGCCTCTTTTCGTTAAGTACGGCGCCTTTCATCAGCGACTTGGAGTTATCGGTTGAGGGTCCTGGGCACGGTCTTGTTCGAGCGTGTGCAGACGACGTCGGAGGGGCGGTTCGGTCGCCCGTGGGGCTCCTGCAGGTCTTCCGTATCATGCAGCTTGCTGAGTCCTTCGCCAACCTAGTCCTCAAGATACCGAAATGTAAGGTTGTGCCCTGGCTGGGCGCTTCTCCGTTCCATTGGCGGCCCGTGTGAAGGCCGCGATCTCGGAGGCCATCCCGACTTGGGCTGATCTGGAGGTGGGTTGCTCTACTTGGGCCTATGGTTGGGCCCTGAGGCTGGCCCATGCGACTGCTGGGCGGACCCTGTCGCTAAGCTTCGCCTGCGGGCTCAGGCGATTGGCCGCGGCGCGACACCCCCCAGTGTCTCAGCCATAGTATATAACACCCGTGCGGTGGCCGCGCTCTCGTACGTCGCGCAATTCGCTTGGCTGCCCTCCAAGCTCCTGGCGCTTGAGCTGCCCACGCCGGCGCAGGCCTTTCGGGCGCCGCTTCGCGCCCTCTCGCTGGAGTCCTGGGCGCAGCTGGACCTGTGGGGCGGCCCGCGCGCCCCCCGCCGGGGGCGCGTCGCGGTCGCGTCGCTGGTGCGTGCTGCCGCGCTCACCTCCCCCGGGCACGAGGAGATCCTGAACTCGCTGGTCTCTGTCGTTAACGAGCACGACGACAGGCGCACGCTGTGCATGCTCCGCCTTGGCCGCTTATATCCGAGCTTTTGGCGCTCTCAGTCGTATGTGGAGACGCTGGCGCAAGCTGCCGCTGGACTCGGCCCGCCTGGTCAGCTCTCGCCCATGGTGCCCATCGCTCGCGACGCTGCCCGCGAGGAGCTCTTGGCGGCTGTTGGCCGCCGCCCGCGCCCCCAGCGCGCGGCGCATCGTGCCCATTGTGAGTCGGCTCGTGACGCTGCTCCTTTCGCTGGTGTCCTGGGGCTCAGACTGCGCAAGCTGACGCCGCGTCGCCGCCATGCTCTTGACGAGATAAATTGGGACTCGATTGTCACAGTGCCCAGGAGATGCCCGACGTCGTGGGTGTGGGCTGCAGTTCGTACCTGGTCGGACGCCTGGCTCACTTCGCATCGCGTCCTCCACGCGGATGGAAGGCGGCTCTGTGCTTATGGTTGTGCGCGCTCGCCCGACTCGCTCAAACACTGCGCCCGCTGCCCGAAGCTGTTCTCTGCGATGCGGCAGGCGCTGGGTCGGTCATTCCCTTTGCCAGTGCTGCGGCGTTGGTGTCTTCGTGCCCCGTCCAGTGATAATGCGGCGGTAATGATGGTGGCTTACAGTATGTACAACGTGACCCGCACCATCGCGCAGCGGCCGATTGACAGCAACCGAGCGTTCAGTTGCGCATTGGCTGGAGCACGGGCGATGAGGATGGCGTCTCCGACGCAGCTCTCGGAGCGTGCCGCCCTCGAGGTGGCGGACTTCGCGCTGCCCCGCCCTGGTTCCCCATTATCTTCCTCTTCGTCGTCGAGCTCGCCCTCTGAGTCCTCTGAGCCCCCCACCCCTGCCTCGCCCCTCGCTTCCCCCGTCCCTGTTTGCAGCTCAGTGTGCGAATGCTCGTCGATTTTCCCCTCTTCGCGCTGCCCCGCCCTGGTTCCCCATTATCTTCCTCTTCGTCGTCGAGCTCGCCCCCTGAGTCCTCTGAGCCCCCCACCCCTGCCTCGCCCCTCGCTTCCCCCGTCCCTGTTTGCAGCTCAGTGTGCGAATGCTCGTCGATTTTCCCCTCTCGTGATGCGACTTCTGAGCAGTCCTTTTCGTTCAGCGCCTCGAGTGGGCTGTTGCCTGCGCATGTGTGGCCGGGCCCTGCTGCGAGCCAGCCCATCATTGCTTCAGTCCCAGTGTGCTGCGACACCACCGAGCTCATTCTGTCTACGGCGCCGAGGCCTGCCGTCATTGTTCAGATACCTCGGTGCTCACCAATTCGCTCTGCTCGCATCTTTACTTCTCAGTCTGGCCGAATATTCTCCACCCGCCCGCTCTCTGTGTGCACCCCTGCCCTGTCTGACCACATCGCCCCCTCTCGTCCGTCCCTCCTGAGTGCTGCTACTGCGGGTGTTCCTCCTGCTCCCCTCTCGCTTCCTCCCCCCACCGCCGCCCCATCCGACCTGCACGCTGACTTCGACCTGGCGATGGGCGCGGAGGCCGCGCCCCGCGCCCCGCCGCCGCCGTAGGTGGGCGGACACGCGGCCCTCCCTACGCCCGTCTCCTCCCTGCGTTTCACCCACCCTGTACAGCGCTTCGTGGCCCCATAGGGAGCCCCGCCGAAGGTCCCAGTGCTACCGTCCGCATGCGCCCCGCACACCCAGTACAGCGCGTCGTGGCCCCATAGGGGACCCCGCCGAAGGTCCCAGCGCTACCGTCCGCATGCGTCCCGCCCACCCAGTACAGCGTTTCGTGGCCCTCCTCCCCCTCCTCCCTGCGTTTCACCCACCCTGTACAGCGCTTCGTGGCCCCATAGGGAGCCCCACCGAAGGTCCCCGTACTACCGTCCGCGTGCGCCCCGCACGCCCAGTGCAGCGCTTCGTGGCCCCATAGGGAACCCCACCGAGCGCTACCGTCCGCATGCGTCCCGCACACCCAGTATTATGGCCCCATCGGGAGCTCCACCCAAAGCCCCAGTGCCACCGTCCGAATGCGTCCGGGAAGTGTAATTCGGCATTTTCACCCGCGCAGTGCAGCGCTTCGTGGCCCCATATGGGGCCCCACCGAAGGCCCCAGTGGGACCGTCCGCATGCGCCCCGGGAACTCAATTAGGAATTTTCACCCACCCAGTGCAGCGCTTCGTGGCCCCATAAGGGGGCTCCACCCAAGGCCCCAGTGCCACCGTCCGTATGCGTCCGGGAAATGTATTTTGGCATTTTCACCCGCGCAGTGCAGCGCTTCGTGGCCCCATATGGGGGTTCCACCGAAGCCCCCAGTGGGGCCGTCCGCATGCGCTCCAAAAACCCAATTTGGCATTATCACGCACTCGGTAGAGCGCTTCGTGGCCCCATAGGGGGCCCCACCGAAGCCCTCAGTGGGACCGTCCGCATGCAAACCCACTTCGGCACACCACCCACACAGTACAGCGTTCCCCCCCGCCCAGTGCAGCGCTTCGTGGCCCCATAGGGAGCTTCACCGAAGCAGATATTCACACTCACGGTACCCACAACTGCATATGGTTGGGACCTTCGCCAGGATAATTTTTCGACCCTGACCCCGCCGATCTGCGTGAGGGGTGCCACCGAATTTGAGAAATGTAGCAAATCCCCTGTGATTTTGGACCCTGACCCTACGGATGTGCGCGAGGGGTGCCGCCGAATTTCAGAAATGTTGCAAAACCCTTTTGTTATTGGACCCTGACCCTGTCGATCCGCGTGAGGGGTGCCACCGAATTTCAGACACGATGTTGAGAACCCTTGGGTTTTCGGACCCTGCCCCCGCCGATCTGCGTGAGGGGTGCCAGCGAATTTCAGAAATGTAGCACATCCCATGTGTTTGTTGGACCCTGACCCCGCCGATCTGCGTGAGGGGTGCAACCGAATGTCAGAAATGTAACACATCCCATGTGTTTTTGGACCCCGACCCCGCCGATCTGCGTGAGGGGTGCCACCGAATGTCAATAATGTTGCACATCCTATGTGCTTGTGCACCCCGCCGATCTGCGTGAGGGGTGCCAGCAAATTTCAGAAATGTGGCACATCCCATTTGTTCCCAACCATCCTGTGGTGTTGGGTACTCGTTTTGGAGAGACGTCGCCCCGCGTTCTCCTCCTCTCCTCTCCTCCTCCCCCTTCTCCCTCTTCCATCACCATCATCATCATCATCATCATCATTATCATCATCATCATCATCATCATTATCATCATCATCATCATCATCATCAAACCATTTTGGCTCAAGCCATTTTGGCTCAAGCCACTTGGCTCAAGCCATTTTGGCTCAAGCCGCAGTCAGGAGCTGTACCCCCTTAAATTCCCGATCGCACCAGTACCCCCTTTAATTCCCGATTGTCGTGCCCTCTGAGGCGATGTCGAGTGCTCCTGTGTCTCTGGAGGCCTTCCAGGCGTTTCAGAAAGAGTTGATGGACCAGATGACAAGGAATGACAAGGCGGTGCATGATAAGCTCGACAAGGTCTCCCTTGGCTTGGAAGAGCTGAAGAAGGTGAAGGAAACCCTTGAAGAGCACACAGAATCCATTCAGAAAATATTCCGCCGTCTGGAACTCCTCGAGTCGAACGACGCGGGCAACGCTCCCGGGTTTGCCGCCGAGCCGCCCGCTAAGTATCATCGTGGTCCGGCTGGGGGGCCGTTCGAGCAGCCAGCCTCCGCCAGGTTCTTCTTCCATCGCTGGCTTCAATCCTAAACGTGTGTGGGTGAAAGGCTTTCCTGAGATGTTCAGTCGTACCGTGTTTCAGAACCATTTCGACCAGCAGATCAAGCCTATCGTGGATCCAGTTTACCATCCAGGTTTGCGACTTCGCGCTTTCAACTTCGAGCGCCAGTACAGTTTTGACTGCCCATCTGAGGCAAGTGCCGGTCTTGCGGGCACAGGAGAACAAGGTGAATTGGACTGACCCCACATCCCAACAAGTGGTCCAGCTCCGGGTCATGCCCGACAAACGGTTTGAGCACCGTTTCAAGGAGAAGATTTTGGGGAAGCTTTGGAAATCTTGCCTGGGCAAGTTTTCGTCTCACTCTTCTTGGTCCCAGCAGTATCGTCTTGGAGTGAATGGCCCTAAGGGCAAATTGCTTCTCCTTACAGATCTCCGTGCGCATGTTCTTTTCTCAGCTTCGTAAGTGATGTCCAGAAATGGGACCCCCTTATTGCGACATGATTCCCGAATACACCTATTTGGAACAATGGGGAGTGACCAAGGAGCTTGCTGACGGTTTTGTATCATCTGCTCTTGCAGCGACGCAGTGAGAATACTCAAGGTGGGAGGCTTCGATATCTGTCGCTGCCACTGCCTCTCCTATCTCGCTCCACTCTCCTGTCTTTCTTGGGGACGTTTTGGCTGCATCGTGGAACTGTCAGACCCTCTTCGGAGCTACATCTGGAAGTCATGCCCGCCAATTGGCTACATTCGGATGGGTTCAACGTTTGGCAGCTTATCACCGCGTTGTTTGTCTCCAGGAAACCCATGGTGTTTCTGAAGACTTGGTATCTCTTGGAAAACTTTTCCCGTGCCACTATCTGCTAGGATCCTTTGGAAGGTCTCATGCTGCTGGGGGGCTCGTGGTGATAATATCGAAGGACTTTGGCACTACCGTTCCAGATTGCCATGATCTTCGGGCCGGGTCTATCTTCAGAGTCGCGCTCTCTACGGCCAAGGGGCAGCTTCAGATACTCAACATTCATATTAATCCTGCTTGGGGCTCTCCGACTCGGGAGCGTGCTTTGCAACTAATTCAGGGCGAACTTCTGTCGCGTCGCTCTGGTGGCATGTTCATGGTCCTTGGTGAGTTCAATTTTGTCGAACCCGATGAATTTCGATACGCGCCGAGCTCATCGTCCAACTCTGCCGGGGACACGTCTCGATCCAACCAGTTCTATCGTCTTCTTCCCACTCTTATTGAAATTTGGCAGCCAATGTATACTAGGCGTGAATTCTCCGGCAATCCTCCCGCTATGTCGAAGCTTGCTCGTCTTGACCGCTGTTGCGTTACTTGTCACTCGTGTGCACTCGCAGATATCAAGCCTATGGCGTCTCTATGGTGCTCTTTTTCGGCTCGTGGTTGTCCTTCTGATCATGTTCCTCTTTCGGTTAGTTGGAGGCCCGGGGCCCCACGTCAGAGTTGCCATTCGCCTCGGATACATAAGACTGTTTCCAGCCATCCTCGTTACAGGCTTGAGTTCGAAGCTGCCTATGCCATCCTATATCGTGGACTCGTTTTGGACATCCCCACCAGGCTGACCATTGTCAAAGAATCGGTGCACTCGGCTGCTGCGAAGCTCCACCTTGCCATGCTCTGCACGCGGGGACTGCGAGTTGGGAACGTGTCATTTGTTCGGCGTGCTACTCTTGCTTATCCTGTTCTTGCTCCTCTGGCTTCCCGGTCAAATTCCGACGGTGCTGCCTCCTTGGAAAAGCATTGCCACGATCTTGCCAACGTTGTTTTGGACGATATGGAAGCGGAGCTGTGGGCTGATGCTGAAACTGACAGGGCCTCCCAGCAAGTTCGCTGGGCGGCTATCCAGTTCAGACGGTCTCTATGGCGACCCCACCGTCCCCGGTCTTGTTTGCAGGCAGTGGTAGGTCCCGATGGAACACCTCCGTCTTCGATGGACGAGTCCCTGGAGAATTTCATTGACTTCTGGGAGGAGGTGTTCAGCCCCGTCGATCCTGACCCTTCAGCTATGGCGCAGGTCCGCAGATTCATCATGCCTTGCTCTACTAAAGTTGACGGTATTGTTGTTGACACGGACTGGTTTGCGACGATGCTTGCTCGTAAGAGCCCGTCTGCCCCGGGAATCGATGGTACTACTTGGGATGCATGGGCCAACGCCGGTTGCACGGCCCATGCCTTCTTGCACGACCTGTTCTCAATGTTGGCCGAGACTCCCAACGCCGCCCCGGACTTCAATGCCGGTTGGATCGCCGCTCTTCCCAAGGGGGACAAGTCTGAGGATCTGGCTATGGTTCGGAGGTTTCCGAGCGAGACTCGCCCACCCAACCTTTGCAATATAGATAACAAGGCGATTGCCTGCGCAGCGAACTTGTTTTTGGCATGCTCTGCACGCGACACAGTCCACCCATCCTCCCGGGGCTTCTTGGGTGGCCGAAAGATGCAGGACAACATTTACGAGATTGAGGGCTCTGGGATCATCTGCTGTATCCTGGGCGTCTTGCACCCGGCCCTCGCGATGTTCGACATCAAGGCTGCTTTTCCGAGCCTGATTTGGTCTTGGATCTTCTTTGTTTTGGAGACGGCTGGATTTCCTGGTTTTATAATCCAGGTTTGGCGGGAACTCCATCAGGACTGCCGTGCTCACTTTCGTCTGGGTGGCTCACGTGGGAGGTGGTTCCTGATTTTACGTGGGGTGCGCCAGGGCTGCCCCGCGTCTGGTTCACTACTTGCCATCGTCTTCGACCCGTTTGTCCGCCTCTACCACCACCTCCTTGACCCGCATCTTTGCCTGATTATATCTTACGCCGACGATCTTGCAATGGGGCTTCGCGATCTCTTCTCCCATCTCGCGCTGCTGGTTCCTGCTCTGCAGCTGATGGGAGCTGCTGCCAGTCTGTGGATCCACCCCGGCAAGGCTGTAATCGTTTGGTTGGGCAGTCTCAGCCTGGATGCAGTGCGGCCCCGCATCGCCGCTGAAGTGGGATATTTTGCCTCAGCCAAGGTTTCGCTCTCTGGAGCGCTGCTCGGCGTCACGCTGGGGGGCAACGGCCGCGCGCTGAGCTGGTTGAAGCCTGCGGCCAAGTTCTGGGAGACGATCGCCCCGCTCAAGCAAGTGAGGGGCGGCTTTTGCAAGGCCATGCGAAATTTGAATTGCTACGGAACGCGGATTCTCAGATTTGTTAGCTCTTTCTACGTCCCTTCCCCTGCCGCTTTGAAGACTTTTTTCTAGAGCTGGGCAAGTGTTGTCTGGCTTGCCTCGGCATGCGATCTCTCCTCGTGCGACGTCGGCTCTGAGCGGTTTTGGGCTCCCTGAGTTACCTCGCCTTGAGCTTCTTTCGCGCGCTGCTATATTTCGTAATTCGGACGCCGATGTGTTTCGGACTGTATGTCGTGAGATTGACCGCATCTGGCTCGATGACGAGCGGGTTCTTTGGCCGGCTCGCATGCGTTGGATTCAGTCTTCTGCCATTTACCAAGCGAGAGCGGTTCGCGACTCGCTGAATTCGATACCCCAGTTTAGGATGATACCCGAACCGTCTTCCAAGCAGCTGCACAGGATCCAGCGACAGGCCCCAGACAGCAGTCTTCGTGAAATGATCGCTGCCAGGCTTGTGAATTGGTCCCTGGCCCCTGCCCCTTCCCCCTCTGCCCCCGCCCTCGTGGTCGCCCGCCTCCGGATTCTCAGCCGAAAAGTTAAGCCCGGGATTGTCTTTCATTTAATTGGCACAATTTGTAACGGCTGGCATACGTCCGCGCGGTTTTCCCAGAACGTCTTGGCATGTAGATTATGCGGCAGTGTAGGCGGTGACAAACTACAGCACTATCTTGAATGCCCCACTGTCTTGAGCTTTGTCAGCGAATTAGCGCTCTTCCAGTGGGCTCCAGACGGCCCGCCCATGTTTGTGAAGAAGTGGTGGCTTGCTGTGCACCCCAATCACACCCTAAATAGTTTGATGCAAGCAGCCTTGGTCAACGAGGCGGTTTGGGGGGTGTTTCAATACGCTAGAACGTCCCAGGCGGTGTGCCCTACCGCCCAGTGGATTTCTCACTTCCGCTCGAGACTCCGCGCAACTGCTCGCTTGGATTCTCGGGTTCGGCACTTCATTCACGAAATGCTCAGGTAGGTGCGGGGTGCGTCTCAGTCGTGATTCATTCTGCTTCCTGCATCACAGTCGTGATGCGCCACTTCCGTTTCACTGCTCATTCTCTGTGTCTCTGTCGTGTTGCGTTCTTCCTTCTGCTTCTCTGTTGTCTTCCGTCTTCTTGTCTTTCTTCTGTCTTTCTCTCTCTCTCTCTCGCCCTGCTGCTTTCCTCGTGCTCCGGCTGCTTTTTTTCTGTGTGCGCCTCCCGTCTTCAACTTATTATTGCCGGTTATTTTCCAATCGTGGCTTTCGGTGAAGACCTCGTGCAGTGGAGCATTCGGTGATCATCATCATCATCATCATCATCATCATCATCATCATCATCATCATCGTCATCATCATCATCATCATCACCATCATCATCATCATCATCATCATGATCATCATCACCCGTTTCATTATACCCGTCACACGCTTCGTGGCCCCATCAGGAGCCCCACCGAAGTTCCCAGTGCTACCGTCCGCATGCGCCCCCCCACCCAGTACAGCGTTTCGTGGCCCCAGAGGGAGCCCCACCGAAGGTCCGAGTGCTACCGTCCGCATGCGTCCCCCCCACCCAGTACAGCGTTTCGTGGCCCGAGAAGGTGCCCCACCGAAGGTCCCAGTGCTACCGTCCGCATGCGTCCCCCCCACCCAGTACAGCGTTCCGTGGCCCCAGAGGGAGCCCCACCGAAGGTCCCCAGTGCTACCGTCCGCATGCGTCCCCCCCCCCCCCCCCCGCCCCCAGTACAAGCGTTTCGTGGCCCCATAAGGGGCCCCACCGAACGTTCCAGTGCTACCGTCCGCATGCGTCCCCCACCCAGTACAGCGTTTCGTGGCCCCCGAGGGAGCCCCACCGAAAGTCCCAGTGCTACCGTCCGCATGCGTCCCCCCCACCCAGTACAGCGCTTCGTGGCCCCAGAGGGAGCCCCACCGAAGGTCCGAGTGCTACCGTCCGCATGCGCCCCCCCCACCCAGTAAAGCGTTTCGTGGCCCCAGAGGGAGCCCCACCGAAGGTCCCAGTGCTACCGTCCGCATGCGTCCCCCACGCCCAGTACAGCGTTCCGTGGCCCCGCAGGGAGCCCCGCCGAAGGTCCCAGTGCTACCGTTAGCATGCGTCCCCCACACCCAGTACAGCGTTTCGTGGCCCCATAGGGAGCCCCACCGAAGCTCCCAGTGCTACCGTCTGCATGCGTCCCCCCCACCCTGTACAGCGTTTCGTGGCCCCCGAGGGAGCCCCACCGAAGCCCCTGGGACTGTCCGCATGCGTCCCGGAAATTTAATTTGGCAGTTTCATCCCGCGCAGTACGGCGTTCCGTGGCCCCATAGAGAGCCCCACCGAAGCCCCCAGTGGGACTGTCCGCGTGCGTCCCTGAAACACAATCATTGTATTTTCACACCACCCACTACGGCGTTTCGTGACCCCGTAGAGAGCTCCACCGACGCCCCCAGTGGGACCGTCCGCATGCGTCTCGGAAGCCCAATTTGGCATTTTCACCCACCCAGTACAACGCTTCGTGGTCCCATAGGGAGCTCCGCCGAAGCCTCCAGTGGGACTGTCCGCATGCGTCCCGGAAACCAAATTTGGCACACCCCTCATAAGTTTCGTGGCCCCATAGGGAGCTCCACCGAAGCCACCACTGGGACCGCCCGCGTGCGTCCCACACACCAGGTTTTGCATTTTCTCCCCACCCAGTACGGCGTTTCGTGGCCCCATAGGGAGTTCGCCCGACGGCCCCAGCTCTACCGCCCGCATGCGTTCCCCTCCACCCAGTGCAGCGCTTCGTGGCCCCATAGGGAGCTCCACCGAAGCCCCCAGTGGGACCGTCCGCATGCGTCCTGGAAGCCAAATGTGGCACACCCCTCATACGTTTCGTGGCCCCATAGGGAGCTCCACCGAAGCCACCACTGGGACCGCCCGCATGCGTCCCACACACCAAATTTGGCATTTTCACCCCACCCAGTACGGCGTTTCGTGGCCGGAGTTCGCCCGACGGCCCCAGTGCTACCGCCCGCATGCGTCCCCCCCCACCCAGCGCAGCGCTTCGTGGCCCCATAGGGAGCTCCACCGAAGCCCCCAGTGGGACCGTCCGCATGCGTCCTGGAAACCAAATGTGGCGCACCCCTCATACGTTTCGTGGCCCCATAGGGAGCTTCACCGAAGAAAATAGTCACAATTGCGGTACTCACGACTGCACATGGTTGGGTCCGTCGCCAGGATAATTTTTGGATCCTGACCCCGCCGATCTGCATGAGGGGTGCCACCGAATTTCAGAAATGTGGCAAATCCCATGTGTGTTTTGGACCCTGACCCCGCCGATCTGCGTGAGGGGTGCCACCGAATTTCAGAAATGTGGCAAATCCCATGTGCTTTTGGACCCCGACCCCGGCGATCTGCGTGAGGGGTGTAAATTTTTACCCACCCAGCAATTCAGAGCGCACGCTCAGGGCGTGCTAAACCCTTCCCCTTTGGGCCTCCCCCCCTCGCGCGGTCCATCAACCAGGAACAATAAGCAGCAAGGAGCAGAACTGTAACAGTGGAAACTGGAAGCTGCAACTGGTACAGGAAACTGCAAAGCTTCGGCCTACAGCCTGGTGGCCCCACAAGGGGGCCGGCGGATTCTTGTGGACACACTTTCTGTGGAAACATGTATTGCGATGCAGTGCCTGCCTATTTCAAGGATTTGAGTTTTCGTGGCAAAGGCTGGTGTTCGACATCTCAGACTCCGTTCGAAGTACGCGGGCAATATGTGAAATGCCCGGACTGTAGACCAGAATGCATGACGTCACAGTTTGGCACATTTGCTGGCCAGAACAAACGCTGCGTACCGTGCAAGTACCCCGATCGCAGGAACGGCAAGTGCTCCAAAGGTGCAGGGTGTAACTTTTGCCACGCCTGCCCTTTCCGTCTACCTGGGAGTAACGCAGAGCAGCTCAATGCAAAGGAGGGCCTCTGCTCTGGAAGCACGTCCTGACAGCACGCACGCCAAGCCCAGTGCCCAAGCTGAATTCCCCGACGCTGTATCTAAAGGCGTTTTGTCGCGGCGACTTCCGCGGTCCAGCTTCGGAGCCACGCAAATTGAGCTAGCTCCACGGAGGCATAGTATTGGGACCATCCTTTGCTTTTGAACAGCAGGCATGGGTTGCATCAATTACAGTGTTGTTTCCAATACATGGCATGTGCGCGCGAGAGGCATGATGTCGAGCATGGATTACGATTCCGATGTATCCCCGCTCGCGCGCAGGGTTCTCGCTCTCATATCCTGCGGCCATGTTTTTGCGGAGCGCTTACGCGAAAACCAATCCTTCACGGTGTCCGCGCATATCTTTCGTAGTCGATGTATCTTGAACGCGAGCCCCGGATAATTCCGAGCTCGGCAAGAGCAACTCGCCTCTGGCCTATTCTCCAGGAAGGGAAGCAGGGAGCTATCTATGGGGTCGGGTGGAACGCTTCTTACAAAGCCCATGGTCGCACGGCGAAAGGGCCTGCTGGCCGCCTCGTCTCCCTGGGAGACGTCCGCTGTCGCTGTCCGCGGCCTGGGGCTCCGTTTGCGATCTTTCGCGATGCTCATCGCACGCCGGGGGGGGGCCCGAGAGGCTCTTGTCGGCTACACGTGACCCTTGGCCAGAGTGACCTTTGGTGTTGGCCCTAATGGGGTCGGACAGATTTTCTTGAGTGCGCTGGGCCTCGCGTCGGCGCACGCCCTTTCCAAGACCTGGAACGGGCGGCACATGTGGTCAGTGCGGCGGGAGGCCAGATGCAGAAGCGAGCACGTTTCTGGCACGTCTGCCGCCGGATCCTGACGGCGCGGACCTGCCCGCCGTCGGGGCGCGGCTCGCTGGGGGACGCCCCGACGGTGAGGATCGCCAGCCTTCTGGCGTTGGGTTCCCGTCTTGAATAGAACCTTGTGCTCTCCAACCTTCCTCGCATATGTAATTTATATATATACATATATATATATATATATATATATATATTCGTATATTCGCCATATGGTTAGAGAGGGTTGGGTACGCCACCGGGTCATTTCTCCACAGGCGTGGGCGCTCGAGTCCTCCCAGCTGGCTGCCCGCTGGCCGACGAGTTGAGAATGGTACCCCTTCGTGGCGGTTCCGCAACTCTCAGCATTTGCCTGGTGCCTGCGCAGGACTGAAAGATTTGCGCAGTCATCCTCGGACCCGTCGTGGTCGTGGAGAAGGAGGTGGAGGGAGAGGAAGAGAAAGGGCAAAGGGGAAAATGCATGTGTAAGCATGAAATCAAAGTATCTCTATATCTGAAGCGCTCCTCTCGTGGAAAGTTCTGGCGACCATGATGCCTCTTCTCCAATTCCGCGGCGCATGTTTGTTTCGCTTCCTGGGCCCTGCGCTCGAGATATTCTCGACCTGGAGCTGGCCACTGACGGAGGCGAAGTCGTTCCTTTCACTTGCCCTGCAGGTTTTGCAACATCTATGTGTCGGCATGTTTTCCTGCAGGTGTTGCCTTTTTGTCGGTGTTCCGTTCATCATCGGTGCTGGCTTCGCTCTGCCGTGTACTTGATTTGTCGGAGCAGAGCTTGAGGTTCGTCACTTGATGCACTTGATGTGGGAACGACGGGTTGCGGGTTAGCGCGCCCAGCCGAACTGCGCAAGAAAACACTTTGCAGGCATATCAACGTTTCTGTATTCGGGATGCGCCAATCAAGAATATCATTTTGTCGTTCGTCTGCTTGATGGCACAACTAAGGGTTGTGTGGTGCTGCCAGCCAATGCAGCAGCGCCTTTCACGCAGCAGTTTCCAGCAAATTGCAGCCCACGGTATCAGTTCAAGTACAAGGCTGACCGCTGCTTCAACAAAACATGATGGACCCACGAACCCGGAAAGGGATATAGACATGCGCAGCATGGACACGTTTTCACGATACCCAACTGGGCAACACCTCACAAAACATCCCACGAGACACCCCGCGAAACATCCCACGAGACACCTCGCGAAACATTCCACGAGACACCTCGCGAAACGTTCCACGAGACACCCCGCGAAACATTCCACGAGACACCCCACGAAACATTCCACGAGACACCCCACGAAACATTCCACGAGACACCCCACGAAACATTCCACGGGGGTGCGACTGGGTGTGGTCGTGCTGGGGTGTGGTCGTGCTGGGGTGTGGTCGTGCTGGGGGGGTGGTCGTGCTGGGGGGTGGTCGTGCTGGGGGGGTGGTCGTGCTGGGAGGTGGTCGTGCTGGGGAGTGGTCGTGCTGGGGCGTGGTCGTGCTGGGGCGTGATCGTGCTGGGGAGTGGTCGTGCTGTGGTGAGGTCGTGCTGGAGTGTGGTCGTGCTGGGGTGTGGTCTTGCTGGGGTGGGGCCGTGCTGGGGTGGGGTCGTGCTGGGGTGGGGTCCTGCTGGGGTGTGGTCGTGCTGGGGTGTGGTCGTGCTGGGGGGGGTCTTGGGGGGGTCGTGCTGGGGTGTGGTCGGTTCTGGGGTGTGATCGTGCTGGGTGTGGTCGTGCTGGGTGGGGTCGTGGTGGGGTGGGGTCGTGCTGGGGTGTGGTCGTGTGGTCGTGCTGGGTGGTCGTGCTGGGGTGTGGTCGTGCTGGGGGTGGTCGTGCTGGGGGTGGTCGTGCTGGGGGTGGTCGTGCTGGGGCGTGGTCGTGCTGGGGCGTGATCGTGCTGGGGTGTGGTCGTGCGTGGGGTGTGGTCGTGCTGGGGTGGGTCTGCTGGGTGGGGTGGTCGTGCTGGGGGGTCCTGTGGGGTCGTGCTGGGGTGGTCGTGCTGGGGTGGGGTCGTGCTGGGTGGGGTCGTGCTGGGGTGTGGTCGTGCTGGGGTGTGGTCGTGCTGGGGTGGTCGTGCTGGGGTGGGGTCGTGCTGGGGTGTGGTCGTGCTGGGGTGTGGTCGTGCTGGGGTGGTCGTGCTGGGGTGTGGTCGTGCTGGGGGGGTGGTCGTGCTGGGGGGTGGTCGTGCTGGGGGGGTGGTCGTGCTGGGAGGTGGTCCTCAGAATTCAAGTCCCCAGGAGAGGACAATCTATAACACAAAACAAGCGTTTCGCTCGAGACATCCTCACCATTTTCTGAAAAACAAGCGTTTCGCTCGAGACATCCTCAAATTTTAATTCGCGGGCGCTCAAAAACAAGCGTTTCGCTCGAGACATCCTCAAATTTTAATTCGCGGGCTCGTTATTTATCAGGGAAAAATTCGCCGGCCTCCTTCGACCTCGTTATTTATCAGGGAAAAAATTCGCCGGCCTCCTTCAAGCAGGCACCGGGGGACTAGGTTTACCTACTAAAAGAGAACCCTGGGCCGGAGCCCTTTCCGGGAAAAAAGAAGGCCCCAATACGGCCCTAGCGGCGCCCAAGACGGCCCAAGAGGGCCCCGAGACGACCCCAAGAGCGGCCCAAGAGCAGGAGCCCGAAGCAACGATTCGAGCTTTCCGTTCCAAGAGGCCCCCAGGATGCCCGAAGAGGCCCCCAAGAGGCCCCCGAGGCCCCCAGGAGAACCGCAAGCCGCCCTAAGAGGCATCCAAAATCATTTCCACGAAAGCCCCAACACACAAAGTGTCACTGTCCGCAGTCTTTTTCAAGGATTTTCCTGTGTCTTCCTTTCCCACTAGCCCGCGCTCCACGACGGGTCTAAGACGAGGATAAATCCGTTCCAGAGCATTCCAGAACGCTCTCAGAGCGTTCCGGAAAGCACTGAGAGGGTCGCGGCGCCCGAGACATCATCCAGAGCCGCCAGGTCTCAGAGATTCTCGAGTTATCCTCGCCCGATGTGATTCTCGTCCTGGCCCCGTCTTGCGATGCTGAGGAGTACCAGGAGGGGAACATGATGGACCCACGAACCCGGAAAGGGATATAGACATGCGCAGCATGGTCACGTTTTCACGATACCCAACGGGGCAACATCTCACAAAACATCCCACGAGACACCTCACGAAACATCCCACGAGACACCTCACGAAACATTCCGCGAGACACCTCACGAAACATTCCAGGAGACACCCCGCGAAACATTCCACGAGACACCCCACGAAACATTCCACGAGACACCCCGCGAAACATTCCACGAGACACCCCACGAAACATTCCACGAGACACCCCACGAAACATTCCACGAGACACCCCACGAAACATTCCACGGGGGTGCGACTGGGTGTGGTCGTGCTGGGGTGTGGTCGTGCTGGGGTGTGGTCGTGCTGGGGGGGTGGTCGTGCTGGGGGGTGGTCGTGCTGGGGCGTGATCGTGCTGGGGCATGGTCGTGCTGGGGCGTGGTCGTGCTGGGGTGTGGTCGTGCTGTGGTGAGGTCGTGCTGGGGTGTGGTCGTGCTGGGGTGGGGTCCTGCTGGGGTGTGGTCGTGCTGGGGTGTGGTCGTGCTGGGGTGGGGTCGTGCTTGGGTGGGGTCGTGCTGGGGTGTGGTCGTTCTGGGGTGTGATCGTGCTGGGGTGTGGTCGTGCTAGGGTGGGGTCGTGCTGGGGTGGGGTCGTGCGTGCTGGGGAGTGGTCGTGCTGGGGTGTGGTCGTGCTGGGGGGTGGTCGTGCTGGGGGGTGGTCGTGCTGGGGGGGTGGTCGTGCTGGGGGGGGGGTCGTGCTGGGAGGTGGTCGTGCTGGGGAGTGGTCGTGCTGGGGCGTGGTCGTGCTGGGGCGTGATCGTGCTGGGGAGTGGTCGTGCTGTGGTGAGGTCGTGCTGGGGTGTGGTCGTGCTGGGGTGTGGTCTTGCTGGGGTGGGGCCGTGCTGGGGTGGGGTCGTGCTGGGGTGGGGTCCTGCTGGGGTGTGGTCGTGCTGGGGTGTGGTCGTCTGGGGTGGGGTCGTGCTGGGGTGGGGTCGTGCTGGGGTGTGGGTCGTTCTGGGTGTGATCGGCTGGGTTGTGGTCGTGCTAGGGTGGGGTCGTGCTGGGGTGGGGTTCGTGCTGGGTGTGGTCGTGCTGGGGAGTGGTCGTGCTGGGGTGTGGTCGTGTGCGGGGGTGGTCGTGCTGGGAGTGGTCGTGCCTGGGGGGTGGTCGTGCGGGAGGTGGTCGCAGAATTCAGAGTTCCCCAGGAGAGGACAATCTATAACACAAAACAGCGTTTTCGCTCGAGACATCCTCACCATTTTCTGAAAAAACAAAAACAAGCGTTTCGCTCGAGACATCCTCAAATTTTAATTCGCGGGCGCTCAAAAACAAGCGTTTCGCTCGAGACATCCTCAAATTTTAATTCGCGGGCTCGTTATTTATCAGGGAAAAATTCGCCGGCCTCCTTCGACCTCGTTATTTATCAGGGAAAAAATTCGCCGGCCTCCTTCAAGCAGGCACCGGGGGACTAGGTTTACCTACTAAAAGAGAACCCTGGGCCGGAGCCCTTTCCGGAAAAAAGTTTCGCTCGAGACATCCTCAAATTTAATTCGCCGGCCTCAAAAACAAGCGTTTCGCTCGAGACATCCTCAAATTTTAATTCTCGGGCTCGTTATTTATCAGGGAAAAATTCGCCGGCCTCCTTCGACCTCGTTATTTATCAGGGAAAAAATTCGCCGGCCTCCTTCAAGCAGGCACCGGGGGACTAGGTTTACCTACTAAAAGAGAACCCTGGGCCGGAGCCCTTTCCGGGAAAAAGGCATACAGACACAATTCATCGCCGACTCCCAAGAAAATAAAGGAAACTACAGGAAGTGGGGGTGGGGGGGAAGACGAGAACCCAGAACATATGGGAAAAAATGGGGGATCATGGGATTTGCGTCTGTTTATTTGTGTGTGTGTGTGTCCCTGGGTCCCTTCAGACTGCTCCCCTGGGGGCCGGCCTAGGTTTTTTTTTGTTGTTGCGTTTTGAGCTCGGCGTTTTGGACATCTTTTTGTTTGGCGCTTCCAGGTCTCAACAAAACACATCAGAGCGCTATAGAAAATGCGTTGTTTTGGCGTTGCTAGGCCTGTGTTTTAGCGCATTCTGCCTGAAAGCGCAAAACAACGCAAAAAACAGCCCTGAAAACGCTAAACAAATGATGCTGTGTTTGAGCGTTTTCAGACAGGTGTTTCAGCGCTTTCAGCTCGAACACGCAAGAACGAGTTGACACAAAGAGACGCAACCAAAAACACACACACACACACTCTCACACACACACACTCACACTCACACTCACACTCACACTCACACTCACACTCACACTCACACTCACACACACACACACACTCACAGCCACACACTCACACACACACAGCCATGGAAGCGCTAGAACAACGTGCAGCGCTGTTTCGGCGCCTTCTGGCCCGCGGAGGCCCCCCTCTCCGCTGCCGCTCGTGCTGCCCGAGGCCCCGGTGCCGAGGGCGAGAGAGCACGCTGAGCTCCGCCCCCTGCGGCGGCAGGGCGCCCCCCCCGGCCTTCCGTGCGTCGTGGCGGAGCCGCGGCGGCAGGCTGGGAGATGTTCCTCGGAGGAGGAAGACACGTACCCATACCTCCAGGACTCCCCGAAAGGGGGCGCGAGTGGATGGGGTCGGAGGATCGCGCCGCATCGCCGGTGCATCGGCGATGCGGCTCGATGCGGAGTCCGTTTGTGTCCACGCCGACGTCGCCGATGCGTCGCTGGCGTCGGCGATGCATCGCCGGTGCATCGCCCATACGTCGCCGATGTATCGTCGATTCGACGCCATCCTCCGACCCCATCTACTCCGACCCCATCCAGGAGGCCTCTAATACCTCCACCCGTCTCTCGTCTTCCCCTTCTTGGGCCTTCTGGGAGGCCCTCGTCGCTGCCGCTGGATCCGCCTTGAAAGCCTGGTCAGAACGCACCCCAGGAGAGGTCTGGGGAGTCGCGGTACCAGTGCCTTTTGGTTTCCCCAGTTTCGGCTGCTGGGCGCTTGCCTCTTGTTCAGCACCGGCCGCGCTCCTGGGGGGGAAAGGCTTCCCCCCCGGGCGCGCCGCCGATGCCAAAGAGAAGGTGTGGGTTGGCAGTGCGAGCCCCGCCGCCCGCCCTGGGCGAGGCCCTGAATGGCGGGGGGGGGGATTTTTCTCACCCAGAAGCGAGAAGGGGCGGGCCTCCTCAGAAGGCTCGGAAGCCCCCCGGCCTTGTGAGAAGTGTTCGAAGCCTTCCCCAGAGGCACAGAGAACCTCTCGGAAGGCGCGAGGGCTTCTGAGAAGTCCCGCCGCCTTCTGAGAAGGCCTTCTCCCTCTCACTTCCCCTCCCCTCGCTCGTCGCCGATTCTGGGCGCTCTTTTGTTTACCAGGCCCCAAGGTTGCCAAAAACGGCTGCGAAAAGCGGGTCCTTGCGAGTCCTCGGGAGGGGGCCCGCTTTGTTGTGGGTTTTGTGTGTTGGCAGCACCCCCACGGTCTTGCAGATTCATGAGGTTGGGCTGGTCGTGCTGTCGCAAGAGTTTTCTCGCGGGGTGGGTCACTGAAGCCTGCGCTTCCCACTTTCCCAGATGTCCCTCCTCCCTCCTCCTCCTCCTCCTCCTCCTCCTCCTTCTCCTCCTCGTTTTGAATTTCGCTTCAACCAAGATGTCCGACGGCTCGACTTCTGCGAGTCGCTGGCCCCTTGCGCCTTCGACCCCTTCCCGCGTCGCCAGTCTTCCGTACCGAGTCGTTTTTGAAGCTCCCGTGGCCTAGAAGCCCCTGGAGGCCGAACATGACTGATGCCGTCCGTCGCGTTTTTGCCGAGTCGCCGCATGGAAGCCTGGGCCTTCTTAAACAATCACACGCCGACTTGTTTCGGGGTGCACCCTGGGTAACATTCCGAGGGGGATCCAGCCGTGGCGACGAGAAGCCTCCCAGACACCAAATACCCTCGATCCTCCCTCCTCCTCCCCTCCTCCCTCCTCGATCCCTCCTCGATCCTTGTGCTCGTCCATCCGCGTCGCGGGGTTGCGTGCGCCGCCAGGCGAGGTCGGCGGCGGCGCCGCGCCTGGTGGCAGCCCCGACGATTTCGTGGGGCCGAAGCCCATGCCGCGCGGGGTGGTGTCGGTCATATGCTGGCCAGCTTCGGTGAAGGGCACGGTGGCCGGGCCGCCAGGAGGAGGGGGAAGAAGAAGAGGGGGAGGGGGCAGGGGGATGTCCACAGTCAAGGTGTGCAAGGCCATCGACTATTTGCAGGTCTGGCGGCCAACGTCCATTCTTGTCATGTCAGCAGGAAGGTGTCGACCAGGTCGCACTGGCCAGTCGTCGTGCAGTTCACAGGCTAGCCGATGGAACAGCTGGTCACAGTCCTGAAGAATCCAGCAGCTTTTCCCAATGAGGTGGTGATTGGGCCACAGCCAGAACCCAAGGGGTACTCGTAGTTGCTCGGGAGGGTTCAGCAGCGCGGGGACCACGGGGCTCTGCATGAGTGCTGTGAGCTTTTCGTTGAGACCTCGGAGGCCGAGTTGGCGCTTCGCCACGGGGTCCAGAACCAGAAGAAGTACTCCAGGAGTTCCAGGGAGCGCGAGTTCGTCAAGGTGCCTGCTGAGGACCTTGAGAGGCTCATACCCAGTAGGATGCCCTACGAGCCGCGGTTGGAGGTGGGTTTCGATTTGGCTCTAGGAGCTCATGTAACTCAGGAAGAGTGCTTAGGAAGGCTAACACCATGGGGATCCTGAGCCAGGTTCGACGAGGACCCAAGCAGCTGCGAGGCAGCGAGGAGTGGGAAGGCTGGACGCCGTCCTGCGACCAGGTGAGGCAGGCCACGGTGGTCTAGCTGCGCGGCCGGAGCGGCCAGGCCAGCAAGCGTTCGGAGGTGTTAGAGCGCAAATTCAGTTCGGAGCGGTCCAAGCAATGGCGCGAGTGGGTCAAGCAGGCAACAGCCAATGAGGGAAGCCAGGCCCATCAGAACAGTCATGTGTTACTAGTCTGGGTGCCAGAGAGCCCAGCTTCCGCCAGCAACTCGGATCCTCCAAGAGCACCTACGGGTTCTCAAGAACAAGTCGACGACTTTCACAGGTACTGGACTGGGCATTCGACTCCTCCAATGGCCGGTCGGAACTTCCCGAACCCATTGAGCACCTCCTCACTAGGGAGATCGATAAACAGGCGCAGGCTAAGAATGGTAGTATCGAGGACCTCGTGGGCCGCCCCGAAGTCTTCTCTGCAGATTCGGCAAGCAGCTCGGAAGCCCAAGCGACACACAGGATGTGGGGTGGACGTGCTCAGGTCCAGGGACTTCGACAACGCCTCCGACGGGATCCTCGAGGCGCTTGGGGAGCTCTGGAGCTGGATGGAGTGCCGTGGGACTTGCCCCACCCTGGTGCTGACCACGATCCTCGCGATGCCAGGTAAGCCAGAAGGAGGTGCTCAACCAGTGGGCCTGCTCTCAACCCCACCAAAGTTTTCTCGGAGCTGGATCGCCACGAGATCCGTGCCTGGGAGGCCAGCGACAAGCGGCCATATGGGTATGGCATTGCCGGCAAGAGCTGGGAGAGAGCGGTCTGGGAGCAGAGTCTAGTGGTCGAACGGCAGTCGAGAGCAAGGGGGGGTGTTCTTCGGAAGGCCTCATTGATTCCACGGAGGCGTGCCAGCAGGTGAACCACTACCTTCTCGCTAAGGCCGGTGTCAAGCACCGATGCGATCTACTTCGTTCGAGGCTGAAGTCGTCCCTGTACCGCGGCAAGCGGGTCATCCGCCTCCTAAGAGTTTGTGCGCAGGCAGCCGTGGTCGAGCAATGGATTCTGTGGCCGCTGGCCCGCTGTGCTGTCTGCTCCTGGACCCTTCGGCCCGGCGAAGCAGCACTTTGGTAGCGCAGGGAAATGCAGCGTGGTAGAGGTAGACGACATCACGTTACAATCATCATGGCGTACTTCGCAGCTGGAAGTTCGGGTGTCGCGCGTTGTCCTTTGCCTTTGCACGTCGCTTGAACAGCTGGGGCAGGTGATTTCCCAGTCCAAGGGGCTGGTCTTGGGTACGCGCGCAAGTCCAAGAAGTTGACCTTCGAAGGGGCGCTGTCGGACAGGAGCTTCGGTTGCGATCAGACTCTCGCCAGGAAGGTCACTAGAGGCTCGAAGCTGCCCCAGGCTCGACTTAGACGACTTCAGGGTCGCAGGGGACGTGCTCGTGGGCCCAGGACCTCCAGGAAGGGGCTGATGAGAATCGCTCGCTCTGGGGGCCCCGCGCCAGCTACCTGCGGCCTGCGAACAACCATGGGAACGGACCTGTGCCGTCTTCGTCGCGCGAGAGCGCCGCGCCGCGACGGCGCACCGGCGCAGCGAAACCACGACACCGTGCGAGGAGACCCAAACCAACGACGCTGCTGGAGGAGGAGGAGGAGGAGGAGGAGGAGGAGGAGGAGGAGGAGGAGGAGGAGGAGGAGGAGGAGGAGGAGGAGGAGGAGGAAGAGGAGAAGGAGAAGGAGGAGGAGGAGGAGGAGGAGGAGGTGGAGGTGGAGGAGGAGGAGGATTTTCTTTTACATCAACCGTGGCAACCCAGGGCGACGATCAACAGGCGTCGCCCCCTGCTATCTGGCCTGAAGCGAGCCAGCGAGCAGTGAAACAAAGAAAGGAGGGCAGGCGCGAAAGCCACGGGGCGATTTCCCGCAAGAAGGGAGGATCCCCTGTGGCTCACCGCCTGCCCCCCTAAGCCCACGACCAGTAGAGAATGAGGTCTGGGCGAGACGCACCACGCGCGGAGGACGCATGCTGCATCGCCTAATCTGAGTCGTCAGACTGTGGTGCAGCGACGGCGACGAGCGAGGCCACTTCCTCTTCGAGGACGGAGGCAACTCGGTCTCGGCCGAACGCTCCAACCGAGGAGGCTGGCTCGGGCACCTGCCGCACGGCCTGCTGGGAGGGACTCTCACCAGGCAAGCCAAACCACGAAAAGACTGCTTCCTCTTCCACGTCCCGTGGTCCAAGAGGGAACGCCGAAGGGGCAGCAGCATCGACGGTGCACAACGACACGGACGAAAGGTCAACGACACGATCGTGCTGCTGCCCCTGTGGCGGTACCGACGGTGGAGGATCCACCTCCAGCTCCACGCCCGCTGGGGCCGATGCCCCCCCTGCAGCGGTGATGAGCCTCCGCACCAGCTGGGCTGTCCGCAGCTCCCTTTCTTGGTCGGTGAAGCGCCGTGGCCGCTCCTCCTGCTGCAAATCTTCATACCAGGGGCCAACCTCGACTGAAACGCCTTTGCGCTTGGGGTGGCGTCCAGCCCCCACTGAACTCCAGGCAGACTTGGCGCCTGCACTCTGTGGTTGACCGCCACATTGCCTAAGCAAATTGCGAGGCTGCCCGTGGGAAGAATAGGCATAGCATCGCATACAAATAGTGAGGGCAGCGCCGTCGGAGCATAGCAAAGCGATACAGTTGTGCCTGAGGGCTGAAAGCACCGTAGACGTCAGCTTGGAATCTCTAAGGCACGCCCCTGGGGCAGGCGGGTCGAGACCTCCAGGCCGAGACCCGTCAGGGTTCGTCCGCGGTACGCCCTTAGCAACCTTGAGACATTCAATGCACTGCCAAAACGAAGACACCCGAGTCCACTGGTGGGACCTCGGCTCTACCTTAGGCCGCAGGGGCTTGGGCACAAGCGGGACCCCTGTCATGTTTAGCCGAGGCCACTGTGGCATCAGCTCAGTAGAAAGACGCATGACACACTGGGCGACCGAGAGGCATCTCTCGAGCCAAACCACATCCTCGGGGTCGGGTTGCGGGTGGCGGGCAAGCGAGCACTTGGCAACCAGATCCGCAAGGTCGTTGCCTTGCTTCCAAAACCGCTCCAGCTCGGTAAGGTCACAGGAATCTTCAACATGCGCCTTGACCTTAAACACCCCTTCTAAAAGCTTGCGGTGGGTGGGGAGCAAAAAGCCAGAACACACACGTTGGTAGGACAGAGCCTTGAGCAGCGGCTCATTGGCTTGTACTACCACATTCTTACAATCGGAGTAAATGGAACTACCTGGCTGGGCATGCATTGCAGCAACAGCGTAAGCCCCAAACTCTCCCCCTTGGGCAGTCTGGAGGTTGGGGGCCCAAAGGGGACAACTAATGCGACAGATCTCGTCTCCCTCGTCACTAACCATCACAATCCCCCACCCAGCCCTGGAGAGTTCTTTAACAGGGTGCGCAACGCAGGACCCGTCCACAAAGATGTGCCAAGCAAAAACTAAGCGATTTGGAGGTACGGTCGTTGGCCCAGATAATCTGGAGGCCAGGAAACACATCCCCTGGGTGCCGAAACAGGCCACGCGTAAACAGCAAGTGGTCTTCTTCGTTGTTCTCGGGCGAGAGGTCGGGCGGGGGCAGGATGGAAAACTTAGGCTTGCAACTGTCAAGCACTGCCTCCCTCTTGTCATGGCACGCTGGGCAGAACCATAGCCGATGGAGCATGGTATCTGGCGCACCCCCACAAAGCTCGCAGACCGTGCTGACAGCGTACCCAGCTTCAGCGGCTCTGGTTCTAGTCCACGTGGCATTACAAGCAACAGCCTTGGCACAACCTCGCTGGTACGGCGTGCCCTTCTTGGAGCGGAGCGTAGGAGCAACCACGTCATGGCAAACTCGAGCTCCTGGAATGCGCGGGAGCAGAGCAGCGCCGCTGGACCTCTCATGAGTCCTCTGAGCAGCTGCCTTCAAAACTTTTTAAGAAGAGCTGGGGACGTGACCGTAAGCGAAACTTCAGTTCCAAAATCGTCCAACAGGGTGCAGTAGTTAGGCATGCTCCAAGATATCCTCTTCAAGGCCAGCTTCATGCCCCCCAGCGGCCCACGGACCCCACGCCAGGTTTTGGGCCCAGGGGAACCAAACACCCCTCTCCAAGCGTCCCTCAGCTCAGCCCACGGGATAACAAAGGGAAAGAGCTTGGTTTGGTTGGCCCAAATCTCCTTGGAGTACCTCACGATGGGCGCCACCGCGGGGTACCAGGTCGGGCCCTGGAACAAAATCAGGACAGAGATCCGTGACCTCATCTTGGCAGATGGCTGCATAGTACTGGCCGCAGCGACCTGCAACCTGTGCCATTCAAAGTCCGAGAGCCCATGAACCTCAGACCCAAACGTGAGGCTGGGGAGGGGGCCAGCAGTAAAGACTTTGGCAGCGCGCCGCCCGAGGGGCCGCCTAGCTCGCTTGAACCTCCTGACTTTTTTGGTTGAAAACCCGCTTGCGGTCAGAAAACTTCTTCCCCCTACCAGGAAGGCGTCGGGAGGACCCTGGGGCAAAGTCAATACCCAAGTTGACGGTCCCTGGATAATGGGCCCCGCGAGGCCGCCAAGACAGTCCCTGACTTGCATGGCGAGCGCGCCCGACGAGGCGACGAGGGAAGCTTTATCAGGAGAAATGGCCGCCCCCATGTCAACCTCGATGGCATCCCTGAGGTTGGCTGCGGCCTCAGGGAGGTGCCTGAGAATGTAGGCATTGGACCCGTTGCAGCTGAGACCGTAATCGTCAATGTCAACGTCGAGCGTAATACCTGGTGGCAGCTGCAACGCGTCGAGTGCAGGAATAGCATCAATGCGCACCATGGTGGTTGCAAACCCACAGCCGGCGACGACGCCGTTGGTGACATGGGACGGGCCGACGACCACGCCGCCAAGAGACATGAACCTGCCATGCCGATATCCTGGCACAGCAAGCCGAGCTAACTGGACGGGGAACTCATACTGATGGCAGCGCTGAAGGAGCGTGCCCAGGTGCACCAACTCGAAACATTTGTAGAGGTCCCACAGAACCGTGCAGCTGGACTGGCTGCTGGCCACAGCTCTTCCAGCTCGCAAAGTCTGCCTCCAGACAACATCGTCAGCAGAAGAAAACTGGCCCCCCGCAAAATAGCACCGCTGAAACTTGCTTTCCCGCTGGGCCGCATAGGGCCTGCGGCGCCGCCCCCAGAGGCGGTGAGAGCTGCAGAAAAGGCCAATGGGCCGATGCCCTCCAGAGGGTTTGTGGAGGAGGGAAAGCACATCCAGGGAGGTTTGCCCAGGAAACAGCCCAGACGCTTCCATGATGGAATACATGGTACACAGGACATCCAGGGACCCATCCGAGAGCGAGGCAAAATGTTTCATGTGGAACCCGTCAACAGCAGTGGCTGAGCGGGCGGAATACCGCCTAGAAGCCGAACGCAGGGTTTCAGCAGTGAGACGGGGGAGGGGCTCAACGAATTGGAACTTGGTCTCCTTCGGGGGGGGGGGGTCCGGGAGTGGCCCTCCAAAGCTTACTGAACTTGCTGGCCTCCGAAGCCAGCAGCGCCAGGGGGTCCGAAACAACAGCTCCATCCCTGCTGAGGGTTGTGGTGGGGGTCCACGGCTGGCTGCCTCTAACGTGCTGGTGAGCTCTCCTGGCGCCCTGGTCAATAGACTGAAGAAGCCGCTCTTTCCACTCAGCGAGCGCCTGCAATTTGGCCTTCACGGCGAAGGTCGCGAGGTGCTCGTCTAAGTCGGAAAGGATGGATCCCCCAGCGGCGAGGTCGAGGAGATCATGCTGGCCTAACGAGGACTGCACTCGGATGACAAGGTCGCTGTGGACATCAAGCCCTTGTTTCAAAAAGCTAGGAGGGTTCAGCAACAGCCCCCGAACTTCTTGGGACTGGGCGGATCCTATAGCAACGGGGTCGAGTTGGAGAAGGAGCCTGAACTTGCTCACAAGCCATTTGATCGAAAACAATTGGCGCTGTCGGTGGGGGGCCCCCCGATCTTGATCGAGAATGTTGACCCAATGTTGCTGTGGCATCTTTCCCCTGCTCCCCCAACAGGGCAGAATGGTTTGTCTCCCCCTCCCTAGCTCCTTCTCCGAAAGGTCGGCCCAGTGCATATAGAGGGGTGTCGAGCATGCACTGCACAGCGTGCGCGTCACCACTGTGGCAAGCAACAAGGGCACGATCAGCTTCACACTGACTAGCTGTCCAATATGGCGGTGGGGGCACTGGACCGATCGCAGGCTCAATCGGCAACGGCGGGGCTTCCGACATACGAGGCCGTGAAGCCTCCCAATCCCTGCGTGAAACTGCATCTGCACTGGGAGGTGAGTGACGAGGTTGGACGTGTGAATGGCACTGACGGTGGAGATACCTTTAGCAAGCCCAGCAGCAACAATAAAATAATCGAGCATGCTAGTGCCACACGTGCCCACGACATCTTTGGGAACGACCACCTGCGCCCCCAGCCTGTTGACGACCCCTGACGAAACGATCTTGTCGGGGCTCATGTTAAAGTCGGCTCCAATGATAGTGGGTAGGCCTACCTGCTCAACGACCGTGCCAACACATGCAAGGAGCTCCACGTTGGTGCCCGAAAGCCCCTCGACCGCACGCAAGTAAGCGCTGCAAACGAGGATGGGCCCCCCCCGGGAATGTGCACAACGGCTCCGATCGAACGATGCCTGTCGATGATGTGGCCTCCAGGAGGAGCGTGCCATCCCAAAGAGTTCCGAACCAGGATCCCAACTCCAGAAGAAGTACCGTGTCCCACTCCTGGAGCAGCAGGCCCAAGGATAGCTTTCCACCCATGCCGATGAGCCCAGCCAGTAGCCTCCTCCAGATCAGCCCCAAGCAGGTGGTGCTCTTGGATTAAGAGAACGTGCGCACCGCACTTGGGAAGCCAAGCTTTGAGGCCGCCTCCCGAGTCAGATTGCCAAGACGTGGCATTGGCGGTCTGGATCACGAGCTCAACACTAGAATCTCCAGGGCTGGAGTCGGGGGTGTGGAAGGGGAAAAACTTGGAAGCCTGAGAGCGTTCTACACCTTGGCCTGGCGCGGCCCTGGTAAAAACTTCGCGGCCCTCGGTGCCGAAGAAACCAGGGGGGCCATGCCGATGTCTAGGGTGGGGGCCGCCAGCGGCCAGTCGGGGACAGGCGCTGTCCGACTTGGCGAGGGTGGCCTCCGCAGCTTGCGACAGGTTGAAACACTTGTGGGCATCGGCCCATCGAGCGTCGAGGGGGCTCCGCACTCCATCGACACTACATTGATACGACCCTAAATGGGAAGGCGCTCTGAGACCGTGGATTTCGAAACCATCCGAATCAAAAGTTGGGGACGGGCATTGTGAATTCCCTTGTGCGCTCACCGTGAGAGCGCTGAAACTGGCACGCGCATGCAGGCATGAATGCACGGCCAGACTAGGCGGTGGTTCCTCCCCCCACCCCGCCAGGGGCGGGGGGAGGAGATTGAAGGGCCTTCTCTGCCTTGGCCCGCACATCGTCTGCAGCTGCTGGGGCTCCACCACCAGCTGGGGTAGCGTCAGCTGCCGCCGTGCCAGGGGCGGGGTCAGGTGCCTCACGCGGCTCACCTTCAGCTCCAGCATCTCCCCCTGCCGCTGCTCCCTGATCTGTGCGCCGCCGCTTGCTGGCAACCCGAGCCAGATGTTCTCGATGTGCATCTCGGGCCGCTTTGGCGGCAGCCACCAGGGGGCCCAGCAGGTCTTTGGCCAGCTTGGAGACCCCAGCGTTGAGGTCGTCCTTCCGCTTGGCGATCTCTTCGCGGTCCTCGTCCTCGAGCTCTGCGTCGCCCTCGAAGAGACTGACCTCATCCACTGTGAGGAAGGCGCCCAGGTCGAAAGCGTCGGCGCACAAGTCCTCCAGCTTGAGCTTGGCAGGGGCTGGGGCAGCGGGGACAGGTGCCACAGCCGCCTGCTGCTGAAGATCAGCCACCAGCGCCTTGTACTGCTGGTCGGCTGTGGCCAACTCCTCACGCATGGTACGCACCGTGTCCTCAAGCTTGGCGATGTCGTTCCTCCAGCCCAGGAGCTTGTCCACCTCCCGATCCAACGCCTTCTCCAGTCGAGCCACGGCGGCAAACTGCTGCTGCACTCGCTGGTGGAGCGGTGTGGGAGGCTTTGGCGACTCCTGTGCATGCAGCTTCTTGAACTCGGCCTCGTATTTGGTAGCTGTGGTGAGGTCACCTCCTTTCCGTGCGAGATCTGCCAGCCGCTTGGCCTCGTTCGCTTTAAGCTGGCTCTGGGGCCCGACGGGGAGAGGGGGTGCCCTGGCAGCTGCGCCTCCAGGGTGCCCACCCCCATGCCCAGCTCCAGCAGGCTGTCCAGGACCTCCAGGGGGCCCAGGGAGAAGACGCGAGTGCTTGGCCCAGGGAGCCGCCGAGGAGAAAACGCCAGGAGGGGCCTGCGACCACGCCCCGCTCTGTGGGGCTCCACCATCAACAGGACGAACAGCAACGAGAGGCGCCCCACAATGCTTGCAGTAGCGGGCCGCCTTGGGGTTCTTCGCGCAGCCACAGGAGCTGCACTTGAACTTGGAATATCCTTCTGTAACCTTGTCCGAGTACATGTAGGCGCCGTAGTGCCAGGGGGGGGCGGCCGTGCCGCTGGACCAGTCCATGCGAACTCGTCCTTTGCCACGCCCGTCTCCTTTAGCACCACCATTGCGCGAGGCAGGCGGGGGTGTCATGCACCCCGAAGTCAATCACTGAGAAGATCCGAGCCAGAAGGCCCGTTGACGCAGTGTGCCGCTCTGAAGTTCGCGTCAACAAGCACAACACTTGTGCCAGAACGGCTGGAGGAGGAGGAGGAGGAAGAGGAGGAGGAGGAGGAAGAGGAGGAGGAGGGCGTGCTTGGCGTGTGCGCGGCCGCGCGCACGGCACGCGCGGCATGGCCCAGCGCGCGGCGCGCGGCGCGGCGCGGCGCCCGCGCGTGCGCCGCACTCTGAGAACCGAGCGCGGCACGGCGCGGCACGCGGGCACGGGCACGGCACCGCTGCCGCACTCTGGGGAGCGAGCGATGAGGAGGAGGAGGAGGAGGAGGAGGAGGAGGAGGAGGAGGAGGAGGAGGAGGAGGAGGAGGAGGAGGAGGAGGAGGAGGAGGAGGAGGAGGGGTCGTTACGCCAGCAGGCCAGGACGTACCACGGGCACGGGCACGGCACGGCACCGCTGCTGGGCACGCGGGCACGGCACGGTGCGGCAGGACACCGAGTTCTGCGTGCTGGATCCGAGGCCCGAAAACCATCACGTCACTGGTTTTGGGAGCTGGTTCTTTGCCCTACACTTTGCTATCCCCCCTTTCTTTCCCCCCCGATTGGTGACGGGCACACTGGCGGTAAGTCGGGCCTGTCCCTCTACAGGAAGAATATTCGATAATAGTCAAAACTTAGTCTGGGGACGATTTTTTTGACTATGTTTGATTGTGCTTTGTTTTTTCTATAAAACATGTTTTATTTGTCGCCGGAACCGCCAGAGGTGAGGGGGCGGGGTGAAGGCGGAGGAGGATGAGTAGGAGGAGCGGGGAGCGGGGAGCGGAGATGGGGGAGCGTGGGGACGAGGAGGCGGAGGAGGGGGAGCGATTCGGTTCTGGTTCTGGTTCGCTTCGGTTCCCCCCGGTTCGGTTCTGAATGAATTCGATTC
>CAUYUJ010008477.1:0-37500 GCA_963575745.1 Prorocentrum cordatum
AGAAACGGCTGTGGGATTCACCCTGCACGCATACCTGCCGCGCAAGGTCGTGCTGGACGTCGCCTCCATGAGAAGAGTGAGACGCGTCATCTGTCTGGTACCGTGTGTCGTGCAACATCTTACCGCTTCCCAGCAAAGCACAATACGGCCTAAGGGATCCCTAAGGCCGCGCCCAACACGGCTTGAACTACCCTGGCAGCCTTTAGACGACTCGAGCTGCCCCGCATCATTGGCTCCCAGGGTTACGACCTCTGAAGGCACCTCCGAGATAATTCGAGGGGCTCTCGAGACGCCCAGGAGATCTGCAAGACCGCTGAAGACGGCCCACAGGTCACGAGCCTCCCGAAGCCCCCCAACATATTCCTTCTAGCAGCTGCTCGATGTATCTGCTCAGTGCAGCGGGATCTCTTGGGGCTTTCTTTTTCCGCATTCGCAGGTTCCTGAAGCATCCATGCGGAAATACGCTCCCATACGTTGATCCTTGCGGGATGATGTCCATGGTCATCCGATCCGGGCTGCGCTAGAAATCAAGTGCGCGCGAAGCGCGCGCGTGGTTCTATGAGACGGCGTTGAACTTCTACGGACCTTGTCGGGGTTATTTTGGAACCCTTTCGGGCATCCAGGGGCCTCTCGGCGCCACGACTGGATCCTTGTGACCGCAACGCCCCCCACGCGAAGTGCGGAGGGCGTTTTCGGACCTTTGGACCGGCGATGTCGGTTCGCGTCGAGCATATTGCGAAGGCCTTACGGCCGATGCCGCCGACCCTGTAGGCAGCGACGATGAAGACAATGGAGGTAGAGGAGTCCAAGATGCCCTCAGATGGCTCGAAGACGGCGCCAGATGCCTGCAAGGTCGTCCGAAGACAGCTCAAGAGGCCAGGGTTCGGGAACGGCTCCAGAGAGTGCCAAGATAGGCAAAGAGCTCCCTCAAGTGGCCCGAGAGGGTTCCAAGGCGGCGTCAAGCGAGGTCCAAAAGCGCCCGCAGAGGCTGTCAAGAGTGCCGCCGGAGGGTCTAAAAATGGCGAAAGGTCTCCAAGGAGCCTTAAGATAGGCTGAAAGGGCCCGCAGACGGCCCCGGAGGGCCAACGGAGCCCCAGGACGCAGGAGGATGAGAGGCGGGGGGCTGCGTATCCGAGGGGGGACCCCCGCCCGGGAGTCGCCCTGGGAACCCCCCCGGGAGTCGCCCCAGGACACCCCCCCCGGCGGGGAAGGGATCAAGGGAAGGGGCTTCCCTTCGACTGAAGGACGACGTTGTTCAATTTTTGTGTGGACCTATGTAGGGAGCCCTCGGAAAGCAGAAGAGGCGACGACGCTGTGGGGAAGACGGAAAAGCCTCTCCCACACGCCGACAGGGTCGGCGGATTTGTTTTATGTTCTTGATGACGGGAAGCGCGAACGAGGAACGAGGAGCGTGGACCGTTCTTAAGGAAAAACCTTTATATGGGGCTCCTGATCGCATCCCGGCTGGGCGTTGGCGGATGACGGGAAGCGTCTTCGAGGAACGAGAAGCGAGCTGGACGTTTTGGCTGAATCCTTCTCATATCAGTAAGAGATCTCTGAACTATAGGGGGTGGCGGGGCGCACAGTGTACCAGGCTTAGCGGATTCCTCGGGATGGCGATTTTACGTGAGACATCCTCACAAAAATGAGATCTTCGCGACATCGCGTTCAACAAAAACAAGCGTTTCGCTCGAGACATCCTCGAACAGTTGATGACAGCGAAATGTCGCCGTCTGTGAAAATTTGCGTTTCGCTCGGGACATCCTCGAACAAATGAGATGACGACTGAAGTCTTTAACTAACTCTTATGTCAATAATTGCGATTTCGCTAGGGACATCCTCAGAAAACGAGCGGCAGCACGGCGGACCAGAACGAAGAGCACGGCAGAAAATTTGCATTTCGCTAGGGACATCCTCAACAAAATGAGATGTCCTCAACGTCGTCTTGGTATCGTTCTCGAAGTGCCTCAAGATAAGGAAATGAGAGGCCAAAAAGCACGTCAAGATGGCTGTCAGAACGATTGGGGGACTTCCGAAAATAGCGATTTCGCTAGGGACATCCTCAAAACATGAAAATATACACCAGCATCGACTTGACAACTGTTGTTCTTACATAGTTTTGACTTTGCTTCTGAAAAGGCTTCCAGACGGCCCAAGGCAGCCTTCAAAAAATGCCGATTTCGCTATGGACATCCTCAAAACATTGATGCGTGCGACATCGCTTCGTAATGATTTTAGGAGGGCATCAGGAAGCAACAGAAGGCCACAACATGGCCCCAAGAGCGCCCTTAAGGTTGCTGAAAATAGTGATTTCGCTAGGGACATCTTCAAACAAATAACAAATCGAACAACATCGTTTTGAAAACTGCTGTTTTAACATCGTCTGGGGATCGCTCCTGAAAAGGCTTCTAGATGGTTTAAGCCAGTCATCTAAAAATGCGATTTCGCTAGGGACATCCTGAAACAATGAATGTGTGTAACATCGGACTGTAACGGTTTTGTAAGGCATCAAGAAGGCCCCCAAAGGCCCCAAACAAGCCCAAATTTGACCCCCAAGGAGCGCCCTCGAGACGATCCAAAATGGCGATTTCGCATGAGGCATCCTTACAAAAATGAAATGCTCACAACATCGATTTCATCAAACATGAGCGTTTCGCCTGCATCCCTTAAACATGGGAACCCGCGAATTCGACAGATGTTCAGAAACTAGCGTCTCGCCTGAGACATCCTAACAAAAATGATATCTCGGAGTGGCGGTTTCAATACCTCTCATGTTTAAATCGCGCTCTCGCTGCATACATCTTCAAACAAATTGGGCGGAGCATGGCCGGCGAAAAAAGTGCTCCTTCGCTCTTGACGTCTATTCTGCCGTGCTCTTTCGTTCTTGGGGTCTATTCTGAAATGCTCCTTGTTTTTTTGTGCCGTGCTCCTTCGCTCTTCTAGCCTATTCTGCCATGCTCCTGGCCAGTTTCTGTCATAATCCTTTGTTCTTGGGGCTTATGATGCCGTGCTCCTGGTCGTTTTCTGCCGTGCTCCTTAGCTCTTGGGGCACATTCTGCCGTGCTCCTTCGCTTTCGGGGTTTATTCTGCCGTGCTCCTTGTGTTTTTCTTGCATACTCCTTCTTCCTTGGGGCGTATTAAGCTGTATTCTTGCATCTATTTTGCCGTGCTCCTTAGCTCTCGCGGTCTATTCTGCCGTGCTCCTGGTCACTGGTCGTGTTTTGCAATGCTCCTTCTTTCCTGGCGCCTATTCTGCCGTGCTCCTCAGCTCTTGGGGTCTATTCTGCCGTGCACCTGTTTTTTTTCTGTCATGCTCCTTCGCTTTTGGGGCCTCTTCTGCCGTGCTCCTCAGCTCTTGGGGTCTATTCTGCCGTGCTCTTTGTTTTTTGTTCTGCCGTGCTCCTTCGCTCATGGGGCCTATTCTGCCGTGCTCCTGGTCTTTTTCTGCCATGCTCCTTATTAGCTCGGGGGTCTATTCTGCCGTGGTCCTGGTCTTCTTCTGCCGTGCCCCTGAGCTCTGGGGGTCTATTCTGCCGTGCTCCTGGTCATTTTCTGCCGTGCTTCTTCGCACTTGGGGCATCTTCTGCCGTGCTCCTTGTCTCTTCGGGCCTATTCTGCCGTGCTCCTCGTCTTTTTCTGGTTTGCCCCTTCGCTCTTCGGGCCTATTCTGACGTGCTCCTGGTCTTTTCTGTCGTGCTCCTTGGCTCCTCGGGCCTTTTCTGCTGTGTTTCGGTCTTTTCTGCCGTCGTCCTTAGCTCTTGGGGCATCTTCTGCCGTGCTCCTGGTCTTTTTCTGGCGTCTGTTTCGCTCTTGGGGCCTATTATGCCGTGTTCCTTAGCTCTTGGGGTCTATTCTGCCGTGCTCGTGGTCTTCTTTCTGCCGTGCTCGGCAGCTCTTGGAGTCTATTGTGCCATGCTCCTGGTTTGTTTCCGACGTGCTCCTTCGCTCATGGGGCCTATTCTGCTGTGCTCCTGGTCTTTGTCTGCCGTGCTCCTGCTTTTTTTCTGCCGTGCTCCTTCGCACTTGGGGCATATTCTGCCGTGTTCCTTGTCTCTTGGGTTATATTCTGTTGTGCTCCTCGTCTTCTTCTGGTTTGCTCCTTCGCTCTTGGGGTCTATTCTCCCGCACTCCTTCAGCTCTCGGGGTCTACTCTGGCGTGTTTTTTTTTTTTTTTTTTTTTTTTTTTTTTTTTTTTTTTTTTTTTTTTTTTTTTGTTTTTTGTTTTTTTTTCTGCCGTGCTCCTTCGCTCTTGTGGCCTATTCTGCCGTGCCCCTGGTCATTCTCTGCCGTGCTCCTTAGCTTTTGGGGTCTATCCTGTCGTGCTCCTGGTCTTTCTCTGCCGTACTCCTTCGCACTTGGGGCATATCCAGCCCTGCTCCTGAGCTCCTGGGGTCTATTCTGCCGCGCTCCTGGTCTTTTTCTCCCGTGCTCCTTCGCTCTTGGGGCCTAATCTGCCGTGCTCCTGGTCTTCCTGCCCCTTAGCTCTTGAGGTCTATTCTGCCGTGCTCCTGGTCATTTTCTGCCGTGCTCCTTAGCTTTTTGGGTGTATTCTGCCGTACTCATTTGCTCTTGGGGTCTATTCTGCCGTGTTCCTTGTTTCTCTCTGCCGTGCTCCTTCGCTCTTCGGGCCTATTCTGCCGTGCTCCTCATCTTTTTCTGCCGTGTGCGCCCAGAAGCTCTGCCAAAACGAGCACCGCGACGATCCGCACGGCAGATACAGGAACACGGCAGAACACACAGAGCACACAGAGGCACGGCAGAACACAACAGCACGGCAGAACAGGAGCACGGCAGAACATACAGGAGCACAGCAAAACACACCCCGCACGCACGCCGACACGCGCGCCACGGCATACTTGCGCGGCATAACAACAACAGAGCATTTTCCACATGTTTGGTGGACTATATGGGGTTCGGCGCTGCACCGAATTTTTCGTTGGCGGATGACGGGAAGCGTCTTCGAGGTACGAGAAGCAAGCGGGACGTTCTGGCTGAATCCTTGAGTAAATATATATATATATATATATATATATATATATCTTTATATCTATGGGTTGCGGGGCTGCACGGCGCCGTTCGTTGGCGGATTTCCCAAAATGGCCATTTCGCTCGAGACATCCTCGAAAAATCGAGGTGTTGGAGGCTATCGTTTAAGACGTCTTATGTCAAAAATGACGGTTTCGCTCGAGACATCCTCAAAAAATCGGGATGTTGAAAAATATCATTTTTTTTTGTTATGCATGAAAAATGAGCGTTTCGCTCGAGACATCCTCGAACAAATGAGATGCCGACAGAGGTGTTTTAGAACCTCTTATGTCAAAAATGACGTTTTCGCTCGGGACGTCCTCAGAAAATGAGCAGGTGGTCTGCCGTGCTCCCGTGTGGAGCACGGCAGACCACGGCCATTTCGCTCGAGACATCCTCAAAAAATCGAGGTGTGGTCTGCCGTGCTCCTGTGTGGTCTGCCGTGCTCCTGTGGTCTGCCGTGCTCCCCACAGGAGCACGGCAGACCAGGCTTAGGAACCGAGAGGAGCACGGCAGACCAAGACGAGGAACACGGCAGACCAGGCACCAAGAGCGCCCTCAAGACGACGGAAAGGATGACCAAGACGAGGAGCACGGCAGACCAAGACGAGGAGCACGGCAGACTATGCCCTAAGAGTGCCCTCAAGACGGCCGAACAACGGCAGACCCCATAGGATCACGGCAGACCACAGAAGAGCACGGCAGACCAACAGGAGGACGGCAGACCACACAAGAGCACGGCAGGCCACACAGGAGCACGGCAGACCACACAGGAGCACGGCAGACCACAAAGGAGCACGGCAGACCACACAGGAGCACGGCAGACGCCACACATTTTTCTTTCGAAAATATTGATTTTCTGCTCCCGGCGCCCGGGAACCCCTTCCGGGCCGCTTCTGGCACCCGGGCCGGCGCTCGAGCCAAACGCCCGGGCCAGCACCCGGGCCAGCGCCCGGGCCGGTTCCGGCGCCGGCCGGCGCCGGAAAATTGAATCCCGAGGCGGTGCCGAAAAAAGGCCACTCCAAGACATATTTTTCTTTCGAAAATATTGATTTTCTGCTCCCGGCGCCCGGGAACCCCTTCCGGGCCGCTTCCGGCACCCGGGCCGGCGCTCGAGCCGAACGCCTGGGCCAGCACCCGGGCCAGCGCCCGGGCCGGTTCCGGCGCCGGCCGGCGCCGGAAAATTGAATTCCGAGGCGGAGCGGAAAAAAGGCCACTCCAAGACATATTTTTCTTTCGAAAATATTGATTTTCTGCTCCCGGCGCCCTGGAACCCCTTCCGGGCCGATTCCGGCACCCAGGCCGGCGCTCGAACCGAACGCCCGGGCCGGCACCTGGGCTGGCGGCCGACGCGCGATGCGCTGCCACAAGCCAGCTTCCCGCAAGATCGGTCCAGAGTGGGAGGGGACGGAGCTGGCGGGTGAAGGACCACCAGAGCACTGCTCCAGCCTTCCCTCAGCCCTGGGTCTGCTGACCACACAGGAGCACGGCAGACCACACAGGAGCGCGGCAAACCACAAAGGAGCAAGGCAGACCCCAAATGAGCACGGCAGTCCACACGTTCGCACGGCAGACCGCACATGAGCACGGCAGACCGCACATGAGCACGGCAGACCAAGAAGGAGCACGGCAGACCACACAGGAGCACGGCAGACCACACAGGAGCACGGCAGACCACACAGGACACGGCAGACCCCACGGGAGCACGGCAGACCACACAGGAGCACGTCAAACCACACAAGAGCACGGCAGACCATACAGGAGCACGCCAGACCACACAGGAGCACGGCAGATCACACGTTCGCACGGCAAACTCCACAGGAGCACGGCAGACCCCAAAGGAGCACGGCAGACCACAGGAGCACGGAAGACCGCACAGGAGCACGGCAGACCACACAGGAGCACGGCAAACCAAGGAGGAGCACGGCAGACCACAGGAGCACCGCAGACGCCACAGAAGCACGGCAGATCGTCGTCGTCGTCATCGTCGTCGTCGTCGTCTTCGTCAATAACGATCTCGAAAATTACGACAAAAAACGATGACAGAAAACGACCATAAACATAACACAAAAACCAACCGAACACGGAATCCAACAACAAAAAAACAATCAGAAAAACGACCGCAATCATAAAATGATAACGACGGCGACAGCGAGAACGGCAACAGCGGACGATTATAATGAAAACGACGACCACGACAAAGGAAAGGCACGCGACGACGACGACGGACAAACAAAAGACAAGACAGGCTGGAACAGAAAAAGTAGGCTGGCGACAACGGGTGGGGGCCCGCGTGGCCGAGAGAAAAGCACGGTGTCGACACCATGATGTGGCCAGGGCAGCAGACTACCTCGACAGACCAGCGCGGCAGGCCACCATTTAGTCTGTTCTGTTGCGTTTATGGGTTTCTCTGACGTTCTCGCCAATACGGTCTCTGACGCACGTGGTGGATAAAAAACGGCGCTTCCCGTTCTTGTCCGGTCAGGTTCCCACAATCAGCGATATCGCTCGAGACATCCTCCGAATATGGAGGTGTTGTAGGCTATCGTTTAAGACGTTTTCTGTAAACAAGTGACATGTTCGTTCGAGACATCCTCAGAACATCGGGATGTCGAAACATGTCAAGGATTTTGTTGTGCATGAAAATTAGCGTTTCGCCCGAGACATCTTCGAACAAATGATTTGTTAGAAAAGCTGTTTTACCACTTCTCATATAAAACATTGCGCTTTCGCTCGGGACATCCTCAGGAAATCGGGAGGGGCGCGGCAGACCGAAAAAAGGAACACAGCAGAAATTGATCATTTCGCTGGGGACATCCTCAACACATGGGATGTTCGCAACATCGCCTCCACATCGTTTTCGAAGTGCTTCAAAACGAAGAGAGGAGAGCCCCCAAAGGAGCCCAAGATGGCTCCAACAGCGCCCTGGAGTCTGCCGAAAATGACGAGTTATCTAGTCTTTCTGCCGCCATGTTCCTGGTCTTCTTCTGGTTTGCTCCTTCGCTCTTGGGGCCTATTCTGCCGTGCTTCTTAGCTCTTGGGGTCTATTCTACCGTGCTCCTGGTCTTTTTCTGCCGTGCTCCTTCGCTCTTGGGGCTTATTCTGGTAGTTTTCTGCCGTGCTCCTTGACTTTTGGGGTGTATTCTGCTGTGCTCCTGGCCTTTCTCTGCCGTGCTCCTTCGCACTTGGGGGCATATTCATCCCTGCTCTTTAGCTCCTGGGGTCTATTCTGCCGTGCTCCTGGTCTTTTTCTTCCGTGCTCCTCAGCTCTTGGGGCCTATTCTGCCGTGATCCTGGTCTTCTTCTGCCTGCTCCTTTGCTTTTGGGGTGTATTCTGCCGTACTCTTTTGCTCTTGGGGTCTATTCTACCGTGTTCCTGGTCTTTTTCTGCCGTGCTCCTTCGCTTTTGGGGTTTATTCTGCCGTACTCCTTTGCTCTTGGGGTCTATTCTGCTGTGATCCTGGTCTTTTTCTGCCGTGCTCCTTCGCTCTTCGGGCCTGTTCTGCCGTGCTTCTGGTCTTTTTCTGCCGTGCGCGCCCAGAAGCTCCGCCAAAACGACCACCGCGACGATCCGCACGGCAGAATACAGGAGCACGGCAGAACACACAGAGCACACAGAGGCACGGCAGAACACAAGCACGGCAGAACAGGAGCACGGCAGAACACACAGGAACCCAGCAAAACACACCCCGCACGCACGCCGACACGCGCGCCACGGCATACCTTCGCGGCGTAACAACAACATAGCATATTCCACATGCTTGGTGGACTAAAGCGACGCTTCCCGTTCTTGTCCGGTCAGGTTTCTACATTGGCCGTTTCGCTCGGGACATCCTCTGAAAAATGGAGTTGGCGTTGGCTCCAGGCCGCCTTTGTGTTCAGATGTCTCTTGGAGCGCCCAAGAGGGTCCCTAGAAGGCCACAGGACGGCTCCAGGGGGCCCGCATGACGGCCCCAGAGGCCTCCAAGAGCACCCCCCAGAGGGCCCAAGAGGCCAAAACCGTCAAATTCCCATGGGAAAACGTATACTTTTAGTATATACGATTTTCTCGTCTTCACGGCGTCGAAGACGGTCCAAGAGTCCCCCAAGACCGACCCGCGACGGCCCAAGAGACTCTCAAGAGGCGCCCAAGACGGCCGAAGAGGGCGCCAAGACGGCCCAAGCGGCTCCCAAGAAGGCCCACGAGGGCCCCAAGAGGGGCCCAAGAGGGAGAGCCCGAATCGAAAATCGGAGCATCCCGCCCAAAGACGGTCCTAGGAGGCCCCAGGAGGCGCCCAAGAGGTCCCAAGAGGCCCCCGAGAGGCCCCCAAGACGCCCCAAAAGGCCCCCAAGAGGCCCAAAAGAGGCCCCGAGAGGACCCGAACCGGCCCGCGAGAAGCCTCCCAAGGGAGCCCAACGAACTTTCACTTTGTCTCATTCTCAATACCCCGTCACGGTAGCGGGATGGACCGAGGGCCACTAGATTTTCCATCTCCTTATCCCGAATTCGGGTTACACAGCCCCAAGACAGCTCAAGAGGGCCCGAAAACGGCGCCAGAGGGATCCAAGAGGGCTTCATGTTACAGGCTTCTTGGACCGTCTTGGGGTTATCGCCGGTCGTATTCAAAATATAATGGGCCGTCTTGGAGCATCTTGGAGTGGCCGGAGACGGCCGGAGGCATCCTGGGAATTCCTGGGAGGGGTGAGGGATCTAGTCCGTTTGACCAGATCCCCCCCTGCAAGCCAGCCGGACCGAACCCCAAGGGGACGGCGGATAGCTCGGGATCTTGAAGGTGGACGCGGGGGCCGCGTGGTAACTGACCGCTTGCGCACAATACAAGTAATAGCGGTTCCAGGGCGTGAATCTGGCTGCACTTCTGTGGGTCCTGGTCGCCGAGGCATGAACCCAGAGTACTTTGCAATGGGTCGTGGCCTCGGAGGCGCGTATCGCTTGTACTTTACGAGGGATCTGCGCCTCGGGAGCGCGAGCGTCGTATATTTTCGAGGGATCCTTGACTCGGGCACCGCGCAGCCCCCTCCTGTTCGCACAAGCGTTCCAGTTTTGACGTCCCCGTGTGATGCCACACCTGCAACGAACGTTCGAACATTCGCTTCCCGTTCTTGTCAGGTCAGGTTTGTTTTATGTTCTTCAGTGGGAGTATGATTTCTGCGGGGCACAAGGATCCCACGGGGAGCGTTGCCTTGTGTTGTGCCTGGTGCCGATCCGTGGACCCCGCCAGACTCGGCGCATCCTTTCGGGTAATTTGCCGCACGCGAACAGCACGCCACCCTGCAGTCCAGTCGGGATTGTTGCGTCCTGGCGGGCGCCCAGCGTTGCGCTAGCCCGGGAGCGACGACGCACGCTTCTTGGCGCCGGGCCATTTTCGTGGCCCGTTGCGCGGCGATTGGGCGGGCCATTCGTGGCCCTTCCCGTCGCCCGCAACACCGCGGCTCCTCCTAGGCTGTCCCGAGGCGCTCCCCTGGCCGCGAGATCCCCCCCCGCGGCCGCGAGGCGCGGTCGAGGGGGGTTGCCCGGCGGGAGGCGCCCGAGGTTGAAGCCGCAGTGCTCCGAGGCGACCACCCCCGCGGCCGCGAGACGCCGGGGCGCTCCAGGTTCAGGCCGTGGTGCTCTCAGGAGGCGACCCTGCGGCCGCGAGTCGCCGTCGAGGGGGGAGCGCCTGGGGGGCGCTCGAGATCGGCGCAGTGGCGTTCTGGAAGCCCCGGCGGCCGCGGGACCCGGTCAGAGGGGGGAGCGTGCGGAGAGCTGTGTTCTGGGGTGCCCTGTCCGCAAAAACCTTCCACAGGACTCCCAACTGATCCGTTTCTGTTAGGCACCTACGGTTTTTTTTGGTTGCTCCTCCGGGACTCGCAGTTCATCGGCCGAAGATTTCTCTTCAGGGGTGTCGGAAGCGCGGCGGCCGTTTCAAGAAACTTTCTGAGGGTCCTCAGCGTGGCCTCGAATGCGCCCAGGGCCCCAGAGACCGTCCATCGGATCCAACCTCGGCCCCAGTAGGCCAGCAGATGGCCCGAACATGTTCCGAGATATTCCAATATAACTCCCTAATTGCTCAAAGAGCTCAAGAGGAGGTCCTGCCAGTTTCCAAGGTGCCACCCGAAGGGCCACTTGAGAGTCATCGCAGGTCTCAAAGCTGGCCCAAACCAGACATAATCAAGGAATTCTGTTCCAATGTGTTCTTCAGATACGGCCCCATGCGTCCACGAGAGCCCCATTAGGGTCTCTTTTTTCCTCCGTCCCTCTTTTCACTCCCTTTTCGATCGTCTATCTTTTATCCTGCCACCTCCCCTCTCCTTCCGCTGTTCCCTGGCTTGACTCCTCTCTCATCCTTGCTGCGACCCGTATTCTCGCTTCTCCCTCCTCTTTCCCCCCTCGTTCTTCCCTTCCCTCTCTTGTCCTTCCTATGTGCAGGGGACCTGGTGGCACTTACGACGTCCAGTCCAGGTTCCCCGGGCACTTTAGTCGTCGGATTTCCCGATCATGCGCTATCCGAACTCCACGTTCCCTGGGTTGTCGGGTTCGTCGGATTTCTTGCGTTCGATCGCAGTGCATTGTTTTGCATAGCATGTGTGCTGCTCATGGATGCTTGGCAACGTCTTCCTTGATATCGTTCAACTTTGTCTGGAATTGCACCGCATTGCATTTCCGCGCAGTTGTGTTGCTAACTGTTCCTTGCACTGCTTTGCGTTTCAAACCATTCGATTCATTTCGCGGCTTTGCACTGTTTTGCATTGTGTCGCGTTGAAGATGCCTGGGCGTACTTTTGACTGTAATGCTCGTTCCGCTTCCGTGCTTTTTCTTGAACTCATGGTCAGTTCGTGTTTTGGTATGTGCGTGTTGCGTACTTGCCTGTCTCCCCAATTAGGGCTTCCCGCGTCCCGTTTAGCTCTTGTCCGGAAGGGGCCCGCTCCCGACCCGCAGACCAAAACAAGTTGCGTATTTGCATGCATTTCTGAACTTGTCACTGGCGGGTGCTTGCTAGAACCTCAGCGCGCGAAGCGCGCGCGCGTGTCTATAGTGAGTATCGAAGACTCCTCCGGCGTGTCACATCCTGTCCCTGTCTTTGGGGACGCCTGGGCGGTGGAATGTCGGCAGAAGATGCAACCGCGCTAGTGGGCCGCGTGTTATCCCAGTCGTTGTACCCACTCGCAGCGCAGTAGCCATGCGCCTGCATGACTGGTGTGCGCGAGCGCCAGGACAGCGACACAAGAAACATGTTGCCCCAGACGTTGGGGAAACCGGCGTGGGACTTCGGGGGAGGGCCCTCTGGGGCCATCTTGGAGCTCCTGTCGGGCCTTTCGGGCCTTCCTGGGGGCCCTCCTGGCGCCCTCCTGGCGTGTCTTGTTGCTCTTCGGGGCCGACTGGCGCCACCAGGGTCCGTCTTTTGGGCCTCTCCGGGCCGTCTTGGGTTGCTCTTGGGGCCCTACAGGGTCGTCTTTGGGCTGTCTGGGTGACCTCTTGGGCCGTCTGGGGGCCCTCTTGGGCCGTTTTGGGTCCTGCGTGGGGACTTTTTGGGCCATCTTGGGGTGCTCTTGTGTTGTCTTGGACGGTCTCAAGACCAACATGGAGAGACCATAGGGGAACAATGATTCTGGCCTCTTGAGGTCCTGGTCGACCTTTTGGAGCTTCTTGGGGCGACTTGGTTGCCTTTGGGCGTCTTAGGGCGATCTTAGGACCTGTGGGAAGAATCTTGAGCCTAGCTGGAGGTCACTTGAGCCATCTTGGGCTGATTTAATGACGACCAAGGCCCTCTTGGAGACCTCTCTTGCGGCCTTCTTGGGGCGTCTTGGGGTGCCTTCGGGCCGTCTTGGGGTGCCTTCGGCCGTCTTGGGGTGCCTTCGGGCCGTCTTGTGCCTTCGGATACCGTCCATGGGGTCTATCTGAAACGACTTGTGGATCTCTTGCCGCTTTTGGGGGCCGTCGTGGGACTCTCTTGGGGCGTTTTGGCGCCCTCTCCTCTTGCGCCGTTTTGGGGCTGTCTTGCTGCCATCTGGGGGCCATCTTGGGCCAGCTTGGGGCCCTCTTGGGGGCCCCTCGGGCCGTCCATGGCCGGTTTGGCAGTCTTGGGGTCTCCGGATGCCTACAACAAGCGAGAATACTAAACCAATTAAACAATAGCGAACAATGATTTTGGCTTCCTGAGCCTCTCTTGGGCCATCTTGGGGCCATCCTGGGCCGTCTTGACGACATCGTTTGGCCATCTTGAACTCTTTTCGTGGCTGTCTTCGCCGTCTTGCAGGCGTCTTGGGGCCGTCTTGAATCCCATCTTGGGCGTCGTTGAGACGAGTGTTCCAGTTTTTTTGGTCCTCTGGGGTACCAACGGGTTGGGCCGAAGGCCATTTGGAACCAGACGCCTGCGGCGAGTGACCGCCGCCCCCTGCCTTGCTGGAAACGCCGATGTTGCCAATCATTGGGCCAAAGCTTGGCCGAACTGTTGGACTATGCAGTACCTTATTCGATGTGGAAGCCCTTGGGGGAGGAAGAGGGGACGCAGCAGGAAAGGAAGGAGGAGACGGACGAGGAGGTGGCCTCTTGGGGCCTTTTGGGGCCTCTTGGTGGCCTCTTGGTGGCCTCCTGGGGCCATCTGGGTCCGTCTTGAAGCCATCTTGGGCCGTCTTGGAGGCCTCTCTTGGTCGTCTTGGAGGGCCTTTTGGATCGTCGTGGGGCCCTCGCGGGAGCCTCTTGGACGGTCTTGGCCATCTTGGAATTCGGGTAGGCCATTTGAAGCTGTCGGTAGCCCTCGGATGCCAGAACGCCGAAATCATTGAAACAACATGACGCGTATCCGTGCTATTTGCCCCGGGCGCCCTCCTGAGGTTCCATTGGAGGCCTTAACTCTGAGGGCGTCTTGGGGGCCTTGGGCTGTTTGGGGCCATCTTGGCCATCTTGGAGGCGTCGTGGGCAGTCTTGGAGGCCGTCTTGGATCGTCTTGGGCCGTCTTGGAGGTCGTCTTGGGCCATCTTGGGCGCTTTGGAGATGAGTTTTGCCGACTTGGGGGCTCTTCTGGGTGGCCCACGTGGTTGGCTGAAGACCACTGGGCGCTGGTTGAAGGGCGCCGGGAACATCTCGGAAAGGCCAGTCATACATCTGGCACCCGACGTGCACTTTTGCAAGCAACAGGGGGCGGCGCATCCAGTGTCCTTCAGCCCATCGCATCACCGTGCCTGGGTTGCGGGTCAAAGGCCTCTTGTGTGCCTCTTGTATGCCTCTTGGGGTCTCCTGGGATGCCCCTCGGGGGCCTCTTGGAGGCCTCTCGCAGCCCTCCCCTGGGGCCTCCCGGGGGCCTCCTGGGGGCCTCTCGGGGTCTCCTGGCGGCCTCGTGGCGGCCGCGGGAGCCATCTTGGCACAAGGAGGCTTCCTGGGGCCAGTTTGGGTTTCCCCCCCTCTGGGACCGCCGACCCTGTGTGCGGGACCTCCCCCAGGCCCCTCCGCTGGCGACCCCACCCCTGGACCCCTGGGACCCCGGGGGCGCGATGTTCTGACCCGGGCCCCTCCCCCCCCTCTGCTCCCCCCCCCTCCCCCCCTGGGACTCCTCCCCCCCCCCGTCGGAGAAGGCCATGGGAAACGGAAGGGCCCCCGGGAGACGGAAGGGACTGGCGACGGCGACGACGACGGCGACGGCGACGACAGCGTTTTCCACACGCCGACAGGGTCGGCGCATTTCTGTCCTGGCTTCGGGAGAAGTCACGCGGGGATTCACAGGAGCGCCCAAGGGCGCCCTGAACACAGGGCTCAGGGCCCCTTGGAGAGTGTTTACAGTCTTCAAGGCAGAGGTGCCGACGAGACCTGGGGACACTCCCACCAGTGCCTGCTGCGCCATGGCGGATATGATCCATTTTGTTGTTGTTGTAATTTCTGGACTTCTGGGGCCGCTGTGGAAACTGTGGGCAGTTGCTCTTGGACAGGCACGAGATCCATAACCAGATCCAGGGCCGTGTTTCCCCCTTGCTGGCCAACTGCCTGGTATGATTCTTGACAGTTGTTTCACAGAGGGCTTCGAGAGGCCCACCATTATGTGGCCCACCCTTGGGCAGCATCGGGTCGGGCCAGACAATGATTTCGCCACCGTGGCTCGGCAACGTCTCCCATGATTGGTCCGTGCAGTTCTTCATCCTCGCACGTGTCTTTTTTTCCCAACCATCCTGTGGTGTTGGGTGCTTGTTTTGAAGAGACGGTGGCCCGCGTCTCCTCTCCTCTCCTCTCCTCCTCCTCCTCTCCTCCTCCCCTCTCCTCCCTGCGTTTCACCCACCCAGTACAGCGTTTCGTGGCCCCATAGGGAGCTCCACCGAAGGCCCCAGTGGCCGCGTTCGCATGGCGGCCCCGCCCCATTTCGGCATACCCCTCACGAGGATCGTGGCCCCATAGGGAGCTCCACCGAAGGCCCCAGTGGCCGCGTTCGCATGGCGGCCCCGCCCCATTCTGGCATACCCCTCACGAGGATCGTGGCCCCATAGGGAGCTCCACCGAAGGCCCCAGTGGCCGCGTTCGCATGGCGGCCCCGCCCCATTCCGGCATACCCCTCACGAGGATCGTGGCCCCATAGGGAGCTCCACCGAAGGCTCCAGTGGCTGCGTTCGGATGGCGGTCCCGCCGCATTTTGGCGCACCCCTCACGAGGATCGTGGCCCCATAGGGAGCTCCACCGAAGGCCCCAGTGGCCGCGTTCGCATGGCGGCCACGCCCCATTTCGGCATACCCCTCACGAGGATCGTGGCCCCATAGGGAGCTCCACCGAAGGCCCCAGAGGCCGCGTTCGCATGGCGGCCCCGCCCCATTTTGGCGCACCCCTCACGAGGATCGTGGCCCCATAGGGAGCTCCACCGAAGGTTCGCATCGTGGCCCCGCCCCATTTTTGCGCACCCCTCACGAGGATCGTGGCCCCATAGGGAGCTCCACCGAAGGCTCCACTGGCTGCGTTCGCATGGCGGCCCCGCCGCATTTTGGCGCACCCCTCACGAGGATCGTGGCCCCATAGGGAGCTCCACCGAAGGCCCCAGTGGCAACGTTCGCATGGCGGCCCCGGGCCATTCCGGCATACCCCTCACGAGGATCGTGGCCCCATAGGGAGCTCCACCGAAGGCCCCAGTGGCAGCGTTCGCATGGCGGCCCCGCCCCATTTCGGCGCACCCCTCACGAGGATCGTGGCCCCATAGGGAGCTCCACCGAAGGCGCCAGTGGCAGCGTTCGCATGGCGGCCCCGGGCCATTTCGGCACACCCCTCACGAGGATCGTGGCCCCATAGGGAGCTCCACCGAAGGCCCCGTGGCAGCGTTCGCATGGTGGCCCCGCCCCATTTCGGCGCACCCGTCACGAGGATCGTTGCCCCACATGGAGCTCCACCGAAGGCCCCAGTGGTAGCGTTTGCATGGCGGCCCCGGGCCATTTCGGCACACCCCTCACGAGGATCGTGACCCCATAAGGGAGCTCCACCGAAGGCCCCAGTGGCAGCGTTCGCATGGCGGCCCCGGGCCATTTCGGCACACCCCTCACGAGGATCGTGGCCCCATAGGGAGCTCCACCGAAGGCGCCAGTGGCAGCGTTCGCATGGCGGCCTCGGGCCATTTCGGCGCACCCCTCACGAGGATCGTGGCCCCATAGGGAGCTCCACCGACGGCCCCCAGTGGCAGGGTTCGCATGGCGGCCTCGGGCCATTTCGGCACACCCCTCATAAGGATCGTGGCCCCATAGGAGCTCCACCGAAGGCGCCAATGGCAGTCTCCCTCATGGCTCTCAGAACCCTTTCCTGCTTCTGCTCTTCGGTCAGGGGGACGCCGTCCTCGTGGTCGTCGGCGCCCGCGAAGACGGCCACAAACGTGTCCCTGAGCATGTCGAGCTCCGGCGGGAAGCCGTGGCCACATAGGGAGCGCGGGCGAAGATAGTATTCACATTTGCTGTATCCACAATTGCGTATGGTTGGGTCCCTCACCAGGCTAATTTGTTGGCGTTTTTCAAATGCGCCGCCTAGGCGCGGCATCTGTGTGTGTGTGTGTGTGTGTGTGAGCCTCGGCGCTCCCTCCGCCGCAGACGGCTGCTCTGAGTGGCCTGGCTTCCTCTCCCCCTGTCGCTGTCGCGCCCGTGGCTCTTCCTCCTCCTCCTCCGTGCATTGCGGCCGCTATTTGCATGCAGCGTGTCCCCTTGTTGCCAATCCGCCAGAGCAGTCGACCTCGGCCCAGCCGCCGACGCAAGCAAAAAGTGGGGGCGGCTTGTGAGGTGCGTGCGGCTGACGCGGCCCACGCGGCCTGTAGAATATGTGCAGCTCGTGGGGCCGGGAATTGACCGTCCGTCGTGTGACTCGCAGGGGGGGCTCCATAACCAGTGGAGGGTTTCTCCTCCTCCTCCTCTCCTCCTCTTCCTCTTCCTCCTCTCCTCCTCCCCTTCTCCTCCTCCTCCCCCTCTCCTCCTCTCCCCCTCCTCCTCCTCCTCCTCCTCCTCCTCCTCCTCCTCCTTCCCCTCCTCCCTCGTCCTCCTCCCCCTCCTCCTCCTCCTCCTCCTCCTCCTCCTCCTCCTCCTCCTCCTCATCCTCCTCCTCCTCCTCCCCTCCTCCCCTCCTCATCCCCTCCCCTCCTCCTCCTCCTCCTCCCTCCTCCTCCTCCTCCTCCTCTCCTCCTCCTCCTCCTCCTCTCCTCCTCCTCCTCCCCTCCTCCTCCTCCTCTCCTCCTCCTCCTCCTCCTCCTCTTTCCTTCTCCTCCTGCTCCTTCTCCTTCGCCTCCTCCTCTCCTCCTCTCCATCTCCTCTTCCTCCCTCCTCCTCTCCTCCTCCTCCTCCTCCTCCCCCTCCTCCTCCTCCTCCTCCTCCCCCTCCTCCTCCTCCTCCCCTCCTCCTCCTCCTCCTCCTCCTCCTCCTCCTTCTCTCCTCCTCTTCCATCTCCTCTCCTCCTCCTCCTCCTCCTCCTCCTCCTCCTCCTCCTTTTGGCGCCGCCCTGGGGGGTCCCCGAGTCCGGAGGGACCCCCCGGGCGAGCGGGCACGCGCGCCCACGGCCGCGCGGGCGCACCCGCCCGCGCGCGCGCCGGGCCCTCACGGCTGCCCGCCGCCGGCGGGCCCGCGCGGGGGCCGGGGTGGGCCGCCGCCGCCGCCGCCTCCTCCTTTCCGCCTCCCGCCGCCCCACCCCCGCCGCCCCCGCGGCGCCTCTTCCCACCGCCCAGCACCCGCCTCCTCCCCAGCCGCCGCCCCCACCTCGGGGCGCCAGTTGGCGGCCGGGGCGCCGCGTGGCGACTGGGGCGCCAGCGCCGCCGCTCCCGGCAGCCGCCGCCACCTCCTCCGCCGCCTCCTCCTCCTCCTCCCCTTCCTCCTCCCCGCCTCAGCCTGGCCGCCCCCGCCGCCCCCGCCGCCCCCGCCGCCCCCGCCGCCGCCGCCGCCCTCGCCTCACTCTCTCCTCCGCCTCCCCGGCCTCTTTAGGCCTCAGCGCAGGCCCGCCGCCTGGCGCAGCTGCCGCGCCAGGCGGCGCTGTACTGCGCAGCTGATCGCGCAGTAAGCGCGCGCGAGCTCAGCCTGCTGTTCGTCCTCTGGGAGCTCGCGCACGTGGCTCAGCAGCCACTGACGCGCCTCCGCGCCGAGCCGGCCTGCAGTCTCCACGGCGAAGGCGGTCAGCCGTTCGCCGGGATAGCGCTCGTGCTTTCCCCGCTCCGCACGGCGCGAAGCCTCTCCGGGCCTCCTGGCGGCGACGCGAACGGCGGCTTCGTCCCCCGCCGCAGGGTGGCGCACGGTGACGTCCACCCACCTCCGGCCATCGACGTCCTCGTATTGGACATCGAGGATCGCCCGCTCGAAGACGGCGGGGCCGGCGCCCTCGGCCGCGCGCCGCGGCCGGAAGCGGTCCCAGGTGGGCACGCGCTGTTCGTACAGCGGGCGGTCGTGTGTCCACCGCGCCGCCAACGCGCCCACCGCCTTGGCCAAGCCGCCGTGGCGCTGCACAATGCCTCCCCCGTGCTGGCAGGTGGCCGCGTGGTAGCCATTTTCGTCGAGGGGCGCCTGGCAGCGGGCCCCAGCGCCGGACTCGTTGCAGCACGTCGCAGCGGCCCGCGCGAGCTCGTCGCTGGAGCATTCTGGTCGCGGCAGCAAAAGGCGGGAGCGAGTCCCCGTGGCCCACTCCACGTCTTCCAGCGCACACGCTGCCTCCGTGGGGTACTGCAGGTACGCCCCGGACCCCGGCCCGCCGGCGGACTGAAGGACAGCCTGATTGCGTAGGCACACTCGCTGCCGGGCGGCAGCCAGGTTTGTCTTGTGCACCGTCGCAACCATCGTCTTCTGCCTCATCGGCCAGCCAAGCGCCGCGGCGAGCGGGGCGGCGGGGGAGGGTTCCGCGCCCTGGCGCGCCAGTTCTGCGCGCGCCTCCGCCAGGTTCGCTGCGTTCCGGGGGAGGGCGTCCAGCGCGTCCGCGAGCGAAGCGGCGCCCAGGTCGCGGCGCACCTCGTCAGCAGCGTGCGTCCAGGCGGCCCAGAAGGCCGCAGCGCGCCTCGTGGTCGCCCACTGGGCCCCCTCGCCGCCGAGCTTGCGCGGTAGGCCCAGCAGCTCGCAGGCCTCGGGTCCCAGAGGGCGGTCCAGCAGCTGCTCCCAGCAAGCCCTCAGCGCCGCGTCGTAGGCGAAGGCCTCGCCGGGCGTCGCCAGCGCAAGCTGGAGGTAGTGTTGGCTGGCGTTGCCCGCGTAGGTCGTCAAGAGCGCCGCCCTCGCCTGCTTGGAGAGGCTCTCCCGGAGCTCCTGGAGGCGAGCGAAGAGCTGCTGCAGGCGCGTCGTTGCCTTGTCTAGCCCGCACCCCTCCCCGCCGAGGGCAAGCGCCGCGTCGTCGGCGTCCCCGGGCGCCCGAAGCTTCGTGCCGAGCACCGGCAGCACGGGCACAAAGTTGCCCGCCAGCTCGCGCGGGACAGCCTGCGCCCCGGCCGGTGACCAGACCTGTGTTTTCCGAGCGTTGAGTTCGAGCCCAAGCGGAGCAAGCACCCTGTTCAGGGCAGCCAGCGTGAGCACCCCCAGGTCCGCCCTCAGCACGAGGTAGGTGTCGTCCAGGTAGGAGAAAAGCCTGGCGCGTGGGTCCTGCTGCTGTAGCTCGCCCAGGAGCTGCTCCAAGGCTTGCCGCTGGCCGACGGCGAAGCCGGCGGGGGACAGCGGGTCCCCCTGGTCGAACCCCCGGCGGCTCCGTACAGTCTCGAACCGGCCGGTGGCCCCCCGCCAGTAGTGCTCGGCCGGCTCCGCGTACCACGCCCGCAACACCTCGGCCACCTCGGGGACCGCCACCGCCATCGCCTGGAAAGCGGGGCCCCGCCTCATTCTTTGAAACGCCGCCTTCACGTCCACCTTGATAAACAAGGCGTCTGGCCGCGTCTCCGCCAGGGCTTGCAGGTGCTTCACCAGCAGGGTCGCTCCGCCCTTCCGCCCAACCCCGTACTGGTGCTCGCCCGCCGCGTCGGTAAGCTCAGCCTTCCGCGCTCTGGCCAGCGCCCGCAGTCCGAGGCGGCGTAGCGTTGCGCTCACCAGGAGAGGTCGGACCTCGCCGCCCCCCTTGTCGAGGGCCACGAGCTCGCCAGACCGGAGAGCCCGGAGAACATCCGGCGGGAGCTCGCCGAAGGCGACCCGCGCGGCCGCCCGGGCGAGCAGGCGTCGAGTCTCTCCGCTGTCGGCGCCGGCGGCAAGGTGCTCCAGCCGCGTTCCAAGCAGGCCTGGCGCTGTAAGCCGGGGAGGGCGTCGCAGCAGCTTGCGCACCTCGTCCTCCACCTGCTCCCGGAGCTCCCGGCTGGGCGGCGCGCGCGGTAGGGGTGGCGGCGGCGGCGGCTGCGGCTGCGCCTCTGCGGGGGCGCGCTCGTCCGGTGGGAAACTCGCGCGCAGCTGGTCTAGCGTCGCGTCCGTGCGCGGCGCAAGCTCGGCCCCGACTGCGGCGGCCAGGGCGCGGCTCTCTTCGCCAGCAGCAGCCAGCGTGTGCACGCGTCTCCCCCTCTGCTTGGCGGTTGTACGTCTTGCAGGCGCCCGGGCCGCCAGGCTGCCCCCCGTAGCAGAAGCCCACAGAGGCTCCCACTGATCTCCCCACCACAAGGCAAGCCGCTCTTCCAGTAGTTCTGCACACGTTGGGCCGCTGCCGCTCGGCCGGGCGAGGAGCAACATGTCAAACAACAAGAACAACTTCCACTCTGCGGAAGCCTCTCCCTGGCGGCACGCTTCTTCCAGCACTTCCAAAGCCTTGTGGCGGGCGTGAGCCACTGCCCCGCGGAACCTGTCGGGCACCTGCACGAAAGTGGACACTCCTGTTCTGAGAGCGGCCTCCCAGGCCAAGTTCTGCCACCACTCGCGCCCTGGCAGCACCTGTTCCTCCCAAGTTGGGTGTTTAACTGGTATCCCGCCGTGGTCAGGGTCGAGCCCTCCCTGGGCCACCTGGCCAGGATGCCCTCCGCCAGCGTCGCGGTCGGCAGCTGCGGTGGCCAGCGCGGTCCGCGCCTCCTGGGCGTGCACGGCCTCCGCGCGACCGATTGGGCGGATCTCGTCCTCTGAGCCCACTTTGCCAGCCATGCACCCTATGCACATCCAGCTGTATCGCTGCCGGCTCCCCCACGAGCATAGGCGCATCTCCCGCGACGCGAACGGGACAGCGCACGCCTTGCATGCTGCTGGGCGTTTGGACACCGGCTGCAGGTCCAGCGCCCACTCTCCAGCGGCGCGTCGCCGCTGCCCTCTTCCTCCTGCTGCTGCTGCTGCTGCTGCCGCTGCTGCCCCCTGCTCTCCCTCTCCGGCGCCGGCAGAAGGCCCAGGCGGGGCAGCAGGCCCTGGCCTGGGTGCCGCCTCGGCGCCCAGCTCGACGTCGTCGTCCTCTTCCTCCTCCATCTGCCCCTCCTCTGTCTCCACCTCTGACTCCTCTACCGGTGGGGGGAGGTGGGAGACGGGCTGGGTAGCCTCCCCCTCCCCCCCAAGCAGTGGCGCGGGGAGGCGGGCTGGTCAGCCTCCCCGCAATCGCCGGTGGGGGGAGGTGGGAGACGGGCTGGGTAGCCTCCCCCTCCCCCCCGAGCAGTGGCGCGGGGAGGCGGGCTGGTTAGCCTCCCCGCAGGCTGCGGCCACGCCGATGGCACGGCGCGCGGCACGGCCGAGGGCAGGAGGGGCCTCCTCCTCCTCCTCCTCCTCCCCCTCCTCGCCCTCCCCTCCTCGGGTCGCCGACGGCCCCGGGGGAAACCGTCCAAGGACCAGATGGTTCGATAATGGACGGACAGGGTTGACAGGAGGGTTTGCTGGACGCGACAGGGTCGTCTGCCCGCGTTTGTGCGGCGGCGGGCGAGGGCCGCAGGCCTGAATTTGTGTGTTTGTGTGTTTGTGTGTTCGTGTGTGTGTGTGTGAGTGTGTGTGTGTGTGTGTGTGTTTGTGTGTGTGTGTGCGCGTGTGTGTGTGTGTGTGTGTGTGTGTGTGTGTGTGTGTGTGTGTGTGTGTGTGTGTGTGTGAGAGTGTGAGTTTTAATTGAGTGTGTGTGTGTGTGTGTGTGTGTGTGTGTTTTCGTTTTGTGTGTTTGTGTGTGTGTGTGTGTGTGTGTGTGTGTGTGTGTGTTTGTGTTCGTGTGTTTGTGTTTTTCGTTTTGTGTGTTTTTGATTGAGTGTGTGTGTGTGTGTGTGTGTTCGTGTGTGTGTGTGTTTTCGTTTTGTGTGTGTGTGTGTGTGTGTGTGTGAGTGTGAGTTTGAATTGTGTGTGTTTTCGTTGTGTGTGTGTGTGTGTGTATGGAGGCGGCGGACGTGGCGAAGTCGGCCCGGGCAGGCCGGCGAGGCCCTCCGTGGGGCAGCGGGCGGCTGGTTCCCCGGAGCGGTGGGCACCTCTGCGACTGGAGGCTGCCGGAGCGAGTCGACCACACATCGGGGGCGGCAAAGGGGGGGTGATGACTTAGGAGGGGGTGGATCTCATGGCGTGGGCTACGGTAGGTTCGCGTCGTGTCGACCAGCGGCGACCCCAGCGCGGGCGTTCAAGGTTGAACGCCGGCGGCGACCCAGAATCGCTCGATGTTGAACGATCGGACGTTGCGGCAGCGGCCGATCGTTCAAGGTTGAACGATCCCCGCGGTGTCAGAAACCAACGCTGGGGTCGACACGACGCGAACCTGCCGTAGGAGTTTTCCTCAGGTTTCGTGGCGCCTCTTCTCATTTCATTACGTCCCAGGCCCCCCCTCGGGCCGCGCACATGCCGCCGGCCATGATTTGCACCCCCCCCTCTTGGACACCCCCCTCTTGGCCGCCCCCGGTACACGTAAGAGTGACCTTTCGCCGGAGTGACCTTTGGTGCGGGCACATTGGGGTCCCCCGATCGCCGATTGCGATGCGATAGTAGCGTCTTGCGCCCCCGAGTTTGGTCCCCCCGCGACCCCCCAAGAGCCCCGCACCAAAGGTCACTCTTGCCCAGGGTCACTCTTGCGTGTAGCCGAACGAGATTTGTGAAGCTGCAGCCTCGGTAACTCTGTAACCATTTGGCTAAATAGCGCCTGGGCTCAAGCGTCACTTCGCGCTGAATGCGCTCAGGCCAGAGTCTGCAGCCGCACAATGATCCGTGGCTTCTTCTTTTTTGTGTTCATTTTCCGGATTACTGCTGATTCTTGTTCGTCATCCGAGGACTGCGAATACAACGGTGCGTGTATTTCGTCGGTGTGCCATTGTGCTCCGCAATGGCAGGGACCCAGCTGCGGCGAGCTCAACCTGCTGCCAGCTCCTCGCAAGGGGGGGCTTCACTTACCCAACCAGTCCACTTGGGGTGGATCTGTGATCAGGGACCCGCATCGCGAGAGCCTCTACCACATGTTTGCGTCACGCATCGCTGGCACCGGCTGTGACATCAGGGCCTGGTCGCCCAACTCAGAGATCGTCCGAGCTACGAGCACGAATCCTCTGGGTCCGTTCAGGGTGGTCGAAACTGTCCTTCACTCCTTCGCACATGGACCGACCATCCACCAGACCAGTGACGGGTACCTGCTTTTTCATATAGGGTGCGGCCGGCTGCACGGCCGTGCACTGCAGAATTGCAGCCGCAGTGGCGAAGCGGAGCTGATGGCAGCCGAAGCCTCGGTGCGGGCCAAGATGAGCTCCGATGTCCAGGAACCTTGCAATAGTGACTGGATAGCTGTTTCACATGCGCCTTCCTTGGAAGGCCCCTGGAATCAAGTCGGGCCGCTTGTTGATGCTAGCAACTGGACTTGGTTTGGCCGCGGGGTGACCAACCCAGCCCCACTGGTGTACGCCAATGGTAGTGTATTGCTGCTTTATCGCGGCCACCGGCCAGAAAAGCTCGGTGCTTCTCTTGCGCCCAGGTGGGATGGGGTGTACCATACGGTGGGAAAGGTTCCGCTCTTTCAAGATGGCGATGAGGACCCTTTTCTTTGGCAGGCAGCTGATGGCATCATTCATGGTGTGACGCATTGGATGGGGCAGTCCAGCGGCGCGGGCGGAGGCGGTAGGCACATATGGAGTGCAGATGGCCTGGCCTGGCGTGTCTCCAATACTCTCGCATTCCACACCCAGGTGACCTGGGACGACGGCGTCGTCGAACAGGTCACTTGCAGAGAGCGTCCGCAAATCCTCACCGATGCATCCTCTGGCCTACCTCTGGTGCTTTACAATGGCGTTCAGCCGACTGGCCCCCATCTTCGGGGTAGCACTTTCACAATGGCTCAAGAGATTTGCCAGGTTGCCTCCTGTTCGAAGGCCCCAGCCACGCTAGATGTTTGGATTTGAGGCGTGCATGCGAGACTTTGCCAGCAACACATTTGTCCGCGAGCGGGCAACTCTGTATGCGTAGCAATACCTCCTGGGACAAAAAACGTGAATCATCTTAACAGTCTCGAGCCATGCATGACGAATGACGCGTCTTGGAGTCTTGGCGTCCAGATGGGTGCGCGGGTAGGGGTACGGTTAGGGGGACTGGGCGCCACAGAAACAATCAACTACTGACTCTTCGCGTATCCCCACCAGCCCATGCAGAAACGATTCCCAAGAGAATTCCAGGGTCGTGGAAGCGTAGATATATACAGTGGAACAGAGAGGATGGCAGCTGTGAAACTGAAGCTCGGGATCAGCCTCAGCAGACCTAGGAGTAAACAATATTCGTCTAGTACGCCTTGCAGAGCTTTGACAGTAGATTACCAAGGTGTTACTCCACGCGTTTTCTTTTGAACTGCAGTATGTTTGTGGCGGCGTGAGTCAGTGAGGCTCCCAATGCGCGTAGTGCAGACAACAGCGACAGTGAAAACGTGATGACAGACGTGCCCACGTGGTCGGGCCACATGATGTTTCAAGCTTTGAGGCCAACTCGTACAAGTCGATGGGTCTAACCTTTTGTACTGTCACAAGGAAGGTCTAACACCAACCAATTTATCACGATTCGCTTTCGCCCAGGGAGCCCGCGAACATCACATTCAAATCACAAAGTAGTGGGCCGCCGCCCGCTGACGAAGGCTTGCACGGTCTGAGTTTTCCCCTCCTGCTCCTCCTCCTCTCCTCACTCTCCTCCTCCTCCTCCTCCTCCTCCCTCCTCCGTCCTCCTCCTCCGCCCTCTTCCTCCTCCTCTTCTTCCTCCTCCTCCTCCGTCTTGGAGTCTTCTTGGACACTTCTTGAGCTGTCTTCGGCTCTCTTGAACCATCTGAGCGGTCTTGGAGACATCTTCGGACTATCTTGGAAGCCCTCTTGGGCTTATCTTGGGCTCTCTTGAGTCCATCTTTGGCCGTCTTGGAGGCATCTTGTAGGGCATCTTTTGCCATCTTGGCCGGAGCCGATTGGGCCAATGAACACCGAAGTTTGAGGAGCTTTCTGGGTGGCTGCCGACATCGGTTGAAGCCTCAGGGGGAGGTCTGAAATAACCAAAAACCTGCGAAATCTAGCACGCTGGGCGCCCCTGTGGCAAGACCACCTGGGCTGGCGGATATAAGACGCCTTCGGCCCATCCCGCCACCGTGCCTGGGTTGTGGGTCACAGGATGTTCTTTGGGATGTCTTGGGAGGCCTTTCGGGGGCCTCTCGGAGGCCGTTTCGAAGCTTCTTGGGTGTCGTTTTGGAGCCTCTGGGGCGTCTTGGGGCCCTCGTGGGGGCCTGTTGGGGCCTCTTGGGGGCCTCTTGGGGCCTCCTCGGGGTCTTGTTGGGCGAAAAGCTCGAATTGTCGGTTCGGGCTCCCCCTCTTGGGTCCCACTTGGGGCCGTTTTGGGGCTCTCTTGGGTCGTCTTTGGGCGCCTCTTGGGTCGTGCCGGGGCCCCCTTGGGCCGTCTTGGGGCTCTCGTGGGGGCCTGTTAGGTCGTCTTGCGGCGATATTGGGGGCATCCTGGGCGGTCTTGAACGCCGTGAGGCCGAAAAGTTGCAAATGCTAGACATGGATGTTCTCCGAATGGAATTCGACTTTTGTTGTCTCTCGGGGTCCTCTTTAGAGGCCTCTTGGGCCTCACTTCGGGTGTCTTGGGCGCCCTTTCAGCCATCTTCAGGCCAGCTTGGGCGTCTTGGACCGATCGTTCGGCGATTCGGGGCCCTCTTGGACCGTCGTGGGGGCCTCCTTGGACCCTCCTGGCCCGTCTCAAGGTTTTCCGGGGGGCGAAAAAGTCATGTGTCAAGATGTGGGTGAGCCCATCGGGGAATCCCAGGAAATTTGTGTGTTCGGGGTCCGATCTCTTTAAACATATTCTTCTTCATTGAAGATTGAGGCCTCAGTGTTTAGGCCAAGGGCCGGAGCACACACCAACTCGTGCCTCAAGGGCACGGTGGCGGATGTCATGTGCGCGTCTGCCGCGCAGGGGACGCGTGCACTCTCAGAAATGTTTTTGGACATGCTCCTTGGCGGGAGCCCTCTGGCAATGCCGCCTGGGAGACAAAATCTGTATTGAATGTTCGTGTCGGACGTGCGCCTCGCATATCAGTACATAGCACCAGTATGCAGGGCTGGACCTAAGCGCTGTTTTGCTGGGCTTCGGCGGTGTTCTGTTATTCGTTGGGCAAGGAGGTGCAGGAAGACAGGCGGAGCAAAACGAAGCACAAAACGGAAGCAGCATGAAGAGCAACGTTTAGGTCCAGCCCTGCCAGTATGCCCTTCTGCGTCCTAAAACATCACAATGTGGTCTCTCCTCTCGCGTGCGCGCGCGATGGGCGCCGGGCTCGTGGCGGCACCCAGGCCCGCACCTCGGCCCAGAACCTGCTCACGCAGCGCCTGGGCGAGCAGGCCTGCTCCTCCTGCGGTGTTCGACCGTGGACCCCTCCGTGCACTCCGGGGGCCCCCAAGCGGTGCGGTGACCACGCCGCGTGGCGAGTTAGTTGGTGGGAAGGCGGGGTCGCCGCCCGGCTTCGGGGCTCGCGTCGTTCTCCGAGGACGTCTCGGGCGACTGGGGCCTCCGAGGTTCCAAGACTATGCGGTGACGGACCGCGCGGTGATGTCTCTTGGGGTTTCGAGGTCTCCGCGCGGTCCCTCACTGCACGGTTATGGGACGCCCGAGGTCAACCCAACCATCCAGCCTCTGCGCGGGAGACCGGCGGCTTCCGCCAGAAGACTGCCGACGACCGCCGAAGGGCCGCCGAAAGACCGCTGCGGGGCCGCCGGTTACTGCCAGAGCGCCGCCGATGCAATGCCGATAGCGGCCGGGTGGCAAGGGGTCCATGGTTGAACGCGTCACGCTCTCGCCCGGCCGCCCCGCGTCGCCCGTGGGTGGGAAGGGAGAGGTACACCAACCTGGGGCGCCGGCTGGCTCGCGCCGTTGTCACGAGCTTGCTCTGAGGTGGTGTCTTCCTCGGTGTCTCACTGGTCGGCCAGCAGGTGCATCCCACACCCGAGTCGCTCCCCCCACTCTCGGTCCTCCTGTTCCTGATCGCTCTGCTTCTCCTCCTGATGTTTCTGCAGGAAGAAACACTGAAGTCGTACACGCGCAGTTGCAGCCTCCCTTTCCCCCTACCCTCTCTCTCTCTCTCCGCCCTCCATCCTCCCCTGCCCCTTCCCCTTCCATCCCCCCCAGGAGGGTGCGCTCTCGCGAGTCTCGTCTGTCGTCTCGCGTATCACGGGGAGGAGGGGAGGGGAGGGCTGAGAGGGGGATGGGGCTCAGAGTCTGTGATTCGGCCACGCGCAGAGGGGGTAGTGCGAGGGGGGACGGCTGCTTAGAAGCACCCCTGCTTCTTAGAAGGACAGGGCCTTGTCTATAGATGCAAGGCCAGCGCCTTCTAAGAAGACAGCCTCCTTCTAAGAAGCCTTCTCCCTTTCTCCTACCCCCTCCGTGCGCCGCTAAGTGATGCGAACCTATTCGTGCAGAAGCACGCGCCTATCTGCGCACCTTCCGCCACTGGCGGGCGCTGCGACGATTTTTGGCATGTGCCAGTAGTGCACTTGCAATTAGTTCCACGCAGTGGGAAACAACAGTGCTGTTTTAGGCACCCAGGGGCCGAACATGCGACAATAACAAGAGGAGGAGGAGGAGGAGGAGGAGGAGGAGGAGGAGGAGTAGGAGGAGGAGGAGGAGGAGGAGGAGGAGGAGGAGGAGGAGGAGAACGAGGAGGAGGAGGAGGAGGAGGAGGAGGAGGAGGAGGAGGAGGAGGAGGAGGAGGAGGAGGAGGAGGAGGGGAGGCAGATATCCGAGTTTTTTTTCCTGGCGAGCACTGGTCTCGATCTACGCCGCCGTGTCGCGCCGCTGGCTCTGGCAAAGCGACGCTTCCGCGCGCCGCGCCGAGCGCGTCCCAGACCCCCCAGCACTGGTGCTCCGAGCTTCCCGAGGATCCGTGCGGAAAGGCCGCACCGCCTGGACCTGCGGGTGTCCCCAGTCTCCTCCCAGTGTTCTTGGCGCGCCGATGACGGCAGCACCAATCCACTCTCCCCCTGGGACTTCGCCCCCTGCTCCAGTCCGTGGCGTGCCTTGTCCTGTGCAAGATCTTCGGCACCGCCTGTGCTCTGAGCCCTCCGGCCGCCTGAGGCCCCGCCCGCCCGCGCCCTGCCTCCCCAATTAGGGCTATCCGCGTCCCGTTTAGCTCTTGACCGGAAGGGGCCCGTATCCGACCCGCAGACCAAAAAAAGTCTCAGTATCATGTAACGGACCCCCATCCCCATCCCCATTCTCATCCAGAACCCCACCGTCTGAGCACCCAAGTTGAGGATAAGCCCGTGTGAAACCAGAAGGAAACGGCCTCCATCCCCATCTGGCGGGGTAAATTGGCCAGTGGTGCCCAGGCCACGCCAGTAGGGATACAATAGAGGGAAACAATTAGTGGACATTCCCCCTCTCTAAAACTCGAAGTTGGCACGTGCGGGGAAGACTGCGGTCGAAGTGCGAATTATTCAGCCCGCTGCCAACATTGATCAGTGGGGGTGCATCGGCAGATTGATGTGGCATGTGTGTTCGCTAATCTAAGACGCCTACGGCGAATCGCCGCCGCCCCCTGCCTTTTTGGAAGCGCCTACGTGGCCGAACGTTGAGGCCAGACCTGCCAAGCTATCGGATCATGTGTTCCCCGCCCGAATCGGTTTGGAAAGCCTTCGGGAACACACGTGGGCATCTTGAAGGTCATCTTGGCCTTCTGGAGGCCATTTTGACTCTTTCGGGCCTTCTCGGAGGACGTCTTGGAGGGCTCTTGGGCCGTCTTGGAGGCCATCTTGAGCGTCTTGGAGGCCTCTTGTTCCGTCTTGGGGGCCTCTTGGGGCCGCCGTGGGCCTCTTGGGCGATCTTTGGGGGCACTTGGGCCGCCTCGGGCCGTCGGAAGGCCGAAAAAACGCAAATGCCACAATCCTTCAAAAACTCGTGGGAAGTCAATGATTTTGGCCTTTTCGGCCCTTCCTGGAGGCCCTCTTGGAAGCCTCCTGGGCCGTCTTGGGCCATCTTAGGGCCATCTTCGGCCGTTTTGGTGGGCTCCTGGCCCAGCCGACGCCGTCGGAAGCCGTTCAGGGGGTCCCTCTGAGCCGACTTGGAGCCCTCTTGGAATGCTCCAGGGCCGTCTTGGAGGCCATCTTGGGTGTCTTAAATGCCTCCTGTGCCGTCTTGGGGGCCTCTTGGGGCCGTCTTGGTGGCCTTTTGGGCCGTTCTGGGGCCATCTTGGAGGCCTCTTGGGCGATCTTTGGGCGATCTTTGGGGGCTCTTGGGCCGTATCGGGCCTTCAGATGGCCGAACAGAAGCAAATGTCAAACTATTTCAAACACCCACGGAAAATCAGTGTTTCTTTGTCCTTTCTGGCCTGCCTGGAGGCCCTCTTGGAGACCTCTTGGGCCGTCTTGGGCCATCCTAGGGCCAACTTCGGCCATCTTGGTGGGCTCCTGGCCCGTCTGACGTCGTCCTCTCTGGGCCGACTTGGGGCCCTCTTGGGGCTCAGGGTCGTCTTAGAGGCCATCTTGGGCGTCTTGGAGGCCTCTGGGGTCGTCTTTGTGCCCTTTTGGGGCCGTCTTGGGGGCCTCTTGGCCAGTCCTAAGGCAATCTTGAGGCCTCCTGGGCGCTGTGGGGGCGATCTTGGGGGCCTCTTGGGCCGTCTTGGGTCGTCGGAATGCCGAAAAGGAGCAAAGACGAAAGCCTTAAACAACCTAAGGAAACTCAATGATTTTGGCTTCTTCGGGCCCTCCTCGAGGGCCTCTTGGAGGCCTCTTGGAGGCCTCTTGGGCCGTCTTGGAGGCCTCTTGGGCACCTCTTGGGCCGTCTTGGGCCGTCTTGGAAGTTTCTTGGGCGGACTTGGAGGCATCGCCTCCTCTCTTGGGCAGACTTGGAGGCCATCTTGGGCCAACGTGGCCATCTTGGAGGCCATCTTCAGCCGTCTTGGAGGAAACATGGGGGAGTTCCTGCTCCGTGGCAATCCTCCGGGAACCCCGGCGGGACGGGCCGAAGCCCCAGGGGGAGTTCTTTTGGAAGACGAACCAAAACCAAAACCGAGAGGGTTTAGCACGCCAGGCACCCCTGCGATGAATCGACAGGGGGCGGCGGATCGAAGACGCCTACGGCGAATCGCCGCCGCCCCCTGCCTTTTTGGAAGCGCCTACGTGGCCGAACGTTGAGGCCAGACCTGCCAAGCTATCGGATCATGTGTTCCCCGCCCGAATCGGTTTGGAAAGCCTTCGGGGAACACACGTGGGCATCTTGAAGGTCATCTTGGCCTTCTGGAGGCCATTTTGACTCTTTCGGGCCTTCTTGGAGGACGTCTTGGAGGGCTCTTGGGCCGTCTTGGAGGCCATCTTGAGCGTCTCGGAAGCCTCTTGGGCAGTCTTGGGGGCCTCTTGGGGCCTCTTGGGGCCATCTTGGGCCTCCTGGGCGATCTTTGGGGGTACTTGGGCTGTCTCGTGCCGTCGGAAGGCCGAGAAAACCCAAATGCCACAATCCTTCAAAAACTCGTGGGAAATGAATGATTTTGGCCTTTTCGGCCCTTCCTGGAGGCCCTCTTGGAGTGAGCCGTCTTGGGCCATCTTAGGGCCATCTTCGGCCGTCTTGGTGGGCTCCTGGCCCGTCTGACGCCGTCGGAAGCCGTTTGGGGGGCCTCTCTGGGCCGACTTGGAGCCCTCTTGGAATGCTCCAGGGCCGTCTTGGAGGCCATCTTGGGCTTTTCCGGCCTTCCTGGAAGCCCTCTTGGGCCGTCTTGGGCCAGCTTCGAGCCAACTTCGGCCATCTTGGTGGGTTCCTGGCCTGTCTGACGCCGTCGGGAGCCGTCTTGGGGGCCTTTCTGAACCGGCTTGGGGCCCTCTTGGGGCGCTTCGGGGCCGTCTTGGAGGCCATCTTGGACGTTTTGGAGGCCTTTTGGCCCGTCTTGGGGACCTCTTGGGGCCGTCTTGGAGGCTTCTTGGGCCGTCATGGGGCCCTCTTGGAGGCCTCTTGGGCGATCTTGGCGCCTCTCGGGAGCAGTTTTGGAGCCTCTTGGGGGCCTCTTAGGAGCCTCTTGGGGTCTCTTGGGGGCCTCTTGGGGCCTCCTCGGGGGCCCTTGGGGCCGAGCGCTCGAGATGGCTTCGGAGGCCCGGGGGGCTCGGTGGAGCGGTGCTCCGAGAGCGGCGCCAGCCAGCGGCCGCCGCAGGGGCGCGACGCGCGCCGCAGGGGCCGCCACTGGGGCGCGCCGAGCAGGAGTGCCCCACCCCAGGGCTCTGTGGATCGGAGAGCACCGACTCTGTGTTATGTGCAGGGTGGCAACGAGTACACTGAGCGGCTTGAATAAGGGGAGCACTTCCTCTTCAAGAGGGGCTCGGTCGTTCCTCAGGCTTGCATACGTTGTCTGTCCTTCCTGGTGCGTTATGTCTTACCTATCGTTCCTCGTGCGCTGTTTTCTGGAAGAAAAAAGGGGCTTCGTTCCTCCTTTATCGTTTCTTATAGGTCAGGCCGATGACTGTAGGGTTAAGTCGGGCCCGTCCCTCTACAGGAGGAATATTCAAAAATAGTCAAAAAAATAGACAGGGGACTATTTTTTGACTATTTTTGAGCATCTTTTGAATATTTCGTCTAAAATCCCCCTGTAGGGGGACAGGCCCGACCTAACTGTAGGGGGGGACAGGCACAGGGGCGAGGTCAGGGGCAACGACAGGGGAGGGCGGGCACGAGCTGGCTCGAGGTTTCGGGCGTTCTCCTCGGCTCCCGGCGGCCTGCCGGGCCTCGGGATGCTCTTCAGCGGCTGCGCCTCGCCGAGGGCGCTCCGGGGGTGCCCGGATGTTCTTTCCGAGGCGGGAATGTATATATATATATATATATATATATATATAGATATATTATATATGACCACCGCCTGGAGGATCTAATTTTGGAGACCTCGGCAGGCGGTGGATATGAATATGTTCTGGCCCCCTGGGGCCCAGATATATCCGTATCCACCGCTCGCTTGGGCACCAGGACGTCGGTTCCCAGGCGGTGGATATGGATAAATCCCCGCCTCGCATTCCCGAACGGCTGCTGGAGACCCGAGTTATGACACCCGAAAGCCACCAGGGGATAGGCACAGGGGGGATGCATCGACCTCCAATCGCCCACTGACCGTTGATATGGGGCCCGATGGCCCCGCCACGCCCAGGAAGGTGCGTATTCACTATCGGGGGCCTATCGCCAATCCATCGGCGATGTATCGCTGATTCCAGGTCGATGTGTCCCCCTCTATGCCAGTCCCCCCTATCGCCGATCCTGGCCAGGCCGATCCTGGGCCCAGGATCGGAGCATAATTACGCCCTCCTGGCTTGGGCACGAAGGCATACACATCGGAGGGCACCAATTATTCATCTGCACCGATCCTGGCCAGGCCGATCCTGGGCCCAGGATCGGTATGTGTGTGTGTATACGATATAATAGAATACAGTACATATATACTATGATATAGTGAAGTCTAGTTTTAGCATAGTGTATTCTAGTATAATATATTTATCACACTAGAATATGATATGTTATACTATGATATAATACAACATTACATGATATGACATAGTATAATATGATACACTATAATGTAGAATAATATGACGCCGTATAGTTTAATATTACATAACACCGTGTAATTCAGTATATAATTGTGTATGGTAGTGTAGTTTAGTACAATGTTTAATACTATACCAAACTATGCTATACTACAATATGCTACAATACAACATGCCTTGATGTACTCTTATATCGAATATGTATATATATATATATTACATTATAAATTGCCATCGTATTATATGATGTGCTACATTATGTTTTTGATATGGCATAATTTAAGTTATTAAGTATACCATAGTATCATTTGATATAGTTTACTGTGGCAGACTGTAGTAACTTGTAGCACATTATGATACAATGTGACATGATATGTTATGGCCTAGTGCAGTATATGTTATCATATTTACTTTACTATAGTGTGATACAAGGTAGTATAAGGTGATCTAGTGCAGTACAGTATAGTATAGTATAGTATAATGTAATATCATGTGCTCCAATGTTTTGTAATATAATATATTGTCATGCCGTGTCATGTAACATTATAATATTTATGGTGACTTCTCACTATATACTACCACATAGTATAACATAATACAATACAGTATAAGCTAATATAACATACCATGACATTATATACCAGACCCCGGGATCTGGGCCCACGGCCCCCCTTTCCCCCCCAGATGGGATGGGTCTCAGGGTCCCTCGGGCCCCTCACCTTCCCCAGATGGGACGGGGGGGGGGGGGACGATGGCGACGACGGCGACTACGGCGAGAATCCAGCTTAATCTGACTTCATCCGGCTTCATCCCAGGCTTAATTTGGCCCAATTCGGCGATGTGGCCCTCTAAGCGGGCTTAATCGCCCTTGCTCGTTACAGCGAAGAGCTTCAGGAGTTGCCTCAGTTCGAAGGAAATTACTCAGACGGAAGGACCCCACATGAAAATCTGTTTAGCTTGCCCTTATCCTTTTCCTCCCGGCCATGGCAAACACCCTCCTCTCGCCCTCTCCTCAGCCCTCTTTTCTTTCTTCTTCTATTTCTCCCCCTCCCCCTCCTTCTCCTCCTCCCCCTCCTCCTCCTCCTTCTCCACCTCCTCCTCATCATCGCCCTCCCCCTACCCCTTCCCTCCTCATCCTCCTCCTGCTTCTTCTCCATGTTCACCTCCCCTTCCCCCTGGTCGGGGGAAGCAAGTCGATTTTCCTCGGAGCCGTCGCCGCCTCGGCCAGCACGCGCGCGTTTGCCGACGGCTAGATCGCGAAGCCGTCGGGACAGCCCTTCGGGCCAGCCATGCCTTTGGGGCAATCCCGCGGGCCGCCGGGGCGAGAGGGCAGGCCGTCGGGACAACCCCGCGGGCCAGACCGTTGCGACAACCCCGCGGGCCTCCAGGTGCGCGCCGCGGCGCTCAGGCGGGAAGCAGCACGAAACCTGGCTCTGCCGTGAGCTGCTCCGCCACAGCCCTGGAGTCCACCGCTCTCTTGTCGAACTCGTGGAGCGCCTTCCGCAAGGACGCCGGCGGCCCGCGTTCCAGGAACTCTTCGCGTGGGCGGCCGCAGGATCAGCATGTTGCGCATGCGCGTGGCGCGGGAGAACATGACGTAGAGGTGCAGCCACCTCCTCCTCCTCCTCCTCCTCCTCCCTTTCCTCCTCCTCCTTCTCCTCCTCCTCCTCCTCCTCCTCCTGCTCCTCCTCCTCCTCCTCCCCCCTCCCCCTCCTCCTCCTCCTCCTCCTCCTCCTCCTCCTCCTCCTCCTCCTCCTCCTCGTCCTCCTCCTCCTCCTCCTCTCCTTCCCCGCCCTCCGCCATGGCGTCGGCTGGCGCTCTTACTGGGAGGAGGAGGTCATCCAGCTGCGAGGGCCCATCGCCTCGGCGCGGCACAGTGGCCGGCGGCGGCGCCTTCTCTCAGCGGATCCCCGCTCCTGTGAGCGTGACCCGCGGCAGCGACCGCACCTGCAGCCCGCTCACGGCGTGCGCGTAGTAGCCGCCCTCCTCGTATCTGAGGACGTGGGGCGGCCCGGCTGCGTTCTGCCCGGGGAATTCGTCCCAGATCCACTTCGCCCCCCGTTCGAACGACACGAACGCCGCGGGGCTGTCGTCGGCGAGGAGGGTCGACTGAAACCAATCGCGGTGGGCCTCCATGACCTCGGCCTCCTGCTGTGTCAGCGGCGCTGTCGTCCTCCACCAGTCGTAGTCGAGGTCTTGGGAGGCGACGAGCAGCTTCTTCATGGACTCGCAAGCACCCGGGCGCCACCGCACCAGGGCCTCATCGGCGACAGGATTTTCGACGCCGAGCGCACGTGGCGCACCTGGAGCACGGCGCACCTGGACGGCTTCTCAAAACGAAACCGAATCAAGGACCCCCCGCGGCGCCCCTGGCTATTTGGAAAAAGCACGTGGCAGACCTGGAAATCTGAGACGTATTCTAATTATGTCGCCGATGGCCTTGGCCCCGGGTTTCTCCGTCGTCTTGTTCGTGAACCTGATCACGTTGAGGAGGACGCCGTACTCCTCTTGGGTCGACCGAACTGAGCACAGAAACTCAATACGCAATGCGGGCCACGCGAGCAATACAAGCAGCGCAGGCAATGCGAACCATCTGACGCAAAGGGGAGGCAACCGATGCTCGCAATGCGACCAATGCAACCAACGCAAGACAAATGGCAATGCAAGTTTACGTGGCCAGTCCGTTCGCTCCTCCTTCGTTGCAGCCGCGGTCGCTCGCTTCTGGTCGTCCTCGGGCAGCAGCTCGGGGGGCGAGAGGCGCTTGCCTTTCTCCTTCTCGGCCCCTTTGCCGTGCTCAACGCCGTCGCCGGCGCTGGGGCCGCTGGCGCTGGCGCCACCGTCGCTGGCGGCGGCGGTGGCGCTGGCGCTGGCGCGGGCGCCTTTGCTCCCGGCGGGGGCAGCGCCCCAGCCGCTCTTGCCGCCTTCGCCCTTGGCGCCTTTGGTCCCGGCGGGGGCAGCGCCGCTGCCGCCCTTGCCGCCCTCGCCCTTGGCGCCTTTGCTTTGCTTCCGGCGGGGGCAGCGCCCCAGCCGCCCTTGCCGCCCTCGCTCTGGGCGCCTTTGCTCCCGGCGGGGCCAGCGCCCCAGCAGCCCTTGCCGCCCTCGCCGTTGGCGCCTGCGTTCCCGGCGGGGGCAGCGCCCCAGCCGCCCTTGCCGCCCTCGCCGTTGGCGCCTTGTGCTTCCTGCGCCGCCCGCGCCTCGAAGTCAGCGCGGAGCCCGGCCACGCGGGGGCTTGCCGCCCGCCGCTGCCGCTTCCGCTCCCTCTTGTTGAGGGTGTTGGCCTGCTGCGGCGGCATCGACATGGACGCCGAGGGAGTCGAAAAAGCAAGGGTCCAGCGACCCAGGAAGCGCAAGTCCGAAAACGCTCGGCGCAGCCTCGCTTGAGCCGAGTGCCGCCGCAGTGAAGCCTCTACGCAGGCTCCCGGATCTCCGAAGAGGAAGTGCTCCTCCCTCCTCTTCCTCTTCCTCCTCCTCCTCCTCCTCCCCCCTCCTCCCCCCTCCTCCCCCCGCCTCGTCCTCCTCCTCCTCCTCCTCCTCCTCCTCCTCCTCCTCCTCCTCCACCTCCTCCTCCTCCTCGTTCTCCTCCACTTCAAGAGTGTCCAAGATGGCTTAGAGGGACTCCGAACACCTGACCCTCAGGAGCCCATCATCATCAGCATCGTCGCCGTCATCATCAGCAGCCAAACCCGTATGAGCATCATCATCATCACCATCATTATCACCATCATCATCATCATCATCATCATCATCATCATCATCATCATCATCATCATCATCATCATCATCATCATCATCATCATCACCATCATCACCATCATCATCATCATCATCAGCATCAGCATCAGCATCAGCATCAGCATCATCATTATCATCATCATCATCATCATCATCATCATCATCATCATCATCATCATCATCATCATCATCACCATCAGTATCATCATCATCATCATCATCAGCAACATCGTCAACATCATCATCATCATCATCATCATCATCATCATCATCATCATCATCGTCATCGGATGGGTTACCACCCCCGGCCCGGACGCAAGGGTTCCCTTTGCGCCCGATTCGGCTGACGATGGGTTACCACCGCCAGCCCGGTAACAAGGGGTTACCCCTGCCCCCGATTCGGCCGAGGATGGGTTACCACCCCCGGCCCGGAGACAAGGGGTTACCCCTGCCC
>CAUYUJ010008478.1:0-2500 GCA_963575745.1 Prorocentrum cordatum
GCTTGGAGCACTTAGCAGACGCGAAAATGTGTTCCGAGACCCTGGGCTGGCTCACCCAAGCTGTCTCGTGGATCGCCTTTGGCATGCTCCTGGGGGAGGCTATGGGTGTTCTCCGGACCGGGGAGGTCACGGCGCTGCGCAAGGGAGACGACGACGTGCGACCGCTCATCGTGGGATCGACGGTGCGACGCCTGGGTCTGCGAGCGCTGGCGCGGACCTGGAAGGAGCAGCTCCAGGACGCAGCCGGGCACAGGCAGTACGGGGTCGGGAGGTCCGGCGGCACCGAGCTCCTGCTGCGGAAACTGGAGGCGCAGGCAGAAACCAGGCCGACAGCAGTTTTCCTGAAGGTGGACGTGGAGGCCGCCTTTCCCTCGCTGGAACGAGCGCCCGCCATAGCGGCAATGGCGGAGCGAGACGAGGTGGTCGCGACGGCCCTGCTCGCTTGGTACGGACAGCCAGCGAGGCACCTCTGGCGCGACGCCGGGGGGGCTTTTCCACCCGCTTGACAACACGAGGGGCTTCGACCAGGGGGACCCGCTCTCGCCCGCGGCCTACTCCGTGGCGCAGAAAGTAACTCTGGACGGCTTTCAGACCGAGCTGCTCCGCCTGGACCCGCAAGCGAAGCTCTACAGCTACCTGGGCGACACCTACCTGGTGGTAGACGCCGCGCTGGCCGCGCTCGCCTTGGAAGCCTTCCAGCGGGCGCTCCACCCCCTCGGGCTGAAGCTGAAGCTGGCGAAGACGGCCGCCTGGTCCCCAGCCGGGCGCGCCGTGCTCACGCAGGACCTGCAGGCGAGCTGGGTGCCGAGCCTGCCTGTGCTCGGCAAGCACCTGCGGCCTCCGGGAGACGCCGAGAGCAGCGCGCCCGCCGCCCTAGGGGTGCCGGCGAACAGCTTGTCCGAGGCTGGGCGGAAGCTCTGGGGGGAGCTGAAGAAGCTGCAAAAGGCCGGACTCAAGAAGCAGGCAGCGGCAGCCCTCCTGCGCGCTTGCGCGGGCCCGGCGAGCCAGCACTCCTTGCGGATGGAGCTCGCCCAGGACTCCGCGACGCAGCATTACGACGATCTGCTGACGGGCTGCTGGAGGGACCTCCTGGAACGGGACCTCGACGAAGCGGCCGTGGAGCTCCTGGGTCTCCTGGCCAGGTTTGGAGGCCTCGGCGCGTAGCTGGCGGGCACGCGGCGCCACGCGGCCTTCTTCGCCTCCTGGTCAGCCGCGGCGCAGGAGGTCGCAGAGGACCGACGCTGGCTGACTGCCTGGAGCGGCTGCCGCGGGCGGCCCAGCAGCTGGAAACGGCGCGGCGCGGACTGCGGGGCCAGGGGCTCGAGCTCGCGCCGGGGGGCGACTTGGCGACTGCGCTGCAGACGCCCCTGAAGCAAGGCTTGGCCACGGAGAAGGTGCAAAGGACCCAGCGCGCAGCTCTGCTGCGACGCTTGCCCCCTCCCCGACAGGCCGAGCTGCGGGGCGCAGCCGGAAGCGGCAGCGCGGCCTTTCTTGCCTACCCGGAGGACGACCTCTGCTCCCTCGAAAACGCGCTCTGGCAGGCAGGGACGCGGCGGCGGCTGCAGCTTCCGCGCGCCGAGCTCAGCCAGCGGGAGCTAGCGACCGCGCCGGCCGCCTGCTGCCTGCGCGCTGCCGACGGCGCTGGCTGCCACGGGGCACTAGACGACGGCGGTTACCATGCCCTGACCTGCCAGGTGGGCGGGGGCGTGGTGGCGCGACACGGGGGCCTCAACCGGAGGGTCGGGGGTCTCCTCCACCGCTGGCGCGGCGAGCGGCCCCTCGTTGAGCAGAGAGTGCCGACTTGGGACCGCCAGCACCCCGACGGCAGACTCGAGCGCGCGATCCTGGACCTGCAGTACCAGGACGACGACGGCACCCACTGGCTCGACGTCTCCGTCCGCCACCCTGCAGCCGGCACGCAGGCCGAGCTGCGCCTGGCCGCGCGCCGGGACGGCGAGGCCAGCAGGCGCGGCGAGCGGGAGAAGCACGCCCGCTACCCCGGCGACCGGCTGACGCCCTTCGTCCTCGAGGCGGGGGGGCGGCTCGGCGCCGAGGGCCGCCTCTGGCTGCTAGGGCAGGTGCGGCGCTTACCCGAAGACGAGCAGCAACGCGAGCTGGCGCGGGCCTACAAGGTCTTGTCCTGCGGCCTGCAGGCGGCAACAGCGCGCCAGCTCCGGAAGGCGGCCGGCTTGCGCTAGGCGGCGCGCCGCCGGCTAGCGGGCGGAGCCGCCGCGGCGGTGGCAGCAGCGCGGCTCGACACCGCTTAGCGAGGCCGCCGAGCTGACTGACGCGCTGGCGCGGCGGGGCTAGCGCAGAGCGGCGCCGACAGCCGCTTGGGGCCGACGGGGAGCTGGCGGCGAACCCAGCAGCCCGTGTCGGCCCACGGGGGCCACTGGAGACGCTGGAGGGGCGAGCGGCGGCTCGGGCGGCGGCCGGCGGCTGGCTGCTGCGCGCCGCGGCCAGGCGACCTTCAGCCGCAGCGCGCTGCCGGGGCGCGCGG
>CAUYUJ010008478.1:7500-39922 GCA_963575745.1 Prorocentrum cordatum
CGTGCCCACCATAGGCGGGCGCAGGTAGTGCTGCACTGAGGAGAGCAAGACTCGGCCCGTAGCATCGTCGAAACTGACCAGAAAGAGGTTCACGAAGTAGGTAACTAGGATGACTACGACCTCCGCCGCTGTGGTGATGGTCTGGGGCGTCTGACGGCACCACTCCTCGAACTTCTTGACCGCGCCCCAGTCGTTGGCCATGGTCGTGTCCGACACGGCGGCTGACTCGACGACCGAGAGCGCTGCCTGCCCGAGCCGTTCTGGCTTTGGCGGCGTCTTGGTCCTCAGCTCCGTCGATGTCGTGGCTCGGTGGCGGCGAAGCTCGGGGGGCCGCCGCCTGGTACTCCTCAAAGGTCGGCCCGACAAAGAAGCCTGTCCTCGACGGCGAGTCAGCGGCATTGCTTTCGCTAGGGATCCATCGCACTGCGTGACGAATGCCTGAGGCTGCCGACAGGGCGCAGAGGCGACGTAGCGGATCACGAAGCCCTCGGGCGCCAGAACGTCCCTTGCCAGCAGCGAGGGCTAGAGCCAAATTGTCGACGGTGAACAGGATGCGATGATGCCGAAGCCGTCCAGACCGAGCCGAGTGTCGCATCGCAAATCCAAGAGCCTCCGCCTCGTATCGCATGATGTCCAGACCGAACCTAGCATGACGTGCGCTATGTATCGTAGCCCAGCCGTCGAGAGCCGTGATCGAGCCGGGAACCTCGTCGAAGCCGTCCAGCGAAACCTCGTCGATCCCTCGATGTGATGATAATGCGGTAATCGGGGGCTTGCTATGGGTCTCGGGAGGCCTCGGGCACTGCTCGCAATCTTTGAGGCAGTTTTTGCTCACGGCCGCTTCCAACACAACGTTCGGGTCGACTCCCAAAGCGTGCGCACGAGCGCGCACGGCATCGGAGAAGCGGTAGCGCCATCTCTCCGACAATCGCCCTGCGGCTGCAGCCACGTCCTGCTCAACGGTCTTGCGACAGACGCCAATGCCGTAGGGAGAGGCGTCGCTGCAGAAAATGGTGGCCGCCCACTCTGCCCTGACATCAGCCCACCACAACGGGATGAGGGAAGCAGCCGCGCGAAGTTCAGCGACGACTGACGGCCACAGCGGCAAAGCCCGACGGGAGTCCTGACCCATGAAGCGGTAGACTGCATGGAAGATCGACAGCATGGGCCTGTTGGTGATCATCCCCCAGGTGCAATGACCGACCACGGCGGACAGCGCAAGCGGCGATGCATAGCCTCGTCTGAGTAGACCGAGGAGGGCCTGGCGCAGCCTGCACAACCGGTCGACCTTGCACCTGATGACGCCCACGTCGCCCAGGATGTCTAGGCCTGTGAAGGTGACGCGCGGCGCCGCGGGAGCGAATTCGTCCACGGGCAGGCCCCTCGCCACCAGCACGTCGCGGATGGCCTGGCACGAAGCGGTGGCAACCTCTGGATCGAGAGACACGGTGGCGAAGTTGTCCACGTAACCCGCTGCGATGATGTCGGTATCGTTTCGCAGAGGACGAGGTGCTGCACCGTCCACCAGCATCGCATCGTCATCGATCCCCGCGTCGCGAATGGCCGTGGTTAAAGCCGACTGGCAGAAGTGAAGAGCCCACGACCATCCCATCGGCATCACTGACACGAACGGCTGTAAAAAGGCCTTCGTCGGGATCTTGACACCATTGATCACCTTGAGGCCCACGTACCGATTCGGGACCACTGGCAAGGAGAAGTAACGGTGCAGCTGGGGCGGCAGCTTCATGTGATAAAAGGCGCACTGGATGTCACCCTGCGCCACGTAGAAGTCATTCGACGCCTCGAGGGCACTCCATGCCGACGGAGTCGGCAATCTCGTAGAGGGAGGGGCAGAGAAGGACATGTTGGCCACCCGCGTATCAAAGACGAGCCGCAGGTTGACGCCATTCGACTTCTCGACGAAGAAGAAACCTGTGGAGTACGCCGCCTGACGTTCGGCGACTTCCCACTCTAGCATGCCCGCCTGATCCAGGCGCAGCAAAAAATCAGCATATTCCCGAGGGCGAAACCGCAGGCGAGGATCCACGTATGGCGACCCGATGCCCGAGTTCATCCTGAGAGCGGCTGTCTCCGCAGGGTCACGTAGCATTTGTTGCCTCCACCCTGACAACGTTGAACGATCGGCGTCGGACACGAGATCGGCCGTGGGAACGGGGGCCACGTGCTTCGGCCAGGAGACGAGCTCCTTGTCGTAGGGTCTCACCCGAGACTCACCAGAGTACCCCGGTGCCGACGCGAGCAACTCTGCTAGGGCGGCCTCGCATCTGGTAGGAGATTCGGAATATCCAGAGGAGAGTTCAAAATCGCGAAACTGTTGAGCAAGGCACTCTTCAGCGTCGCTGCGAGCGCGTGGAGGAAGACCTGGAGGCGGAGCAACCATGTCATCAGGGTCGCAGTGGTACATGTCGTTGAGGGTGGACACAGCATCGTTGTACCACTCTCTCCAGGCAGCACCTTTTGCAGCCCGTCCGCGGGCTGAACCTCCCATCGACGCGATACCAGATCGCCGCTCCACAGGGATAGGACGGAGAGGGAAAATGTCTCGCTGCCGCCATTGATGAGCAGCGATGGGGCAATGTGCCTGACTGGCGCCACTGGAGCGCGCCCCGCAGCCAGGCCTGGACTTCTCAGACGTCATGGCGCCCGCAAGGCACGCTCCTCACGTGCCTTGCGACGTTCTTTGCTGATGGCGGCCTCCGCCCGCATCTGATCTGCAATGTACTCAAGCAGCTTCGGCGAGATGCACAGGTTCGCCTTGGAGACGCCCGCGCCGAGGAAGTAGCTCGTCTCGGGGATGCTGGAGGCAGCGGCCGTCGCACCACTCCTAGCTCCAGACTTGGCCTTGGGAGCGGCGGCCGTCTGGGGCAGCGAACGACTCTCGTACGCCCGCTCCTCCAGCAGCTGGAGCTGACGTGCGACGATCTCGAACGACGCCATCTCTGCCACCTGCAGCTGATCGTAGACCACGGCGAGGTCCAGGACCCGACACAAGGTCTCGTGGAGCTTGGCGTGCTCGTCGTCGTCGGCCAAAGCCATGGACGTGAGCCAGCGCTGATGCCACGCGGTGGGAGTTCCCGCCATGGTGGACATGAAGGACAGGCACCAGAGAAGCGTCCGTGGGCCCTGGACTGGCCAGCCCTGCACCTCGGTCTCGGAGAGGCCGTTCACCGTCTCGCCGAACCTCCGCTCACGCTCCCCCCGCAGGTTGATCGCCATCGGCAGCACCCTGAAATCGCCAGCGGGCGCGGGGAGCGGAGCGACCGCGGCAGGACCGCCAGCAGCAGCTCCAGGCACGTGCGCCAGCGGCGGCGCCGCGGCAGGGCGAGGTGGCACGGGTCCTAGCGCAGCGGCGAGCGCCGCGACTCCTGGGACGGCGCCAGGCGGTACGGGAGCAGCAGGACCAGCCGCAGGTGGAAGTGCGAGAGGCGGCGCCGGCGGCGCCGCGGCCGCGGCAGCAGGGTCGGCCAGAAGGAAGGGTCCTGGAGGCGCGCCCGCCGCGTTGCCCGCCGAGAGAGCCAGAGGAAGAGGATCTGGTGGCATTGGGTAGCCCGCAGCCACTGAGCGACCCACGGCGGCCCACAGCTCCGCGGCGGACGGCGAACGCCGAAAGCGATGCACGGCGGCGCCGACCAGCGCGGCAGGCGTGTCGCCCTGGCCAGCCAACGGCAGCACCGCCCGCACGTCGGGCCCAACCACGATCGGCTCGTCGTAGTCGTCGAAGTCGGGCGTGACGACGTAGGCGAACCCCGCTGTGACCCCGAGCACCAGACGCTCGTGCCACAGGGCCACACCGCCGACGCGGTAGCGTATGGCGTGGAAGCTCCCCGCCATCACTGCAGCGCTGGGGCTCTGGCGCGAGCGAGGCGCACCTGCTCGGCAGCGAGGACGGCGATGTCGATCACCTCCGTGGGCAGCTCGCCAACCACCGGCTCGAGAAGCGGTGCGAGCGCGCGGCGCGCCAAGAAGGCGCCTGCCCCAACGCCGACGGCGAGCCCGACCGTGCAGGCGGCCACCGCGTAGGCCGCCACGAGGCCCGCGCACGAGGGCTCCACCACCTGCCCGCCAGCGCCCGCGCACACGCAGGAAGGGCAAGCCAGGGTCGGCGGCGCAGGGCGCGCCAAATGCGGGGAGCAGTCCCCGCAACTGGGCGCCGAAGCGCGCGCCGCCAGCGAGGCCCCAAGCGCCTGCGCCCCAAACCTCAGGACGTCCGCTGCATGGTGGGCGAGGTCCTGCATTCCAGGACAGGACACCTGAGAAGCTTGAGAATGGTAGTGCGGCCCGAAAGAGAGCCACAAAAAGCCGCGGGCAGCAATATGATGATGATGATGACGATGAGGAGCAGGAGGAGGAGAGGGCTGTCAGGACAGAGGTGGACCTCGGCCCGCCGAGCATCGCCGGCGACCGCCGCCCGCAGCTCTCACGAAGGCCCCCCCCGCTGCCTCCTGGAGAGCGCGGGGTCGACCTTCTGAGAGACGCCCCCCACCCCCCGCCCGCGCCCACAGAGGCTCTTCCCAGGCCCCCGACAAACTCACGACGGGAGGTTTGTCGCTGTGCTCGGCCTCGGGGGCGCCCCCGGCGGGCCCTCCTCAAGACGGCCCAGGATGAAGAGCCGCGCCCGGGGAACGGTTCGAGACCCCGGGGGGTCCACGCTGTGGATGAGCATGCCGTCGGGGGTGTGCAGCCTTCTTCGACGGCGCCCAGAGCGCGGCCGCGCATGACCAAGCACTCGCTTAGGGCAGTCCTGAAAACGCGGTCCAGCGCGGTTCTGGAAGAACGTCTCGAGCTGTCAATCCATCAGTGGCCGCATCGCCAAAGCGCGCGTCGTCGCCGCCTGCGCGCAGCCGAGCGCGCGCCAGGAGCAGGCAGAGCAGCGGACAGTCGCCACGGAGCCCGCGGCGTGCTGCTCCAGCACCTTGATCACCGCCTGCACGAGCATTCTCTTGGCCGTGAGCGTCTGGGGCAAGCTGGCAGCGGACGGGTGCAGGTCCGACAGGAGCCACTTGCCGGGGCCTTTCTGCGCTGGGAGGCGCATCTGCGTGTGAATCTCGTAGATCACCGCCAATTGCACCATGCACGCGGTGCCGTAGGAGTCGCGGGGAGGAGCATCAAAGCAGTCTGGTCACACAAGGGTGCACCACCACTCGAGAAACCGCGGGTAAAACTGGCGGCCTTGCACCAACTGCTTGTCGAACAAGTAATCTTTCCGCCGCGGGGTGGCGAAAGCTGGAGTCACGCCCCGCACCAAGGGTTGCCGTGGCGGGAGTGTCGGGGGCGTCGGCGTCACCAGGGACAGGGCCGCCAGGGGCGTCGTTGACCTGTTTCCGATCGCCACCGCTGCGCGCGCCAAGCATGCGGCGTTGCGCCGAAAGCTGGAAACACTGCGCGCGGCAACCCTAGGCCGCGACCGCGACCCGCTGCACCTCTGCGCGGGCAGCGTCAATTGCGCCCTCGTGCTCGGACCGGCCCCGCTTGGCAGCAATGTCGGCTGGCGTTCTTATCCCAGGGAAAGGCATCCATCACCGTGCGGGCGATATTGAGCTCTAGTTCCTACCCTGTAGCCCGTACGCCGTACTCCACTCTTTCAGCACCAAACGCAGGACTCTCTGCCGCAACCTCTGCCATCACCCGCCGCGTCCGCCTGCCCATCAGCGACGCCACTAGCCAGTTAAGTCTTTCCTCTGAGAATCGGGGTAAGATGCCAAAGGAATCCCACCAGCCCTTTGGGCGTGAGTGGTTTAGAGAGCCCGCTCTGTTCTCAACCCCCTTCTTCCCCTTCGGGAAAGGGTTTACCCATCCCCCATACCCCCTCCCCCTGGGCCTGGAGAGGGCGTTCCGCGGGTGGTTGGGGGGGTCTTTTTCGACTCCTGGGAGGGCTAAAATTCGACACCCCTCACGAGGATTCTGGCCCCGACGGGGGGAGGGAGAAAAATGCTCGCCTCTTCTTTGAAGCGAAAATCATAGATTTTACTAAGGTTTTGGCCCCATTTTGGCCTTCTGAGGGGGCAGCGCTAATTAAAGCTCCCCTCTTCGTAGAAGCCAGAATCATTGATTTATCAAGGTTTTGGCCCCAGTTTGGCCTTCTGAGGGGGCAGCACTCATTGAAGCTCCCCTCTTCTTTGATCGATTTCCTCCAAGATGGCCCCAAGAAGCGCCCAGGAGGCACCAAGAGGCCCCAAGATGGCCCCAAGATGGCCCCAAGAGGCCCCCAGGAGGCCCCCAAGAGGATCCCAAACGGCCCAAAGAGGCCCCCCCGAGGCACCCAAGACGCCGAAAAGCCCCTCAGGACGACCCTCTACTCGCCTGGGCGTCGTTTCTGGACGGGCTGGTGGGGATACGCGAAGCGTAAAGAATTAAGGTCTCATGTTGACTCTGCTCAGTGGTAGAGGATACGGGATGAGACATCGATGAAACTATGGGTTATCCGTCAAGCAACTACACTCAAGTATAGGAAGTGAGGAGTCCGGCCAGGGACGGACGACGACACGGGCCGCCCACGCGCCCCCCGGCGCGCTCCTTTTCTCACTCGAGCAGTAGATACAGCTTCGGTATACAGTGGTACCAATGTCAAGGTATGGCAAGGCAGGCAACAGGAGAGGCAAGTGCATGATGAGGCGGGGAGGAGCACATTTACTCCCCCTGCGGCGGGTTTCGTATAATCCAACCAGCCACAGCCCACCCGGCTTGTAATATTTACAGCCACCGGAGCGAACCCCAAAAGCATTTGACCGCTCAACGGTGGTTGCCAGGGGGCTGAGGGCCGGAGAAAACCCGACGAACCCCACCAATATTTAAATAAAACCTCTCCGCCGACACGACTAGGTCGTTCGGTCGGTGCCATGGCGACTTTGTCGCACGGCTTATGTATGCCCTCACTTGTTGTACTAGAGGCACCGCCCCTGCGAAGGCGGACATGGAGGTCTCGGATTCGATGGCGATGAGCCCCCCGTTTGTCCAGCTGTCCAATAAGACGGAGCTGGCTCGCCTCCCTTGCCGCGGCAAGCATAGGGAGCTGACCTGTTGTACTTGTCCTTGTCCTTGTTCTTGGTGTACCCCTTGCCTTTCTCTCTCCGAAAATAGTAGTCGTAGTCGTAGGGGGGCACAAAGTGCCACGTCCGACTCTCGTTCTCTTCGTGGGACATCCGGCGCATGGCGTTGCGATGGACCCAGTATCCCTGCAATCCATCGTCCGTGTACTTCGGGCAGTGGATCTCGGGGTTGTAGTCACCAACAGCGCGCCCGGCATCCACGGTCCCGCCGCGCGCGCGCGGACATTGACCAATCCCATGCGCCCCCATCAGAATAACGTCTCGAGCACTCTGCTCCCGCCGTGACGGTTTGACCGCCGGCGGAGTAAGGAGACTCAGTAATGTCATCGTTGGCCCGATCGTCTTGGACGTCGGGCCTTCTAGGCGGAGGAGGCGGATCAGGGCGAGCAGCAAGGCTTGGCCTTGCTTTCGCAACAGGAACCCCTTCCGAACCGGCTGGGCCGTCGGTGGGCTCTTCAGCGCCTCCTTCCTCACGAAGACGTATTTCACGCTGCATTTTAGCATATCTCACAATGCCCCTCGCGGCAGTAGCGACATAGGCACCATATTTACCACAGGCAGTGCGAAAGGGGCCTTCATCGCTGTCTTGGAGCGCAGTCGCTTCCACGCATGGGTATAGCCAGAAGACAGCATCTTGCAGCATCATGCCCTGGCGACGGATCTCTGCGCGACCCTGTCTGCCCATGTCGCGGGCCCATGCCTCAATGAGGTCATCCGTCTCCACAGCCGCACCGATGCGGCAATCAAGCGCGTATGCGTCCGTGCGACGCTTATCATTGTCGTGCCCTGCGTCTGCGTCGCGGGTAAGAAGCCCATGCGCGGGGCATGCAATGTAATGCCCCTCAGCAATAAAATAACGAATGAGCTCACGGACGATCGCAATCACGCGTGTGATAAGGAGACCTAACTCAAGGTCTTTAACAGGAATCTTCCAATTCCACTCAATGGTCTGTCGCACATCGTCAGGGACATCATGTGTCCCTTCTCCCGTTAGGCGCAACCTATCGGTCGCGCTCGTGTCCAGGTGATAGCATGTGTACTCCATGACATATTGCGCAGCCACATCGATGGCTTCTTTCTTCGTCGCTGTGATGCTCAATGAGTCATCATCACGGCGAGAGTACACCCGTCCATTGGGCAGATCGAGATCGATCTTCCCATCAAGCATCTGCTGGGTCTGGGGCCCGCAGACGGCGGTGAAATCGAAGGTATTTGTTGCGGGTCCCTCGCCAGCTGTCGTCTCGGCTTGATCGGCGACAGGTTTCACCGCGCTGAGAGGATGATTAGAACACATTTTGTTACGCCTGGCTACATACTTGGATTCACGAGCAGGACGCGCACAGAAACGATCTGCCCAAGCAACCGGCGGGCGTCCACGAGGGCTGGGCCCTGTGACGTCCACGCCGGTGTCCTGAGTAGCGGGCAGCCAGGGTGCGGCTCCTGTTTTTGCGGCTTGCAACGTCTGAAAGAGTCGGCACACAAGTATTTGTCCTCTGCATGCTGCGCTCGCATTCATCCCAACCTTCGTTAGGTGAAATGTACGAGTCAGATGCTTCTGGCCAGTCGAAAGCAGCCAGAGCGGGACAAGAAAAGGGGCGCGCATACTGATCAATCTCTGTGGCCCAAAGCAGGGGCCACCATTCAGTGATCGGTGGTGCCCTGACCCTTTGTCTCTCAGCCAAGTGCGCAACCCATTTTATTAATCGCCTCTCGAGGGGTTCAAGGTACTGAAAGAAAGGTCCGTGACGCGCCGGCGGCTGGGCCGCGGCGTGTTCAGGAATCCAAGCAGGAACGCTACCAGGGCGGCTGTTTCCAAAGGTTTGACCTGAAGCAGCCATTAGGATGTATCCATCATCTGGCGCTCCAACTTCAAATTATTGCTGATGTTCGTCATGACATCCGCTGACGCTCTACGCTGCCGTAGTATCCTGTCCTTAACAAAGCGATCATGCGTCCAGGAAAACGTTTCATGATTGGGAACGGTCAACTTAAAGCCATTGTTCCACAGTGAGTCCTGAATGATTATGTGCTTAAGTGACTGAAGCAAATAATTGCGTGCAACCATGTACTTGTACTTCACTGGGTTATTGCAAGAGGGGCAACGGCCGAAGCCAGTCCGCACCCAGTGCAGTCCAGCACAGAGGAACCGACCGTCGTCATCCCAGGGAACAGACTGAATAAATGCGTCTGCCCTGTCAGACCAATGTCTGAAATTTGGCCGCAACGTCAAAGTCTCGTCAGTGTGAATCCAACCAAGCATGGAATTGTCATCAAAAATACCTCATATGAGGTCCACTCCTGACTAAAAACGAGTGACCATGAAATCAACTTTCGGTTCACATCTAGCCACTCGTCGACTTTGGCAAGAGTGACAGCTTTGTCGATGTCGGTGAACCTTGGCACTTCACGGGACACGAGAGTCCCGTCTTGGCAGACATGGCACGAAAATCGGGTGAGCACACGGCCATTGAAAACGAGAACTAATGGCCAGGAGTCTCTGTGTGTTGGAAGCTGGTCCCACAGACGGACTGTGTCCGCTGCGGGCCATGCCCCAATCGTAGGAGGCTCTCCCGTCTTTGGGTCTTGGCCCATGGCGCGGTGCTCGTTCACAGGAGCAGGCTCTCCATCCCTACGCTGGCTTAGCCAGGAGGGAAAATGGTCTGGGCTTTGCATGTTCGGATCCCGCTTGGCCGGAAGAAGCTTCAACAGGCCATAGTCCGCCTCGAGACAAAGCCCTGATGCGCCCTTTGGGAACTGAATTTCTCCGACCATGGATCCCATCAGCGCCTCCATGTCAGTAATATGGAGGAGGGGCCCATGACACCTGGCTAGGCCAAGGTCATACGGCGCATACATCCTCTCAATGGAGGCAACAAGCGTGGAATGCCCCTGGCACGCTCGATAGAAAACAGGAACGGGGCACTTAGCCCGCTCTCCCCCAAGAAGGGGCCATGCTTTAAAGTCATGCCACAGCTTATGAACACTCGTTTCTTTGATGCTAGCAGGGTCTTCAGGGAGCACACCTACGACTTCGACGGTCCCTGGCTGCAACGCGGCTAGGCCGTGCGCAGCAAGTGCGACTGTTTGCATCCTCGTACATATTCTCCACTAGGTCTCCAAAGTAGACCCAGCTTCCCGAAGACCTCGCATAATCAGAACAGTGTCTCGCGAGATACGTAGCAAAATCTCCAATGCGCTTCGCAAACCCATCTGCTCGACAACTGTGGTGCATATGGCCGCCAGATTTTCGCCATCAGAGACTCCCACAACCAACGGAGTCAGGACCTTGAAGGACTGAGGATCAAATCCGCTGGGAACATCATCAGAGTGAAATTCTGCACGGAGAAAGTCTCGCACCTGGTCAAAACTACCTATGTCTACGGAAAGTTCACCTAGCAATGCAAATATGGGATCCTCAACGAGCTCCGCAATTTGTTTGAGCGTGCCAAACGTTTTATTGCGAAGGGCCTCTACACCAGGGGGTACAGGACCAGTAGTGTGGGCCTCTCGAACTCTCCGCTTCAGATGGATGGGCGCAATGTCAACAAATCGAGCGCGGTCATCCAGTGAAAGATAAAGCTCCTTGCCCCAAAAATTGGTCAGCATGGCCGACGTTAACCTCATAATCGCCCTCACGGGGCGAATCTTCCGTCGGGCTAGGCTGCCGCGTGTCAGGGGAAGGCGGCAGTTTCGCTCTGCAGAAGAAGTTGGTAGGTGCTGGGCCAGACCGATAATGCTCCTCCTCAAGGTGGATGAGGTCAGGGCCCCCTTGATACGGAAACTCATGGAGGTGGGCAAGATCCGGGCTGGCCTCAAGGGGCCCCGGTGTGTCTGGGACACCCAGGGTTCTGTCCGCGGGGGAAGGCTCCGCCACGTCATATCCGCTCGGAGCAACGACCGGTAGGGTTGCCTTCGCAGCGGGCGCAGCCGCCTCGTCAGAAGAGCTATTGACATGTTTGGTTGGGGATGACTCGGCAACCTCATGTGGCGCAGCGTGCGTTGCATCAACAGCGCCCGAATCGACCGTCATCGGGCCCCCCTGCGTCGGCGCGCTCTCCGCTCTGGCTGGGCCAGGCGGAGGCTTAGGTACACTCACCGCCACGGCTGAGCCGGGCGGTGACGCAGGGGGGGCAGGCAGCCTGTTGCCACCTACAATCAAGTCGCCCTCAGCGCGAGGCGGGGAACGCTTGCTCTCGGCGACAGTCACAGGAGTAGGAACGAAATCTGATTTCGTGTTCTTGACTCTCCCGGCTCGTGTTTCCTCTTTTTCTCCGCAAGCCTGTATATCATCGTTGCTGCGTCAATTTGCACATCCATTTCCTGCAAATTATCAGGATCCTCGACGACCGTCGGATGATCGGCAACTGCACGACGCCATTCGTGGAAGAAGTTGCGCTCATTCTTGAGCGCGTTGCGTGCTCGCTTTCCTTCAAAGTGGCGATGTGAGACGTCTTTGATGGTCTGGATAATATTAGATGCAGCGTCTTCCCCTTCTGGGGGCAGAGACGCCTCTGACGAGGGATCGCCGTCCGTCTGACTCGGGAGAGGTGCTGCAGGCATGTCCAGCCTTTCATTGCCTCCGGGGCGATCAGAGCCCACATCCTCGGCAGTCTTGGCTTCTGTCTCAATTTCCACAGCCGTTGCCACGGGGCCCTCGACCCGCGCAGCCGGGTTTACCCCAGTACCACCTTGGGCAGGCTGGGAAGACCCTAGAAAAGCTTTAAATTGCTGTTGCTGAGGTGCGGCCTTGGGCGCAGCATCAGCTTGCTGGAGCCTGTAGTCAGCGCATGGCTGACGCTGAACGCCCCGCCTCGAAGTCCGAGGAGGGGGCTCAGGCGAACGGAGACTTGGTGTCCAAGTCGGCCTACCCGGAGGCGCAGGCCAAGCCTGGGGCTTGCCTTTCGCCGCCCCTGAGCCCGCCGGCTTGGCCGGTGGCTGCAGAACCGTGGGTGCAGCATCAGCGGGCCTCGCCGGTGATCTCTCCTCAGTAACTGCGGTACTCGCCTGTCGGGCTGAAGGATTGTCAGCTTCAGTATCAGTGCGAGCTACCTTGGCCGGCGGAGGCTTCGCCACTCATGCAGCCCTTCTCGGATCAAATGGCGGCGGTGGCTTCTTCGGCACATCATCCTCCGGCCTAACTGGAGGCGGATCCTTCTTCGGCGCAACATTTGCCGGCTTGGCCGGTGGTGGCGCCATCTTCGCATCAGATGGTGGCGGGGGCTTCTTCGGCACATCGTCCGCTGACCTAACTGATAACGGCGCCTCTCTCGGCGGGGGCGGAGGCGCAGCCGCACTCGCAGCTGCATCTGCGTGGGGGGGGGGAGGCGCCACCTCAGCCGCGGCCGGGCCGGGTGGAGAATGGGGCACTCTCTCAGCCTGGGACGCAGACCGCCCCAAAGGTGGAAAATGCTCGGTAGCAAACGAAAAAGGCGCGTCGGAAGGCTTGGCCACCGGCGCCTGGGCCTGAACATCCGTTGATGATTTGGCTTCGGCCTTGTCTTCGTTGTCCTTGTTAGCCAGAACAAGCGCCTTGGATGTATCCGATGCCTCATCCTTGTGTAATGGATTCATCCTAGTGAGTCTGACTCCTTTATCTTGGAGCCATGGCCACATGTCATCAAACTCTCGGCGATACTGCCGGTAAGGACTTCGCTCCTCCTGCCAAATAATGGGCCCCAAATTTGGGGCCCACTTTCTCTGTGCCTCTCGGACTTGGTCCGCGGCGTCCACTCTCTCCTTGTCGCGATAACGCTCAACCCCGAAGTCTTGCCCCAGGGGCCACCCCATTTGTCTAGCGACGTGTTGCAAGAAAGTATAAGCCTCAGTGACATGAGGTGCCGCTGGTGTCCAATGGCACAAGCAAAGCTCACTTAACACCATCTGGGATGGGTCACTACAAAACTGGTCGGGCGAGCCCTTGATGCGCGCAGGCTTTGCATAGAAAATGAGCTCCGCAGTTATCCAGATGCCATCTCCAAAAGTCTCCGCCGCAACAGAATATACAGTATGTGTGGAAGGATTATTAGTACAAGGGAAAGAATATACGCCCACATGTCCCTTCTTGATACCCCCTCCGTAGCGGGGATTCGATGCGAGCAACTGATGGCCCTCCAATATCGATGCGAGGGCGGTCGCAGACGCACCATGAGATTATCTGCTCCATCCTGAGGACGGGTCTTGGACCTCCCCAAGCTTTTCCTCCATTACGTGAAAAAGGCAAAATGAGCTGTGCACAGTGTACGTTGCCCGCCTTGTGGGTCTTTGTCGACAACTTCACCCAATTCAGGCGATCAGCAACGGTGGCCTCTGGGTCCTCACATGGCCGATCGGCCTTAATCACAAAGAAACGTGCCCAATCGGGAACAATAAGTAGGATCCAAGACTGGGGTCTTCGTGGACGTTTGCAGCATCTGGTAGCCTAACCAAGCTTCTCCAGGAGCGTGAATCTGGATTGTCCTGAACTGTTTGCTGCGGGCAGGATTTCTCCCTTCGCCACTTGTTCAACACGGTCCTCCTCCCCTGGGCAACAATTCCCAGGCATCATAGGCCTGTAGAGCTCACCACTCTCCGCAGTGGTCGGTCGGAGGAAATTATGAAGTACTGGATCCGTGTTCGATGCATCACTATAGGGCAACATCTTAACTTTCTGATACAGCTGGTGCACAGGCCAATCCTATTCCCAATCACCACCATTCTTGGGATCGCCCCCAACTTTAAGGCGCCTGGGGAATTTCTGCCCGCCGCTGAGCTTGACTCCGCGGCCGACAGGACATTTCACACGGAGGGCTTCCTCCGCCGCTTCACCAGGCGTCTTGGCGTCCTGTACACACGTTACAGGAGCGAGTATGGGAACGCGGGGCGGCTGGGCCGCCCGCGCCGCAGTAACATTGCCCGAGGCGGCTGGGCCGCTGGGTTCGGCAACAGACACTGCCTTCGCCAGCTCCTCTACCGCCGGGCGCATGTGTTGATCATTTTGCACTCCTTCCGTGGGCAATCGAAGGCGTTTCCCCTTCGGGGGCATTCCCGGACAAAAGGGAAGACACCGTGGCAAGAAATATTGGTGATCTTGCCACGGGCAAAATTATGTGTGCACATTCCCTCGCTTGAGAAAATCAATGAACGTGCCGGAAAGCTTAGAATGAATCGCCCCGCCCCCTGTCCCGTCTTGGACGGCAGGGAACACAATGGGGTCCAAAGGTATTTTAAACGGACGAGTATCGAACACAGACTTGGGCACATTGTTCTCAGTGGGGCTCCAATCTTGCCTGTACATTTCTAGCTCTTTAAAGGTAGCCTCCTCTGCCGTGTACCCATCGGCTCTTTTCTTCGTCGACGGGCTACCCCCCTGGGCGGCTGGGCCGCCGGAGCGTTGGCAAAAGAACAACACAGCTAGTTTCGCAGCCTTGAACATGTGCTCGACACATATCTCGGCCGCCTTACCTTCCACCATTTGTCCGTCCTTGTCTATCTTATAGTCACTATGATCTGACAGAGAACGATAAAAGTCACTTGGGGGGTGCTGCAACTTGCGATAAAGGCGCGCACCGTCAAGAATCATGATGCGCGGGAACGTCCCCGCGGCCTTATAGTCTTCAATCCGACGGTTCATTCGAGCTCAGACGAGGGTGGCAACGTCGTCCCACATAGGGTCAACACAGCCTCCATCCGACTTCCAACACCTGTGGTCCCCGCCAATGTACATAATCTCAATCGCTTCATCAGGCGAGCGCGTGACCGCATCGTCTATGAGGCGTTCAGCTGCCTCCAACATCAATCGGAGGGCTCCAGCGAGGAGCGTCGGATTCTCCTCCCGCTTCCCTTCTACGCGAACTCCAAGCAAATTATACGTCGACCCATCAGCAATGTCATTCAAGTTCCAAAAGATGAATCGCACTGGAGTATGAACTCCCTTCCTGTAATACTGGTGCTCTGACCATTTGTGCGACTTGGCGGCGCCCCGAAGTTCGGGGCCCATGCAGCCGCTCATGACGTGGGCAGAAATGCCATGATGCCAGGAACGTGCTCTTGCATGAAGTAAGGAATGCGATGGCTTGGCGTGGCTTTCTGCCCGGCCGCATTTCTGAACGAGACCGTAGACTCAGAAACAGTATGAATGGAGCAAGACCAGAATTTGTATTGCTGGTGTTCCATCAAGCACAAAGGGTGGAACAAGTCCGCAGTAGGTCTGCCCGTGGCCATCATGGCCGCAATGTCCTCGCCAACAAAAGGGACCCATGAATGCCCGTTCCTGCGGGCCACCTGGGGCATGGCCTGGCACTTCTGCAGGAACGACAACTTGCCCGTCCAGGCCTTCAACCGAGGATCTGTAATTTCAACATAAAGCTGAATCATCTCGGACACTCGAGCCTCCCATTCGTGTGATGGCGGTTTGGGGTTCTCGGCGAATTCACCCCTATGCCAATGGTAGTCAAGGACGTTCCAGGGGCCGCGCCCAAGGTAGGGCGGGCCCCTCCCTTCGTCATCAACTGCCATCGACCCCGCATCGGGGGGCCCGCCTCCGCCACCGCCCTCAGGGGGGTCACCGGATGGCGGAGGATTCCCTGTGGGAGAGCCGCCTGAGCCAGACGGGGCACGTCCGCCGCCGGCCGGGCCCAGGGGAGAGCCACCGCTTGCCCCGCCCTCGGCTTGGCCGGGCGGGGCAGCCAGATTCGAGGCCGACCCGGCGGATGGTCCGCTGGTCGCCTACCGACCAGCTCCTGGGTTGCCCAAAGGCATCTGCGGGGCAGATCCAACCAAAAGAAGCGACTTGGCAACGTTCGCTTGGTTACTGGCCGAGCCGACTGGGTCGGCCGGCATCTCCGCTCCCAAGCGTGGCCTTTTCGGCGCCTTGACCTGACCCTTCTCTTTGTCTTCAGAAGGGCCCTTAGAGGGCGCCTCAAGATTAGGCTGCTCAAGATCATCGGGCAATAGTGGCCTATCCCCAGCAACGACCGGGTCGTGCTGTTCGGCCTCGGTCTCAGTGTCTGGCGGAGAGCGTGGCTTTTCGGTCGAGCCAACACTGTCTTCAAGGCCAGCACTCGCGAGCCATTCCTTGAAGTCATAGGGGCGCGACCACCAAGGAGCTGCCTTGCGCCAGGCCACAGCCTGCTCAGGAGAAGACTGTAAATAACTGGCTCTGCACGGGCATGTAAGGTCGGCCCCTGACAACAGGTAGGGCATGCATAGTACCCCAACCGTCCCCAGCGGCTTGGCCACGGGGCGGGGAATGCGGCGAAGGGCCCCGCATGTTCAACCACGAAATGGGAGAGCCTTTTCGTCTTGCTGTCCCTCACTGGGACGCTCACAAAATCACCGCACATCGCCACCCGCCGGATGGCTGGGCCAACGGTGGGGCTCACGACCTCTCCCTTCTCGAGAGTTCGGACAGGACGTCGAGTCTCCCCCGGTGCGTTCGTGTATAACCTGCAGACCAGCTTCGTCATTTTATCAGAGTATGACTGAAAATAAGCACCCTCAGGAATCTGGTCAATCCTAGGAGGAGCACAATCGAAACGGCACGTGGCCTTCCTGTCGTATGTCGTCCAGTGGGCGATCCACGGGTCTTGCGACACACGAGAAAAGAGACGCTCAAAGATCGTCTGGGAGCTGGCGGCTAAATCTTCCTTCAACGCGGCAGCGACTTGGTGTTCCGCATGTACAAGATATGGTTCCGCATGTACAAGATATGGTGTCGCCACATCGTGCAGCGCCAACTCCATCCCCTTTTGCGCACGAACGTAATGTTCCCTGCATGACTAGGCCTGGACCATTCAGTCTTGTCAGGAAAACAGCGAAAGACAGGTTGCTCCTCGCGGGAACTATGTTTCCCATGAGAAGAGGCAGCTGTCTTTTTGGCAGGCTTGTTGTCGTCAGTAGCAGCAGAAGCAGCTCTTCTGCGAGCTGCGATCTCCTCTGCGTGAATCTCGACGCCGCCTTCCATTTCGATGTCAACATTCATCATGACATCGCTGGGGCTAAAAGGGTCAGCCGTCTCCCCGGCCGGCTGGGCCGACGGGGCGACGTCCCCACTCGGCTGGGCCGATGGGGGTGCCTTTCGAATTGCAGTGGGAGGGGCCTGTCCTTTTCCCCCGATAGAAGGTTCTTCATCCTCAGGCAAATCCGAGGCGAGTTCATACATAATATCATCCGAGCGAACCGAAGTCACATCCTCCCCCAATGGCTTGGCCGCTGGAGTATCCAGCGGTTGACGCATGGGTTTGGCCAATGACCAATCGGGCGCGCGAGGGCCGCGGCAGGCAGGGCCCGCACAGCCGCGACGCGGCGGCGGCGCGGTCCGAGGGGAGGCCGGCCGCTGGGCGGCCCGCGCAACCTCTGGAGACAAAATGGCAGCGGCACATATGGAATTAGAGGAGGAGACAGGACGACGACGAGATGATAACATGCGCTCAGCGGCACGAGCAACAACAATGTGAACCTGCTTAGCAAAGGCATCGGTGTAATCTTCAGCCGACTTACATTCCCTGCCTCTGGCCTCAATATGCTCAAGCGTGCCGTCACACTTGCGCTCGAGCCCCTCAATCGCGTCATGAGATGTGGATGCGATCGTCCAGGGCTGTTTCATGAAATTACCATTGCTGCCCCTCAATCCATACGCACACCCATGCAAATCCGTTTTGACAAACCCAAGCTCTCTCATGAACTCTTTCACCTGGGGGGCCCTCCAATAATTATACTGCGTAGGCCACTCAAGACAAACTGCGCCCCGCGCTTTGTGCGCAGCACGGGCAATCTCGCGGAAGTTCCAAAACAGATATCCGAAGTCAGTCCTGATACCTCGAAGCCTACGCGTCGCTCTATGATTTCCACTGCGAAAATAATGGGCTTCATTCAAGTATTGCCAGGGAAAACCTCCCGACCAAGGCATTGAGCTCTATAAAGTTATGTGTTGTCCTCAGAACTTCTTTATGTCATTCAGAGCCAATCTTCTTCTCTTGTCGGTTCTCATATCTTCCTTCTCCGTATACCGTTTTACCTTACACGAATGATCAACAACATTCTTGGGGTTTCCTATCCTGCCCTGGGGGCCGCAACAATATTCTAATAAGAGTCGATCCCCGGTCCACTGGGTGGCCGGCTCGCAATCGTCCCGGATCCAGAATTCTGCCCAGCCGGTCCATCTACTTGGATGATAGTCTCCATCGCTGGAATCGCCACTCGAATTCTGCTCAAGGGGGTGATGATATTCATTTTCTTCGTCACGCCAACTATCCGCACGGTCAATTGTCAAACCATGTCGGACATTGATTGTATAGGTACGACGCCGATCATCTAACTTATCTGGGTCAACTGGGCAATCTGTATTCACGGGCGTAAGCGTGACAAGTCTGGGAACGAAGTGCCATCGTTTAAGACTCTGTCCGTGATGCGTCCAGTGGTCCGTCCTATTCTGAAAGTTAGCAGCAGCAGCAGGAGGAAGGTGAGGAATAATAAGGTTGTAACCGAGCGTGTCTTCTTCTTGCTCGGTGTTAACTGGCTCGGACCTTGACTGTTCATCAGATGTCGCTCTTGACAGATCCGATGTGTCAGACTCACTTTCGCTCTCGGTTAGGTAAAACATCCCTCTCATCTCAATCTCTTCCCTTGACCTGGGTTTATCGGAGCTTCTCCTGGAACCTTCTTCCTTCGTAGCAGGAGTAATTGTACTCGCTTCCACGGCTTGGCCGGGCGCATTCGCCACCGCGGCTTGGCCGGGGGCAGCGTCGGCGGCAGCCGGGCGCGGGGCGCCGTTCGGCGCCGCTGGGAGAGAGATATATATATAGAGAGAGAGAAAGAGAGAGAGAGAGAGAGAGAGAGAGAGAGAGAGAGAGAGAGGTTTTGGACAACGCACAGCGGGCTTACCCTTGTTGAGACGCTTCTTTTTCTTATTCATCTTCTTGCTGGGTACAACAGCTCCTCTCCGCAAGGCCGAACTACGACCTAAACGGGGCTTCAGAATCCCCCCGGGTTTCAGGGGGAGGCCGTCTGAAAACGTCGAATCTAAATAGTCTTGGTACCGCTGAGCGGTCCAAAACTTAGGAGTCACAACGTTGACCAGATATAATACCTGAACCCAGGCCAAAGGGTCTGTGAATCTCTTCGTTCCAATGTCAGCAGCCTCATTTTGAATCCGTTCGTACTGAAGTTTTACGATGCCTCGGGGGAACTGTTCAGACACGGCGGCAGCATCAATACGATGAGTTCGCGGAAGGTGCACAAGCATCATTGACCCTCCGGCTTTAATGACCATGCAAACTGCCTGGTTATCTTCTAAGAACAAGCAACGTATCTGTCGTCCAAGCACTGTTTCCCAAAGCGGAAGGGCCGCAAGCAGCTCTTTCCGCAGGGCAAGGTCGGCAGCCACAATTTCAGCCTCAAGAGTGCTATGGGATACACATGTCTGCCGCTGAGATCCCATGGACTGCCCAGCTCTAGTATATGGGCCCCAAATTGCTTGATAATTGGCACTCGTGCTCCAGTGTGTCCGAATGTTACTGGCCAGATCCGCGTCGGAGTATTGCTTCAACAAGACATCCTTCATTCTATCACCTACCCACGAAGACATGCGATAGTGAGAAGTACACTTGATGTAGCAAATGAGGCGGAAGAGATCCATGTCTTGTTGTTCTGTCCATTTGGTAATGCAACTGGCCGTATGGCAAAAAGCACGGAGCGGGTCATATCGAGCCATTCTCGCACCGTCAAGGATCTTCATCAAGACTTTCGCTGCAATGGGCTGGAGCGCGCCCGACTGGGTCGGTGGCTCCGGACCATCGGGGCTGGCCGCTGCGGCGTCCAGGCCGTGCACAACGATCTCTTGATCTGGGGGCCCAACGTCAACATTGATGTGCAAGGCTGACGCTATTGCTTCCTTTGCAGGGGAGCAAACTTCACCCCTAGGCCCGCCTTGACCGCCCTCGAGATCGGCAAGTTCGGGGCCAAACGGGGTACCCGCAGCAGGATACGTAGCTGGGTCAGTATCTGTGAGTGGGGCATTTAAAGTGACACAGGATTCGAAGAATTCAGTCATGTCGTACTCTATGACCCTGGCCTGTTTGGGCTCTCTCGGTTGGTATGGCTCCGGCGGCTGGGCCGCCGAGTCACCCCCCGTTTCCTCCTCGTCTGGGACGGATGCGTTCTTCTTAACTTTAGGAGGCGATGGGTCCAAAGTCGCGGGCAACTCACCTTGCCACTCGACAAGCTGCGTGGATAGACGGCGTTCGCAACCCAAGTATCGTCCGACCGCTGTTGGAGGATCTATCTCTATGCCTTTGGGGCAAGTGGGAGATGGGGATTGCAACAACATCCATCCTTGAGCTAGCTTGTCGGCAGGACCAAACAGCTTAAAATCAGCAACATAGATTATCAAGAAAAACTTCAATCCTGTATGAAAATAACAGCTGCGCCACGGGCTACATTTGATGCAACCTTTAGCCGTAACATGCCCTTCACAGCGTTGCCCCCAAGATCCCCCAGAATCAGGGTGTCCGTGCAAAGATAAAGTCAACGGGCATACGGGATTGCGCATATGCGACCAGGACTCGAGCCACTCATCACGGGGCAGGAATACCCATGTCGGGGTGCCACCCAACTTTGATTGAGCGTAGGCCTGACGGGCGTCGGCTTGTTCAATACCATGGCCATCGAAGAGCCCGTCGGTGTCGGCTGCTTTGCTGGCCTGCATTGTAGCAGGGCTGCAGGAAAGCTCTTGAAACAAAGCCACATCTTTATCAGATCTCTCACACTAGAACCGTCGAAGACGACCCGGCCTATATACTTGCGGTCTTTGTGTCCGAGTGGCAACTCGGAGTTCTTTTCGACAAGGATCGCGAATGGGCGACCGAAGTGGGCAATCTCCCCTTTGAGTTCTGCAACAACATCGGCATATTATTTGACGCCTTTCTCGCCCCATGTACCTATTTCTCGCAATCGGTTCCATTCCTTTCTCAAAGCAGCCTTGGCATCTTGATTAGCCTGGGCTTCGACTTTGGAAACCGATCGAGCTACAGCGGCATCAATCCGAGTCTGTCGGCATACGCTGGGAAGTTGAAAAGGCTCGTCGGCAACTGAGATGAGATCAGTAAACTGGTTGTATATAAAATCCAAATCAAATCTTTCTCTTTCACGGTGACTGGGCATTGGAGCCGAGCTATGCTGTAACGGCATTCGAGGCACGCTTCGCCGCGACGCGGCGGCCGCCGGACTCGAGGTCAGGCTCGCCTCTTGCGTCACCTCAGAGTCCGCATCGGGCAACGGGCCCCTACCGTCTGGGCCGGAGGGGACACCATCACGTGCGACGGTACCACCGTACCAAGTTTGCTTCCACCAAATCCTCATCATCCGAAAGGTAGTCGTCTGAGTCATCCTCCGCGGAGGTTTCGGCGGCCGCAGCAGCGGCTTGGCCGCCCTGTGCCGCTCGACGACGAAATCGCCCAACGACCCACGGCGCGGCTCTCCTTGCCTTTGGATGTGTCGCAAGGTAAGCAGCATCCTCCTCAGAGAGTGGACGAGCCGCTGGTGGCTGGGCCACTGCGGGCTCGGGCGGAGTTGGCGGATCTTCCACGTCCAAGCCTATATCGCGCAGTAGGGCAAGACAAGGACCGGGATCGTCAATACCAAAGAATCCTCTCTTCTCGGCCTTGTATTGCTCGACAGCCTGTCGGCGTTGAGCCTGATTCATGTTGAACCGGCGTCCGGGATGAATGCCATTGAGCACCGCGCTTCGGATCTGGACCTGTAACCCAAACGCGAGTCACGGGAACGCAGTCGGGATCATAGGAAAGTACAACTCGTGCGCTGCATGTTTTTCGACGACCTGTCAATGGGAGCTTTGTGTTCACTCTTCTTCCGTTAGACCGAAAACAATACGCCGATCCTCATAGCATTCCATCGTATCAAGGTTCTGAGTCGCGCGAGCAAGGGGCTGCCCTTTCCCGGGGACTTTTTCACGCGGCTTGGCCGCTGAAAAGCTAGATTGGCGATCTAAACGATACTCAATGTGAGCGAGACCTAACTTCTGAGATATATATATATATATATATATATATATATATATTCATCTGGGCGAGAGTCTCGCTGTGGGCCCCGACCGTCAATTACCGCAGGCTCGTCATCCACACACAAACCCACCAGACCGTCGTCATCGTCGGAATCGGCCTCTGAGTCCGGCGGTGGAGCGCCCTCGCCTCCTCGCGGAGGCGGCGGCATAATCGCGGCGGGATCCTCTGCGCAAAAAGGATGGACCGATTGTGCTCCTGTCCCCTGCCCCGAACCGTCTGGGACGGCCGCGGCCTCGCCAGCTGGAGGGGTCGTGACGGAGCGCACTTCGGTCATGGCCTTCTCGCACGCTTTTCTCATAGGAAACTGGAGAGATTGGTCCTCGGCGGTGCCATCTAGGATGTTGCTACAAACCTGATCACACTTCTCAATAGTGGGTCGCTTGCCCTCGGGCGTGCGCTCTGATTCCATAGTAAGTCCATCCAGCTGTCTGAGCGGCACAACGTAGCTCTCTGGACCAACCATGCCCCCCGCTTTGTGCACATACCCCAGGTATAACCCAGGAATCATTGTTCCGCCAGTCTTGGCTATCCGAAATCTCGATTCTGGCGGGGGCACATGGCGCACGAGAGACCCGAAGGGAAGAAGCGGCGCCTCAAACAAATGTCCAAAGCGACGTTCCCAACTAGACTTCCCTTCCTCAGGAGTCCTTGCGTTGTAGCAGAGACAAAAATATCTGACGACATACGTCAAATATGGTGGTGGGAGACTGGCCTGCATAAGCAGAGCTCGGGTCCCCATCTGTACCACGCCGTTCGCACGCTCGGCAACAGCGTTTTGTTTCTTATTTCCTGGGATGGTAGGATCATGGGCAATCTTGAGCTCGTCACGTGCCCTTGCAAGCTCACGCGCACCATCTGTATAACAATGCTCTAACTTCTCTCCTGGGGCTTGAAGGTTTACTAAAAAGTTATAAATGTGAACCGCAGACTTGTCGTGTGCACCCTGAGCGGCGAGGAAATCAGCAGCTCGATCGCGAAAAGTCACGCACGCGGTCTCATCGTGGAGCCCCCGCGAGAGTTCATCCATCGCAAACCAATGATCCATCGTCGTCAGGTGTCCAAACGAAGTGGGGTTAGCGCATGGGCGGGGAACCTTCAGCCCTTTGTTGCGCGCTTTGCGCTGATGTCGTCTGATAGCTTTGGCCCAGTTGCATACTGAGCAATATGGGTTCTTGGGAGTATGAGTTAGGAGATGCGGAAGGGAGGCTGCGGCCTTCTTAAGCCGCTCGGCAAGGGAACCCGACACCTCAACCTCTGCATCATCTGGGCATGGTTCTGACGGTGCGTCGATGTCGACTAGGTCGACACCGTCAGCGTCTCCAACTTCACTCTCGTCGGGCCCGGGGGCGGCGTCGCACGCATTGGAGTCCAAGCCTCGATCCATGTCGCAGGGGGGGTATCCTGAGACCCCGTGCCAACAAGGGCTCTTATATGCGGCTGCGCAGGCCGCAGCTTTGCCGGGCTGCTCGTCAGTCCAACCGACGGCTTGGCCGAGGCAGGGCAAAGTTGAGAGACATTTGGAGGCGGCAACGCCGGTCGGTGTCCGAATCCAACCGCATTCGCTAGCCTTACGAAGCGAATAATGGAAATAAGTGATGGTATCCGCAGAATCTAATGAGGACAGAAAAAACGGGCGCGAGCTCAGTCGGCCGTCCGTCAACGTAGCTGTGGTTTCCAATCAACTCGTGTGCATGCAAGTCTATGGTTACGCGAGTCTGAACAGCATGGGGCGGAGGGCCTCCCGCCGATTCCACATTGTCCAGAAATGCCTTGGCGCCTGGCGTCACGCAACGCCACCGCTCGGGAGGTTCACCCCCCCAGCGGCAACCGCGCGCATCCACTGACCCAGCGCCTCTTTGCCTGAAAGGGTCAAGTATGGGATCTTGCCCTCAACGATCAGGTCCACTCTTTGACCGTTGGGCAACAGAAGGTAGGGCCTTCGGCCTGCTGGCCAGAAGAAACTAAAGCCGCGATCCATGCACCGCTCTCCTACCGAGATCACGCGCGGTCTCCGGCATGACCAATGCGTTAAAACGACCGCCCTTGAATTTAGGGCATGCGATGCGAACTGAACCGAGGGCTTTTGACTCTCCCTCGGCAGTATTCAGAGTGATCGATTGTGGGAGCTTTCGGATCAACCTCATTGCACCTGCACTGTTAATATCTTTCCGCTATGAGGTTGTACCCGCACCATGTGTCAATGATAAAGCTCAGCGCTCCAAGATATGCGGCGTCTTTGTCTGTGCATCCCGCAGCGGCTGTGCCGTGTGGGCCCTCCCCCCCCTCCTCGGTCCTCAACCAAAGGTGCCAGGCGTCATCTTGTAGGTCTGATGCCTTGATTAGGGCCTCCGCCGCAGACGCTCTCCACTGGGTGGATAACTGCTGGCGTATGTTTGCTGGGAACCTCCACCTATCATCGTCACTTGAGGGCAACTCTTTTAGGTCGCGGCGCCGCGCCTTCCCACAAATGATGGCGGGTTCCGCACTCGAGGGGCGAAACCGGACGCGGAATGTGCACCGACCCTTTGTCTGAGATCGAATGCAACTCTTGGTGGGGGACTCGCTCCAGCGCATCTTGATCGCGCCCCGAGAAAGAGGGTGCAGGAAGTTTGCAATGCAAGGATATTGACAAGACTCTCAACTTGCTGCCTGCGCTCGTGGAGGGACTCTCCACTGGAGGGGTATATCTCAACTCCTCCGCTTATATTTATAGAGTCCTTTGGAAAATGAGGGCCGGCCTGCTTCTGCCCAGGAAGGCCCCGAATTAACGGGGCGGGGCACGCTATCGCGCCCAAGCTGACTGAGTCGGTGGACACATCCCTGCCCCCCCGCTTTCGGTTTGACCGATGCGGGCGTCGCCGCGTCCGTCTAGCGAGGAAGGCAAGACATATTATCCTTAACAGAATTATTCCAATCAGTCTTCCTGCGCTGGCGGCTGGGCCGCCAGTGCGGAGCCAGTGTCACGGATGGTTGGGCGTGGTCTGAGCGAACCAACATTCCTTTCCACGCGTGCACTTTCCCGTTTCCTTGAAGGAGCGACATATCATATCTTTACCTTTGCCTCTGCCTTTGTTCTTGCCCCCATCTCTCTTGCGTCTCTCCGAGCTGGCGCTAGAGGCCCTGGGGCCACCACCACCTGCGGATGAAGAGACATTTGCAGCAGCGGCGCTTGCTTGTTTAATTGTGCGCTCATAACTCCGAGTCTGTCCTGCATTAAGCTTCGCTTGTTCGTACTTGTCGCGCTTGAGCTTCTCCGCGTCGGTCAAGGCTCTGCGTTGCCTGTAGCAACCGTCTGGAGGTCCACGGCAGTTCTGAGGGTCCCGTGAGTAAGGGTAACACGGCAACTTGCTCTATTTTCCACGCGAACGATCGGATTGACTCCTGTTCCGTTGCTGCGCACCCTTTCCACGGCCGCCCGTCGGGGTCTGTGATCGGCTCTGGGCCTTTCGGCTTCCGCCTTTGGGTTTCTCAGACCTCCCTCTGGAACTCGCGCTCGGAGCCGGGGCAGCATTCGACTTAGCCCCCGCAACCGGCTGGGCCGGTGCGGCGGATGTGGGCTTCTTATGATTAAACGGGCATCCTTGACCTGCATGCGGGCAGGTGTCGCCCTTGCGCACAAACTTGCACGTCGTCTCGCTCTTGGTCACTCCGTTCTTCATAACGTCCGTGGATTTCCCAAGACGAGCTGCCACTTCTGCCGCAGCGGCTTTGCCGTTGAGGCCTCGGCGGTTGTCGTTGCCGCTGCCTCCACCACCGCCCAACCGCGTTTGTCGAGCACGTTGGTTCAAAGTACCTTCATGCACACTGATGTTCCACTCTTCCTTCTCACGCAACATCATCCATTCAATCTGAGATATGAGCCATTCGTGGGTCTTCATGCCTTCTCCCAGCTTGTCCGTGGACAAATCATAAAGTTGGCATACCAGCTCCAATTTCTTCGGCTTCCTGCATTGCTCAGTGAAGTGTGCATGGATCGAAGCTCGCATCTCGTCAGACAAAGGTCGTACCCCGTAGAGTTGCTGATGCACATCTGTCCACTCATTATAGACATCGTATAAATCAGCACCTGGGCGATTGGGGACAATAACTACCTTAAAGATGTCACGCGAAATGCGATGTTGACCTAACTCCGACCTGACAGAACACCAACAGCAAATGGCTCGTATCATTTCGCGCCCCGTCAAGGGCCTCTGCTCATTCTGGGCGCCGTATTCCATACGATTGATCTGTTGAAGGAAGTGACAGTGATGAGTGGAAAGACCGCGATTCCTACGCATTGAACTTCTCAATCAAGTTAGTGGCAATCGTGATGTCCAGACGTTGGAAGCGACCGGGATTTCTGAGCTGTTCGTTAGCCACAGAAGGGCCCATAGCTTCCATGATCCAGAGCTGTGCTTCCCGAATCTCAGGAGACGATCCAACAACAGCACGAACCGTATGCATCTGCCACTCCCGTATGTTTGCAACATCAGGAATGTCCATCAGATCGACCTTCTGATTGTTCCCAACCTGTCTCCACTGATCCAGAGGGGTACTCTCATCAAGACCTCCCGGGTCATGTAGCCCTCCTGGACCCTGAGGTCCACCGCGACCACCTCCGCCGCCTGGGGATCCAGGACCCCCAGGACTCCCTGGGGGCGGCTTCTCCGACTGGTCTCGAATAGCGTTAGCGAGTGCTGACAGAATCTCGGTACTTGGCGCGGTACTATGATCATCCCCATCCTTGTCTTGTCCTGCCCCGCCAGGCGGCGTGGCCGCTGGCGCATGACCCTTATCTCCACCAGACGGCTGGCCCTATGGCGGTTTGGCTGGCCCCGCCTTGGTGGAAGGACGATAGTTAATGAAGGTCATGTCATCGGTGATACCTGTCAAATCTGCGTTGATGGGTGCGCCGTTCCCAGAGGTACCAGGCTTGGCCGGGCCTTCGGTTGCAGGGCCAGGGGCAATATAATGCGGCTGCATGGTGGGCCTCACGGGCGTCTTCTGTGAAAGCTGGGGAAGGTGGAATAGACTGAACCTGGGCAACTTATCCAATTCTTTCTCGATATATGGAAAGGATTCCATTCCCATGGATCCCGTCATCTCTTTTGCCCGTTCGATCATGGCCACTTCACGATCAGCAGATTGCAACTGATGCTGCACGTTTCGCCCTTTCTCTCTCAAGGATTCGGTGATGATAGCTTTGAGCTCCACAACCTCTTTCTCTGATGCAACTGCGCGTGCCAGAGCCTCATCCTTCTCTCGAATGCCGGCGACTGACCTTTCTGAGCTCAGTCTAAGCTGCTCCTCAGCTTGCTCCTTCATCCGCTGCGTATTAAGTTGATCAGCGCAAAATTCATCAAGGAGCTTCTGCTGTTGGGCCCGAAAATTGTGGTCAGCACTATGTCGCTGCCATTGCTCATCCCGCTCCGCCTGTTCCACGGGCAAACTCTTTCGTTGAGTGCAAGTAACGCATCGTCTGGTGCTCGTGTTAAAGTGGTCTTTACAGCTTGGCAACCCACAAGTGGCGCGCTCTCCAATTTTCGGACTCGAGCATATTGAGCAGTTCTTTCCACTGGCCCCTTTCGCGGGCTGCGGCTGCTGGGCAGCCCTCGCTCGCAGCATTGGCGGCATTCCGCCCTCCAGGGGCGCCGTGCCAGGCTGGGCCTGCGAGGACGTTGCGCCAGACGGCTGGGCCGCCGGCGACGGTCGTCTGCTCGCCCCCGCCGGCTCAGCCAGTAGGCACATTTCGTCACCTAATTGCACTCGCTGATGAGATGCTCTGGCATTTTCAAGTAACTTGAGCTCTTCTCGATACTGATTATTCTGATCAACTATCGTCGCAGCTACAATCTGTGCATTGGTCACTTCCAGCCGGGCAGCGTTAAGTTGGTCTGGGAGCTCCTGTTTGTCATGTTCTGCCCTGGCCGTCGCGGCCCTTTCCCCTTCTATTCTCGCCACCGCAACAGCGGCGCAAGCGGTCTTGGCATCAACAGATTGATTGTTCGCCGTTATGGCAGCCTGTCGTTCAGAAGATATCGCCTCAACAATTACGTTCTCGGCTTCTTCTTCCGCGCGACGCTGGGCAGCCGCGGTTTGATGGGGCATTCGCTCCATCAACTCTTGTTCCCGCTTGCTTGCAGCTTGGGCCAGAGCGAGTCTTTCAGCCTCGAACTTCATCCGACAATCCTCAATAACTGCGTTCATTTCTTCTCGATCCAGTCGGGCCTGCTCGGCCCTCTGGGCTTCAAGGACCACGATGTATCGCTGTGTCTTGGCCTCGACAAATCTGGCCTGATCCTGCGTAGCTTGCATGAGAAGGTATGCGCAGTTGTGTTCCTCCATCTGGAAGCAATCCTCGCACAACCATTGATTGCCGCAATTAAGACACGCGTCGGACCAGTTTCCACACACTGGACGCTTACAGGGCCCCCCCTGCTTGTGAGCTTCCCCGGGCACCTGCTTTCCGCCTGGGGCGGGCAGTCGGGGCCCCGGTTCCAGCATGCCCCACGCATGGATACTGCACTGTTACTCCTCGAAGTCGATCGGACACCAGATAGCGGTATCTTGGGCCTTCCCCTGCTCGAAGCAGACGATCGAGGACGGACGTGCGTGCTCTCCAGTGGCTTGGCCACCTCTCGAAGCTCCTCATCCCGTTCGTCTTGTCTGACCAACTCAGTGAGCGTTGCCGGGGGGGTGAGCATCTCATCATCCTCAACTACCGCGGGCACCGACGGTTGCCAACCGCTTGGGGCGACGGCAGGTCGATAGAACCCTTCCTGAAGCGGGGAATCATTCAAATCGTAATCTTCATTCCTGTGCTTCTTATGTTGAGGAGCGGGCGTTCGTCCCGTGGTCTCCCGGTCATGCTTCACATGATATGTGTAACCTATTTCCACCTCGCGGCAGGTCACTGATCATGGTGTCTGAGTCTGGCTCTGCGAGCGCCTTCCCAAGGGCTTCCAAGTGATCGTAGTCCACGGTCTCTTGCCCAGAGGATGACCTTCCAACCGGGACGGGGTGGTCAGCAGCGCTCATTAGCGACAAATCTTGGCTTGGTGATACTTGATAATTGGCATATCCTATGTCTTCCTCCATGGAATTTATATCGTCTTCATCATCAAGCTGTTCGTCGCTATCTTGACCGGGTTGCCCGTTCAAGGCTATCGGGATGGGATAAGTCCCTTGCGTACGCCCCCATCCGTCTGGGACGGTGGGGTACACACCGCCGGACTCTTCTACGTCTTGCGACCCACTGGCTATTCTCCCTCACCCCTTCCACGAGAAATCCGAGTGGTGTTAGAAGAAGAGAGAAGGCGGCCCTCCCTCGGGCCGCTATCCTTATGTTCTTGCCCGTCCCGTTGTACAACGTGCGATCCGACGGGCAACTCGGTTGTCTCATCGTAGCTCATCCCTGTTGCGACTTGGTCGCGGGTTTCGGCTGATAACCAGTCTTTCTTCTGAGAATCGGGGTAAGATGCCAAAGGGATTAAGGTATCATGTTGACTCTGCTCAATGGTAGAGGATACGGGATGAGACATCGATGAAACTATGGGTTATCCGTTAAGCAACTACACTCAAGTGTAGGAAGTGAGGAGTCCGGCCAGGGACGGACGACGACACGGGCCGCCCACGCGCCCCCCGGCGCGCTCCTTTTCTCACTCGAGCAGTAGATACAGCTTCGGTATACAGTGATACCAATGTCAAGGTGTGGCTAGGCAGGCAACAGGAGAGGCAAGTGCATGATGAGGCGGAGAGGAGTTACCTTGCCTCTACTCTTCCTCCTCCTTCCTCGTTTGGTTCAGTCGCAGTGCCGCCGCCGTTTCGTCGCCCCGCTCTTTCCCCCCCACCACCCAGGAGATGCGCACGACGTAGCTACTCCGCCCCCTGGGGAGTCCAATTATGCCCAATTGCGCTGATCGTGGTGCCTTTCTTCCAAGACAATTTGACCATTCTCCCCCCCAGCGGCAACTGCCGCCGGGGAGAGGGTCGTCGCGCAGCCCGGGCCCGAGGAAAAGGAGGAGGAGGAGGAGGAGGAGGAGGAGGAGGAGGAGGAGGAGGGGGAAATGTCCTCGGCGACACGCGACAGGGGCATGGCGAAGTGGAGGCGGCATTCCTCGATACAGGGCCCCACTCCTCGACTCCCCCCCCCCCTCCCCCCCCCCTTTCCCACCGCCTCCTTAGAAGGCGCGGGCGCACACCGTCTTCTCCAGGGGCCCCCCTTCCCCCCTCCGGATGAGGAGCCCTCCCGCCCTCCTCGCACTGCCGCCGCCCCCGCTCGCCTCAGCTCGCCTCCCGCCCCCTCCTCGACGGGGCGGCAGCCGCGGCGGACAGCCCAGGGCGGGGAGGGCACTGCGCGCACCCAGGGGCTCGGAGGTCGCCCGCGCCCTCGGCGGGGCTCCCCCGGGGAGCGCGTGCAGCGGCCCGCCGCTGGGCCGTCCGACGCCCCCCCTGCCTCCGCCGAGGCCCCCGCACGCCGCCGAGGCGCCCGCGCGCGGCGGCAGAGGGACGGCGGCGAGAAGCTCCTCCTCCTCCTTCCTCCTCCTCCGCCTCCTCCTCCGCCTCCTCCTCCTTTCCTCCTCTCCGCCCTCCTCCTTCCTTCTCCTCCTCCTCCTCCTCCACCTCCTCCTCCTTCTCCTCCTCCTCCTCCTCGTCCTCCTCCTCCTTGTCCTCCTGCTCCTCCCCCTCCCCCTCCTCCCCCTGCTCATGCTGAGGACACCAGAGTAACGAGAACAACACATCTTGCATAGGATGACGCAGCGACCTTACGCCACGGCGTACGCGGGCCGCCAGCGTGGCACATCGCGTGGAGAAGAGGGCGCTTACGCGAGATTTTACGCGAGAAGAATGCGCGCGAATGCCCGCGCAGTCTACCCCGCTTCCTTCCGTCGCCCACCTTGGCCTTGGGCCGCGAAAGGGACACCTTCGTCCTCATCCTCCTCCTCTTCATCATCCCCCCCTGTCGCTGTCGCCAATGGCATCGATGTCGTTATGACGATGCCTACCTCCTCCTTCTCCTGCTCCTCCTGCTCCTCCTGCTCCTCCTCCTCCTCCTCCTCCTCCTCCTCCTCCTCTCTCCTCCCTCCTCCCTCCTCCCTCCCCTCTCCTCCTCCCTCCTCCTCCCTCGTCCTCATCCTCCTCCTCCTTCCCCTCCCTCCCTCCCTTCGCACCTCCCTCCCTCCCTCCCTCCCTCTCGCCTCCCTCTCGCCTCCCTCCCTCCCTCCCTCCCTCCCGGCTCACTCCGTCCTTCTCCTCCTCCTCCTCCTCCTCCTCCTCCTCCTCCTCCTCCTCCTCCTCCTCCTTCTCCTCTCTTTACCTTCCTCCCACCCCTCCTCCTCCTCCTCCTCCTCCTCCTCCTCCTCCTCCTCCTCCTCCTCCTCCTCCTCCTCTTCCTCCGTCCTCCTCCGGTCCTCCCGTCCCCGTCCCTACCCTCTCCCTCCTCCTCCTCCTCCTCCTCCTCCTCCTCCTCCTCCTCCTACCTCCTCCTCCTCCTCCTCCTGCTGCTGGCTCCTCCTCCTCCTCCTCCTCCTCCTCCTCCTCCTCCTTCTCCTCTTTTCCCTCCCTTTTCACTCTTCCCTCAATGTCCTCCGCCTCCCCATCACTCCTCCTCCTCCTCCTCCTCCTCCTCCTCTTCCTCCTCCTCCTCCTCCTTCCCCTCCTCCTCCTCCTCCTCCCTCCTCCTCCTCCCTCCTCCTGCCTCCTCATCATCATCATCATCATCAGCCATCACGCATCATCATCATCTCGTCATCTCATCATCATCATCATCATCATCATCATCATCTCATCATCATCACTCCTCCTCCTCCTTTTCCATCCTCCTCCTCCTCCTCCTCTCCTCCTCCTCCTCCTCCGTCCTCCTCCTCCTCCTCCTCCTCCTCCTCATCCCTCCTCCTCCTCCTCCTCATCCTCCCTCCTCCTCCTCCTCCTCCTCTCCTCCTCCTCCTCCTCCTCCTCCTCTTCCTCATCCTCCTCCTCCTCCTCCTCCTCCTCCTCCTCCTCCTCCTCCTCCTCCTCCTCCTCCTCTTCCTCCTTTTTCTTCCTCCTCCCTCCTCCTCCTCCTCCTCACCCTCCTCCTCCTTCCACCCTCCTCCCTCCTCCCTCCCTCCCCCCTCCCTCCTCCCCTCTCTTCCCTCCTCCTCCCTCCTTTTCCTTCCGTCTCCCTCCTCCCTCCTCCCTCCTCCTCCCCCTGACAACCGTCGTGTTGCAGCCGTCATGTGGCAACCGTCGTGCAGCAGCGGGCCCGCGCCGCGCGCCGCAGGCCCGCTTCCGCGCGTGCCGCCGGCCGCAGGCGCAGGGGCCCCGAGGACGGGCGGCCAG
>CAUYUJ010008479.1:0-39906 GCA_963575745.1 Prorocentrum cordatum
CCAGGTTGGGCGATATAGATACTCTAGGGCCCCCCCAGTTGGCGGACAGAACAGAGTTCGGCGAAATGGGAAGGGGCGAGTGGGCGGATTTGGATGTCAGACGTGGCGCGAGCGCACATGTAGAAAATTAAAAAATAAGGAAGCCATGCGAAAAGAAAAACCTCTGGGAGGTCTGAAAGCTCCTATGTGCACAGACGTCTGCTGTCACTTCTAATATTGTGATTGCGCATGTCTCATCATGATGCTTATCATTAATCGTACGATTATAAGTATTATGCTTGGCATGATGTTCGCCATCAGTACTAGGAGTACTGCGATTCTTGTTGCTAGCATTAGTAATTTTATTAGTCTGTATCGTGTTCGTTTTCTTATTGCTTGTATGATGAGTCTTCGTAGCAGCAGTATCAGTCTGACTCGTGCGGCCATGGTTTTTACTGCCGTGGATCACTGAGGATAGATGCTGCTTCACTATCCTGGTGCTCCTCTCGTGCTTCGCTCTCTTGCTCCCATTGCTCGGCCTCTCCTCCCTCCTCCCTCCTCCCTCCTCCCTCCTCCCTCCTGCCCGGGAGGGGCACCCCCATAAGTGGGGTGTCGGGCCAAAGCGCCCCCTGGCGGAGGCGGGGACCGCCGGGCCTTCGGGGGAAAAGTCCCCGCGCCCGGGATGGCCCCCAAAGCGGGGTCCCCTTCCCGGGGGGCCCCCGGCCACGCAGCCTCCCACGGGAGCCTGGCTACCCAGCCAGGTGTCCCCCGTGGGAGTCGTGGCTGGGGGTCCGTCTTCCCCGTCGTGTCGTCGCCGTCGCTGTCGTCGTCTGTCGTACCCAGCCAGGTGTCCCCCGTGGGAGTCGTGGCTGGGGGTCCGTCTTCCCCGTCGTGTCGTCGCCGTCGCTGTCGTCGTCTGTCGTGTCGTTGCGGGCCCCTGGGGTGGGTGGTGGGGGGTTGGTGGGGCCTGGCCTCTGTCCGTTCTGTCGGGGGCCGGTTGTTTCCGGCTGGGGTGTTGTCCGTCCGACAGAACGTGGCGGGGGAGCTGGCCCTGCCATCCCCGTGCTGCCCGCTTGCGGGGGGCCCGCCGCGCCGTGAGTGCCCGGCGGCCCGCGGCGCGCCGCGGCCGCGGCGGCGCGCGCGGCTGAGCCTGTGGCTCAGCATGCTATGCTTTTGGTGCTGTCACCTTCCGACCTTTCGAGGCGCTGTTCATTCATTCACCACTCCTCCTCCTCCTCCTCCCTCCTCTCCTCCTCCTCCCTCCTCCCTCCTGCCTCCTCCCTCCTCCCTCCTCCCTTCCTCCCTCCTCCCTCCTCCCTCCTCCCTCCCTCCCTCTCCTCCGCGAGCCTGGGGCCGCTCGCCGCCGTGGTGGAGCTCCCGCCGTCCGAGGCACAGGCCTGCAGGACCTGGGGCCGGGCGGTCCGTCGTTCGTCTTCGCCGCCGCCGCCGCCTTCGCCGCCGCCGCCGCCTTCGTCGCCGCCGCCTTCGCCGCCGCCGCCTTCGTCGCCGCCGCCGTCTTCGTCGCCGCCGCCGCCGCCACCGTCGTCGTCGCCCTCGTCCTCGTCCTCGTCGTCGTCGTCGCGTCGTCGTGTTTCGTCCTTCGCGTCGTCCGAGACGCTGGAATCGTGGTCCGGATCTGAGTCGGAGACGCAAGTAGAGTCGGAGCTGGAGTCGCCATCATAGCCGGACTCGGGCTCTGATCAGACTCGGATTCGGAGGGAGGTGTTTGGGGCGGAGGGGAGAAGGGAGGAAAGAGGAGGGGGCAGGGGTGGTTTCTTGAATCCAGGCTCGCGCGAGGGCATGCATTTTCGGGGGAGGGAAACGGGAGGGAGGGAGGGAGGGAGGAGAGAGGAAGGAGGGAGGGAGGAAGGGTTCGATTGCGCTTCAATGAATTGCGAGTCCGCCTGCTCACATGTTCTATGTTATAGCCCCTGCTACCCTCAAGAGCAGCCGCTGTTCGTCCTCGCCCTCCTCCTCCTCATCCTCTTTCTTCCACTTCCTCGTGTCAATCCTGCTGCTCATCCGCACATCCTCCTCCTCCTCCTTTTCCTCCTCCTCCTCCTCCTCCTCCTCCTCCTCCTCCTCCTCCTATGTACGCTGCTCTCCTATTCCGATTGCGCGTGACACGATGGAGTCCTTTGGACATCTCCGCGTCTGCTATGATACGCGTCAGCGGATAGAGAAAAAATCAGCGCAATGGGAAGGGATAGGAGGGAGTGGTACAATGATAAGGCGCGAGCGCACCTAGCTTGTTCCAACCACTTCTGCTGCTCCCCTTCCTCCTTGTCCTCTTCCTCATCCTCCTCTCCCCATGGTCCTCCCTCCCCCCCTGCCCCAATCACGCCCCGCTCCACCCTCATCCCCCTCCCCCGATCGCTCCCCCCTATGCGGGGATCTCAGTGATTTTAGGGTTGTGCCGCCCGGGGCAATCTGGGCACACCTCCGAGGGCTCTCCGCGAGGCGCAGCTGCTAAACCGCGTCCCGAGGCAGGAAACTTCCAGGAACCGACGATGACGCAAGAAAGATCGCCTGTCGACGACGACGACGACGACGACGACGACGCCGACGAACGACGAACGACGAACGACGAACGACGAACGACGACGACGACGACGACGACGACGACGACGACGACAACGACGACGACGACGACGCCGACGACGACAACAACGACGACGGCGACGACGACGACGACGCCCTGCCGCAACCGACCTGGTAAGGCTTCGGGACACGCGCAGACAGTCCCCCCACCAGGTAGTCCCGGCTGGCCTCCACAGGCCCCCTCTAGTGGCCTGGGACGGTCTCAGCATCCCAGCCCTGGGGCGCGGAGCGCCCCAGGGGCGCCGCCGGGACTGCCTGGAGGGGGCTGCCTATGCGCAGCCCGAAGCCTTGCCACGCCGCAGCCGCCCGGCCTCGGGGCCGATCGTCTCCGCGCGCGAGGCCGCCGACGCGCTCCCGGGCGCGGAGCGGTCGCCGTCGCTCGCCGCCTCCCGCCGCGCGCGGCGCTTGCCGGACGGGCGGCGGCGGCGGCGACGAGGCCGACGGCGGCGGTGGCAACGGCGGCGGCGACGGCGGCGAGGCCGATGACGGCGGCGGCGGCGTCGGCGAGGGCGGCGGCGGCGACGGCGACGGCAGGGGGCGGCGACGAGACGACGTTGGCGGCGGCGCCGGCGGCGGTGGCCTGCAATCCTTCTCGTTATAGAAAACTCGTCCCTGTCGCACCCCGATGCCGGTCGGAAGGGCGGGCCGGGCGTTTCGCCTGAGACGTCCTCACCACTTATGATCCTGAAGCTTACAAGCTGGCAACAACTTCACACATGAAGCCCGTTTTCAAAATGTCGTTCTCGCCTTAGCGCCGCGTACATTCGTTTTCAACTGCTGCATGAGAAGATCGAAGGCGAAGGCGGCCCATTTTCAAAATACGGTTCTTGGCGCTGCGCACACTCGCCGTGAAAGTTTGAAAGATCTTCATGGATTGAAGGCGGTGCGGTTTCAAATTGTGGCTCTCGCCATAGCGCCACTCACATTCGCAGTACAAAAATTGCAACACCTTCACTGGTGGGGGGGCGCTTCCTTTTCAAAATGTGGTTTTCGCTTTAGCGCCACGTACATTCGCTTTGAACATTCGCAAGACGTTCAAGAATTCTCACGGGTAACGTCTCAAATATGATGTTGTGGCGAAGTGTGGACTGTCAGGGCGCAACAATAAAAAACATTGAGTTGAAACATTGAAGTCCCACGAATGGTGCTCTGGCAAGATGCAGGATCGTCAAGACGCAACAATAAGGTTGATTAGTGGCATTGTAATCCCACAAATGGTGTTTTGCCTGGCACGGTTCGTTCAGGATGTTCACTCCGTTGTCAATCAACGGACAATTCCCCCAGTGGACATAAATCTTTGTAGGGCCCTATGAATGGGGAAGCTTGGAGGGAGGGTCGATTGCAACATATTTGGTGGGTTTTGGGTTCGCGTTGGTCCTTCACCACCTCCTCCTCCTCCTGTTCCTCCTCCTCCTCCTACTCCTATTCCGCCTTCTCTTCCTCATCCTCCTTTTCCTCCTCCTCCGCTTCCTCTTCCTCCTCCTTCTTCCTGACTGTTGGCGAACTTGGATCGGCTAGAACCGTAGTTTCCTCCTCTTCCACCTCATCATCAGCATCATCACCACCATCATCATCACCACCACCACCATCATCATCACCACCATCACCATCACCAGCATCATCATCACCATCATCACCATCATCAACATAATCAGCATCGCCATCATCCTCCTCTCAGCGGATGGGGCGCGGCGGAGGGGAGGATAGTGAGGAGGAGGAAGAGGAGGGGGAGGAGGAGAAGGAGCAGGAGGAGAAAGACAAAGACAAGGCAATACCACTGACGAACCATAGTTTCGCGTCGGGGGCCCTGAATGAAAATTCACGACCTCGGGCACTCGAGATTGCATGGGTGATATGACTTTGCGTTGCGCATTATGAACGCCGACCAGCGGCTTCGCTGGTGGACACATCTGGCATAAAGAGGGACGGCTCATGGGGAGCGCCTAAGCCGCCCCCCGGAAGCACCAGTCCGCAACTCAGCAAATAGGGGCGAGTCAAGCGGTCGCCATCCTACTAGTATGTTCTACTGGCATGATGTTTCGGCGGCTGGGCGAGTGGAGAGGGCCAGGAGAGGGAAAAGCGAAGGGGATCCAATCGAAGTAAGGGGTAGCTCAACGGCTAAGGTCTGAACTCGGGCTGCACGGCTAAGCAAGGCTTCGAGATCCAACTCGATTCCAACGGGCGCACCTGAAACGTGACACATGGAAGAAAACGAGCATTTGCTGGATACTTCAGGGCTGAGGCGGCGGATCTATTCTTTAGACGATTAAGCACCCGTGATATTTCATTATATCCGAGCCTGCTTTCTCATGAAGCCGTGCGGTCACACCTCCTCTCCGTTGTCCCCCATTGCTGTCCTTGCCCTTGTGCTTGCTGCCCTTGGCCCGTTCCTGCACACACTGGCTGCTGATGCCGATCTACGGGGGGGATATCTGCGCCGCGATCGAGGGCTCCACGAGGAGCACTGCCTGTCTTGCACGTCCCTGCGCAGCGGCACATCAGCCGGCATAACGATTCGCAAAGCGCCATGAGCTCCGCGCCGCCCTTGCGGCAAAAATTGACGACCTGCCGCTGCACCGACGCGACGAATTGAATCTTGAACTGCCGCGGGACGTCAAGCTTTCTCTTGTCGCAATCGCACGAGCGAAGCCCAGAAAATGCGACGCGAACCTGCAGCATCAGCAGAGCCTCCTCCTGCGTCCGTTGCCATGATCTGCGCCCTCTGATGCGCATGTCTCGTCGTAGCCCACTCCCGCCAGCTTGAGAATCGCGACGATTGCCGCCGCGGGCGGGAGCAATTAGCAGGTGCAATTGGCGCCGATAAACCTCGCCAACTCGCGAATGCTGCTTAGCGCCGGCCTCGCCAATGCCGCGATGGGAGCGGCCAAATGGCCGACCTGTCCGCCGGCGGTGTCCGACTCGACGTGGGCGTCGAGCCCCGCAAGCTTGGACTCCTTCTCGCCACCCTTGTGCCGGTCTGGTTTGCGCCTGCGGGATGCGAGCCAATGCGGAGGAGCTTCGACATCCATCGCCCACTAGCGGAAGACACTGGGAGCGCGGACGACGATGCGCCTGCAACTTAAATGCATCATGCACTCAACCCTGGCATAATGGACAACAAAACGAATCGTCATCTTGACGGACCTGGCACGCTGCGCCCCAGAACGCCGCGTAAACACCTACCCTGAACGAGCGAAAGAGATGTTTACATGCGCTGAACATATTCTCGACGATTGAACCACATACACAAACACTGGCCAGAAAATACTGCCTGATGTTATTCTGCACGTAATCCATGAGGATTATGTAGATGCGCCGATAGCTGACGACGGCTGCTGAATGCGCTCACGCAGCCTCGAACAGCACACCTGCGTTCGCCACCTACGGCGCCCTGGCCCAGGGTTTTCGCGGGGCCGGCCTGGGGGGGCAAAATGACCGGGTGGAGGAATACTTGCACTGAGCCAGTGGGCCTCGAGCTTTCTGGCATTAGATTGAAACGACCATTTGGCGAGCTCCTCATCCAGCGCGAGGTCGAGCGACTCACTGTCGACCTCTGCCACCTTTTCACACCCCTCATCTCGCACGTCGGCGAGCGAGTTGATATCCGAGACGAACCTTCGGGCCCATGGGCAGGCCGCGCAAGTGAGTTCCCCCTGATCATCTCCGATGCCAAGGCGGATTCTACAACGTGTCGATCTGGAGCCACCCCCATCGAGCGCGACAGCTCCCCCCGTGGCCCCACGAGCGCACCAGAGCACACGAGGCTGAAGCTCAAGCTGCGCAGCGGCGGGAGCGAAACTCTCAGCGCCTGACAGGGCGGGGCCGAGAACGCAGCCGAGAAAGACCACTCTTTTCCTGCGCGCGACAACTTCGGTTGGCACCTGTAGCGACCCACGGCGGCATAACCCGAGTCCACGACCGATTGTCGACACGGCCATTTACTCTGAAAAGATGAACTGGCCCTGAGAATACCTCCGAGCATGCGTGCGGGATCATTAACTACGCCAGCCGTAAGTAGCGCGCCTGATCTAAGCAGCTGATGCGCGCGATTGCTGCCTGCTCCAAATACTGCTACCACTGTTTCGTTTTTGAACGGAATGATTTTCTAATATTGCTCGTACATGCGCGCGCTGAATACACGCTCATACAGCAAGGACTTGTCGCTAGGCACCCCGCCCGCGCCCACTTCCCCCCACGCTGATACCGGCACTTAAATCGCATGGCCTACGTAGCTGCGGAAGGCGAGGTCGAGCTCGATAACGGAGTCGAGGAAAAAGAAAGATCGACAATGCACAAATTATCTGTCGGACCCCCCAGACTGAACGCACAACTTCTGGACCTCGTGAAATGCACAAGGATCTACCTGGTAGGCCCCCAGTCTAGGCCGGACGAACATATGCCGTTGGGCCCCATGGAAACAGACTGCAGAGCGACGACATCGTCGCTCCCTGAACATCGTTTCAAGATTCCTCATGATCGCGCAATTAGCCTCTGAAAATGCCGAAAACGAGGTGCTACCGAAGGCGTTCGTAAAATCTTTGCTTTCACGGAGACATTGAATACCAAGGGGACGGCGGCGCCACTCAAATGATTGCTGCACAACCATGGGAGTTTCTCTTCTTCTTTGGGCGACACACCCACGACCGAAGCGAGGTTCAGCATTGCACTGTTCTGGAGACAGACATGGTAATATAAAAGCCCGTCCGAACGGACAAAGAACATGAATGGCGCGCTTGAACGTGATATCGACTCCATGCAAGAAGTGCCAAGTGAGCGGTACCTCTGGAGTTCTTCATATCTTAGGCATCATGCACTCGAAGAACAAAAAACTGAATATCTTCGATTCGATCCGAGGCCCTTCCTATCCAAGACGCGATAGCGCAACTACATCCACAGCAATTCAAATGGCAGCGACCACGGAGTGATCCTCTGCGCTTGGCCGCTGTGCGAACATGTTTGGCGATCTGCTGAGATCAGTCCAATCCTTCTCGAACGAAAGCGGCATGATGGCACCATACTCGACTCCACCATATCCGTACATATTAACGTCCAAGTGGTTTGGCCAGTCGACCATCTCCGCCCCCATGCCTCCCCCGCCCGAGCTGAGCTGGAACCTGTGCCTGAGATCCTCGACCATGGGAGCGCCAAGGCGGATCGGCGGTAGTTGCGACGACGAGGTCCTGTGCCACGAGCGGAGAGAAGACGAGCCATGCGCCCAACATCTGTTTGTTTGGCAAAACCGGTCAGCGTGATTGAGTTATGCTGCAAGTTGGGCTCGCAATTCTCGAATGTGTTGTCGTCGCATACGCCGCAAGTTGGTGCTCATCATCTTTGGCTGCTGTGAGTGAGAAATTTCCAAATCTGCACCTGCGTCGGGCATTAGCATACGTATGGGGCGCCTCTGATTCAGGAATGCCACTACTTGCTGGGCTCGCTGTCGGTACCCACGCTGGGGCCCAAGTGCTTTTGGAATGAAGCGCTCTCCCTCTTCCCAAACAATGGCGCACTTGGGATAATTATGCTGCAGGCTGGTCCACGCGTTGCTCCACAGCTTGCAAGAATTCAACCCGATTGGTGCCACGTCTGAGTACATCCATCAACGGTTCACGATGCCATGATACAGCTCGTGGATAGACGCCGATCCGAGGCTTTCGTTGATGTTCTGGATGATCCGATGACGTTTATGAAAAGTACTCCAGGCGCGCATGCACGGGAATGCGGTCGCGAGGACGCCGAGATCCAATGAGTTGGCGCTTTCGTGCAAGGCGACGCAATGGACCGACCGAGGCCGTAGATGTTAACATACATCGTGGAATAAGGATGTAGTCCAACTGCGATCCGTTGCCCGATGTCCTGTAGTAAGCGGCGCCAGCCCCTCGAACAGCGCCCAACGTTTTCACATGTAAGTCCTCCGTCTTCTTTAGAAATACATCTGCGGCACAGATGTGTCGAAATGGCGTCATTTGTTGACCCGTGCTGCTAGATTCGACGCTGCCCCAGCGTTCAGATCCCGCCAGCCGCTGCCTGAATTCAGATCCAGACAAAAATTGCTGGAAGCCACCGGTGAGCTGCCCACATTGAAACCATATGACCTGGATGCCACATGTTTGTTTTGTGCTATGCTCGAACTTGATTCGCATAATGGGGAGGGGGTGGGAAACACAAGCTGCAAATTCCAAAATCATACGTTTCCCCGGGCACGGAGTGCGAGACCACGACCTACGGGCGGGGCAGTCTAAACATCAGTGATACTGCGACGGGAAATTCGACTACCAATGATAATTGCGCCCCCCGCCGACTCGTTGGTGTGAGGTCCTCGACGCCAGCCCGAAGAGAGACACCACCGATCAGGATCAATCTCTTTCCATTGCGCCGAGGAAGTCCCTGTCGAACTGCTGCTCGCCGTGCCGTCGAGGCAGACAAAATCCATGTTGGAGGCCCGCCGCGCAATCTCCTGAAGGCGCACGGCGCATGTAGCAGAGAGAGGGTTATACTGCATAAGATATAGAGCATGCATGATCAAGTTGCGAGGTCTGGCCGACAGCCGCCTGTGTCAGATAGCAGCAAGCAAGGCATAAGAAGCTGCAATCCACGACGCTGACTATGAAAAGACTGACAGTGCCGAAGTGTTGGTAGGCTACAAGTCGACGGACGCGCGGAGTGTGTATTGAAAAAATGGAAGCCCAAGCCAAAGGGGCACTTGGAGGAGGAGGAGGAGGAGGAGGAGGAGGAGGAGGAGGGAGACGAGGAACCAAAATTCGAGGACCGAGGCTCTCGAGGGTCGAGGTTCGTGGATCCGAGGGTTTGGGACGCTCTCGGCCCCTTTCGGGCCTCTGGGGGCGCCCTCGTCCCCAGGGCTAGACCGGCCTGCAATTCTTGTCGGAACGCGCCCCAGGAGAAGCCTAAGGCCCGATCTTTGTAGAAGGAAGAAGAAGAAATTCAAAGAAGGAAGAAGGAGGAGGACGACGACGAGGAGCACGACGACGACGAGAGGCAGGAAGCGCGAGCTGCCCTCTCTTCCCCCCCTCCCTCCCCCTCCCCCTCCCCCTGCCTCCCTCCCTCCACCGACTGACGCCGCTGGTTCCCCAGCCCCCCCCAGCCCGGGCTAACGCCCGCTGGCTGCAGGAGCCCCCGCCCTCCCTCCCCTCCCTCCCTTACGTACCCTCCCTCTCCCTCCCGTGCCTTCCCTTTCGCCCTTACCCTCCCTCCCTCCCTCACCCTCCCTCCCTCCCCTCCCTCCCTTGCCCTCCCTCCCGCGCCTTCCCTCTCGCCCCCCCCCATTGATCACCCCCTCCCCCTGCACCTGCCTCCCTCTCTCCCTGCCTCGTCTCGGCCAGGGGACAGCCCGACGGTTCTCCACCCTCCGCGCTCGGGAGGGCCCCCCCGGGCACTGGGGTTGCACCCCGTCGCGCTCGCTCCTGCACACCGTGCCTAGCTGAAGGAGGGAGAGGAGGAGGGAGGGGAGGAGAGGGCAGCCAGAGAGCCTGGAGGCGGAGGAGACGGGGGTGCAGCCGAGGATCTTTCCCTGCCCCTTTCTCCCTCCCTCCCTCCATTCTTCCCCGATTGCGCAGCTCTTTTTTGCTTCGATTGCACACCACACGATGGGCCCTCGTTGGAGTTCCAGGCCCGCTATGACATGCGTCGGCGAAAAAAGGAGGCAAAACAACGCAGTGGGAAGCGATGGGTGGGAGAGGTAGGATGACAGATCTTGCGCGAGCGCGCCTAGTTTGCCCCCCCCCTCTCCCCCTGCCCCTCCGTCTCCCTTCCGTCCCTCCCTCCTCCCCCCCGCCCCTCCTCCCGCCCCCCTCCGTCCCTCCTCCCTCCCCCGGCCCCTCCTCCCTCCTCCGCCCCCTCCCTCCCTCCCTCCCTCCCCCCTCCCCCCCCCCGCCCCCTCCGCCCCCTCCCCCTCGACGGGGCGCTGCGCGGCGCCCTCCCCCCGCAGCCGGCCGGCCGCCGCCCCCCCCCGCTGCCAGCCCGAGCCGCCCCACGGCCCGGCCTGGCGGGGCAGCGGCGGCAGCGGCCTGCCCGGCAGGCCCGGCCGGGGCCGCCGCGGGGCGGCCTGGCGTCGAGGACTGGCGGCGGGCAGGGCGGCAAGGACGAGGACGGGGACGACGGGAGGACGGCGCGGAGGACGACGGGGAGGACGAGACGACGGGGACGAGGGACGGCGGGGAGACGAGGGGAGGACGACGAGGAGGACAGAGGGCGGCGGGGAGGACGACGACGAGGACGAAGACGACGAGGGGACGACGGGGACGCCGACGAGGAGGGCGAGGACGGCGCGGAGGACGACGGGGAGGACGACGGGGAGGACGACGGGGAGGACGAGGACGGCGGGGAGGACGAGGGGAAGGACGACGAGGAGGACAGAGGGCGGCGGGGAGGACGACGACGAGGACGAAGACGACGAGGAGGACGACGGGGACGCCGACGAGGAGGGCGAGGACGGCGCGGAGGACGACGGGGAGGACGACGGGGAGGACGAGGACGGCAGGGAGGACGACGGGAAGGACGACGAGGATGACAGAGGGCGGCGGGGAAGACGACGACGAGGACGAAGACGACGAGGAGGACGACGGGGAGGCCGACGAGGAGGACGAGGACGGCGGGGAGGACGACGGGGAGGACGACGAGGAGGACGAGGACAACCGGGAGGACGAGGACGAGGACGAGGGCGACGGGGAGGACGACCTGGAGGAGGAGGACGGGGACGAGAAGCAGGAGGGGGAGGAGGAGGGAGGGAGAGGAGGCGAGAGGACGAGGCGGGGAAGAGGAGGGGAAGGAGGGGCACTGGAGCGAGCCCAAACTGGGCCAACGATGCTGCAACACGCCGTCCCGTCCCAAATCCCCTCCCCACAAGTCCCCGCAAGCCTACCTTCCCGCTTCAAGAAGCACCCCCCTACCCCCTGAGATGTGCCTGCCATTCGGGCGAAAGCTCCGTTCTGCACAAGAACTAGCTGAGTTGCCTCCTTCCAGCGGGCAGGCAGGCACGCGCGATAGTTACGACCCAGCTGCTCCACTGGGCGTCGAGCGAGGACCTATGTCTTGAAAAAGGACCGCTCCCATCTGAGGAACTCTCGCACGACATGTCCGACTGGCCATGAGCGCCGATGGGGTCTCACGCGAAACCCTCAGTTTGAAAAGGAGCCGGTCCGTCCGCGCAGTTGTGCCACGTGTTCAAGTTTAAGGCCCTTGAACTTCAAGAAGTTCCCAACGAACGCCAATGTTTGAAAAGGAGCCACTCTTTACCCGCGCTGCGCTCCTGGTCTCTGATAAACTTGAAGACGTACATACCACACGGAAGCCCCACATTGAAAAGGAACCATCCGCAATCACTGTACATGTTCCAAGCTGCTAAAACGAATGCGCACGGTGTTCATGCGAGAGCCCAATGTTGGAAGGGAATCGCAGATCATCATTGAAGCTGCTGTAAAAGTTTGGGACGAACGCACGCGGCACTAGGGCGACAGCCCCGTTATGAAAAGGATCCACCATCGGCGCTAAGGCGGACCCACATTTTGAATATTACAGCCCTCCATCCGAGAAGCTGCTGCCCAATTTCACGGCGAATGTGCGCGCCGCGAAATCGATAACCACCTTTTTGAAAACGATCCCACACCACCCGTGAGGCTGCTGCAAACCTTAAAAACAAGGAGGCATTTGGAGCCCCCGCTCCACCCGTTGAACTGCCTCAGATTTCAAGCTTCGGGATCCGCCACCGTGCCGCTGGGCACGGAGTGGGCGTGTCCTCAGGTCGTTTGCCCAATCCTCCAAGCCGTAAGTCGGGCCTGTCCTCCTACAGGGGGATTTTGGACGAAAAAATCAAAAATAGTCCAAAGATACCCCAAAATGGTCAAAACATACTCAAAAATAGTCTCCAGACTAGTGTTGTACTATTTTCGAATATCCCCCCTGTAGAGGCACAGGCCCGACTTAATCCAAGCCTCAACCCTCACTCCTGGGGAGTCTTTCAGGGGCCCAAACCCCCAATTGCCACATCTGCCAGGGGTCGGCACGGCTTGGCACGGCTTGGCGCTTGACTTGTTCGGAGCCGAGAGGGCCCCAAGACGGGCCCCAAGAGACCCCAAAACGGTCCAAGAGGGCCCGGGGTCGCCGAACGATCGCCCCAAGACGCTCAAGATGGCCCCCAGACGGCCCAAGAGGCCTCCAAGACGCCTCAAGAGGTCTACGAAAGGCCTCCTCGAGCCTCCTGAAGGGAGGAGGAGGGGGAGAAGTAGGAGGAGGAGGAGGACACCCTAGATCCTCGACCCTCCTTGAGCCCCCACTTTCAATCTTTGGTAACGCGCCACGCGGCCTGTGGGCTCCAGGGGAAAAACGGTTTGGCGGAGGGATGCATTCCAAGTTCATGCCGTGGACTTCTGCGTTGGTTCCTGGCACCGCGTGGATCGTTCGACCTCTTGAATGACCCCCGCTTGCCAGCAACGCAGACCGTTGAACAATAACTACTGGCCGGCTCTGGGCTGGTGGCGTCCTACCTTGAACGCCCGCGCTGTGGTCGCCGCCGCCTCGACGCGACACGAACCTGCCGCACCTCCGCGGCGCCTGCTGCGGAGGCTGCGACAGCTGCATGCGCCGCTTGGCCGCCGCAGCCGCGTAGCTCCCGGCGGACCTGCCGTGCAGAAGCCACTCGGCGCGCAGCCCGGACCGAGCGGGCCGGGCACATCGCCGCCGCCGGCGCCGTCGCCGCCCGCCGCAGTGGCCATGAACGCCGCAAGTCGTCGCCGCCATCGCCGTCGCCTTGGCAGTCGCCGTCGCCGTCGGCGCGCCGCCGCCGTGGCCGTCGCGGTTGCTGTTGCTGTCGACGTCGCCGTCGCAGTGGACTGGAGCGCGAGAAAAAGGCGGGGCACCGCCCGTGCACAGCCTACGACTTGCGGCCCACCGGGCGCCAGAAGTCCGCAGAGCAATACCCGGGCCTGCACGAGCTCTGCCTCTGCCTGGGCGCAAGAGGCCGTTGAAGAAGAAATGGCACCACTCCGCTGCATGACCCAAGGGCGCAGGAGACTGGCGCCAGTTGCGACGCCCTGGCGGCGCCCAGGGATGGCGAGATCTGGTTTGGGCCCGCGTGGCCCACCACTCTGCCCCAGACACCCCAGGAGCGCAGGACAGCTGCAACGGCTTGTTGCACGTTCTCGCAACAATCGGGAAGGGCGAGGTCTAGTTCGGGCCTGCCTGCGTCACAACTCCTGAGACGCAGACGATGGTGTGCCGCGCGCGTGCCGCCGCAGCGTGCCGTTGATAAAAAACTCTGCATTCCGCTGGGCCCGCCACAGGCGAACGCCTGGCAGCACCAAGGGGGGGGGCCAGGTCTAGTTCGCATGGCCCACCACTCTGCTGGACCCCCGCAAGACGCCCCCAAGAGGCCTCAAAGAGGCCTCCAAGAGGGAACCCAAGAGACCCCAAGAAGCGCTCACGGGGCTTCTGATTCATGGCCCAGTCAAAGTGAGGGGACGCACCGAAGGTCACTAGGGATATGCAGTCGAGTAAGAAGCCGTGAATGAAACTGTATACTGTTAGGAGGTTCGACCGCTCCGAACTACCAAGCACAGCATGCAAATGCGTACTATGACCTGACGAAAAGAGCAATACTGATTGCATGACTGCGAAAAACGTAGCACCAACGTGATGACAGCAACGAGCCGTTCGCTCGAACTTTGACTTGACGACGGTGAGAAGATGCTTCATTTGCTCGATCAGCACTGCCATCCTTGACCGCGTCATCCTCGGATGGGGCATCAAACAATGTATTCATATACGTTCGCAACTGCGTGAAGGGCTCGGAAAGGCTGCCCAGAACTTGCACGAGGGCGCCTCGCGGTGCTGGCCGTTGGAGAGATCCGCCGCCTCGCCGCGAGGCGCGAAGTGGCGTGCCATCAGGTTCCTGAAAGGCCCAAAACCCAGACCTTTGGGGACTCCTGGGTTCCTCCTCCTCCTCCTCCTCCTCCTCCTCCTCCTCGCTCGCTCGCCCATGGCTGTAGGTCGTCGCGTACGCGCAGCCACCTGTCCTGCCCCCCCACCTCGGCTGAGGGCCCGAGGTGGAGGGGGGGGGTATTCGGGAAAAGGTGACACGAAAGAACGGCAGACTATAATGGGAAGCAGCAGCAGCAGCAGCATAAGTGGAGGAGCGGAAGGAGGGAAACGCCTGTCAAAACAGCTGAGGTGATCTAGCACATGCAAGTTTAGACCCCAAAACGCCAGGGGAAAGAAATGCAGAGAACCGAGGGAACACGGGGCCCACCAGGAAAAAAAGGAACTCACGAGCTGAAAACCATCACTGCGCAGCGAATGCGAAGCGAGATGGAGGAAGAGGAAGATAATCAAGGAGAGGAGCAAGGAGCGGCGGAAGTGGGTGGGCAAGTGGGCACGCGCTCAAGGTGAGACCCAGCCAGTTGCCGATGTGCCTTGATCCAGCTGCCATGAAATTGAGAGCCCAGTGGGTTGCCGAGGTGCCTTGGTCCAGTTGGTTGGCCATGGCATTGAAAGTGGCAGAACGTCGGCGGCAGGCAGAGATGGGGACAGGAAGCGATGCTGACTGGAAGCGGTGCAGAAGGAGGAGTCGTGCACTAGCAGGCCGCCCGGGGGTAGCCGCAGTGGCTCGCTCTTGGGGGTAAGAAACCGAGGGCCGCAGTGGCTGCTCTTGACGGAGGTGAGGTGCTGCAGTTAGCTTGCTCTTTTGGAGCGGAGCGACCTCCCAGGCGGCACTAGAAGGCTAGCCGGACGAGGCAACGAGGACCAGGGAGGTGGAGAAGGCTGGGATAGGGCGGTAGGTTCAGTTCTGGAAATGGAGGTCGGAAACGCAATTGGTGGAGATGACGTACCACATGTCCGGGCATTGCCGCAGGTGGGGACGATGCGGAAGATGAGGATCAGGGTGTGCTCGGAGATGAAGAACGGCTGGAGCGTAGGTCGAAGGTTGGGAAGGCGTGTCGTTTGGCTGTAACTGCGTCGGGCGCACGGGCACCTCGTTCGGCCGCCCCGTCTTTGGTTGGTGATGGCGAGGATGGCTATCGCCGTTGTTTAACGGAGTGGGTTGTTGATAGACTCCTTGAGGCGGTAGGTGAGCTTGGACATGGACTCCTTGGCCAGAGTGATACCATTATGGATGTTGAGGGCCTGGTTGTAGCTGACGTGTTCGTTGCCTACCATCGTGGTAAGGAAGTCGAGCTTCTCCTGGATGTCTTTGTGTTGGGACCGGAACTCGGTGGTGATGTCTTATATCAGAGCTTGTTTGGTGCTCCACATGCTATTGGTATGAGTGAAGGTGCCTCGTGCCCATCGGTCGTTGTTGCCGTTGTAGGAAAAAAACTGAGGATTGTGACCTCGTCGCCCCCATTCACCGCGATTGCGCCGTGCTATGGAGTCCGCCAGCTTAGCGTGGGACGAGTGGCATATGGCTGCCCCTATGGGGAAGGTGATCGTGTCGGGGCTGACCTTCTCGTGTGTGATCGTAGTGATGGGGAACCATCCAGCGGGCCCCTGTGGTTCGTCTTCTATGGCAGGTGGTTGGTTGTCGTTTGCTGCTGGTGCGCTGTCGCTGGAAGTCGGGTTGGAGCTGCTGGGTTCGGTAGTGGGAATGTGTCGCTCCTGTGAGTCGAGCTCGCGCTGTGCGGTCTTGCCCTCGTAGTCGATCGCGTGCGCAGGCTGTTCTACTGTGTCTTCTCCGACTGTCAGTAGGGTAGGTGGTGCCTTGTATTTCGCTGGCCTCGTAGCTGGGGTCGCACTGCTAGGGTGGGTTGGTTGGCTCATCTGGTTGGGAGTCGGTAGTGGGGGCCGCGGTTGGTGGGGCGGCGCTGGTGGCTGCGTCTCCGCTGCTCGTAGGCGCTTCATTGTTAGCAATGTGGAATGCGTTGTCTCCTCGGTCATCCTCGTTTTCTCGTTCTTGCGCATCGTGATTCCGCGTGCGGCCGGGTCTCGAGTCGGTGGCATCTCGATGTGTACCTCGCGCTCGAAGGAGCTGTGGTCGTCGCGCGGTGCGAGTATTGGTCTGGGGCTGCGCAACTGCTTGATGCGGTGGATGATGTGGCTGACGCGTGGAGGGCGTGAAACCTCCCTCCAATACAGGTGCGACCACGAGCGCGTTGATGCCGAAGGCGCGGAACAGCCTGGAACCCTGGTTGACCCTGAGGTGGGAGAGGAAGGCGCCGCCTGCGATGTCTCTGCACCATACATATGCTCGATCAACCCATTCGTATGTTTATTGTTCCTGTTGGCGTTAGGTCCTCAGCTTGTCGAGTAGGCCCCGGGTGTTCTGCGCCATTGCTTCGTCGATCTGCTCACGTTCAAGAGGGCATTCGGGCATTGGGGGGGGGCGGTCGCTGATGGGGGGAATCGGCCTGAGGCTGCGGTGGAAGCAGCCGCCCTTGTTGATGCTGAAGGCCTCGACGTTCTGGTCAGTTAGCTGTCGGGCGCAGCATTGGTGGTAGTTGACGTCGCCTGGGAACTCCCACTGAGCGACGCCTGTCTGCAGGTCGCGGTAGTCGGCGAAGCCCCTACGGACGTCGGCGAGGGCCTGCCAGCCTGGCGGCAGCATCGCGCAGCGGGTGGGGTCGGGCCGCAGAGCGCCACCGTGTTTGTACTTTGGCGGAGCGACTGGGTTGCGGAAGTATCGGGTGCTCGGCGTCGTCGTTGCGGTCTGTATTGGGGCTCTGCCTGGGGGGTGGTCCAGTCGGCGGCGGCGGCTGGCACGGTGTCGGAGTCACGTGCAGGTCGTCTGCGAGCTGGAAGATAGCCGGCATAGGAAAGGCATGGCTTGTTGGACCTGAGGTGTTGATCTTCTTTGCATGAGCTGCAGGTCGACGCGTGCCAGGATCGCGCGCGCTGGTCGCTGTACATGTTGCGGTCTGACTTCTGGGAAGGTTGTATTCCAGCGGGGGAAGTAGCTCTGGGCCCGGGCCCAGTTGATGGGCTGAGAACCTACATTGCGTAGCTTCTGGAGGTGATGTAGCAAGTGGCGTGAGCGGTGGTTGTCCTCGTCCTCAGTGAGGTACTGCCTTGCTTTGTGGGCGGTTTGTTCAGATAGCTTGTCAGCGTCGTTGGCCTTTATCAGCATAATGCCGCCCATCGAGATTTCGGCAGGTCGCTTGTATGCTGGTGGTTCGAAATCAGGTCTCTGTCTGATCTCTGGTAATGCATCTCCATCTGGGGTAAGCTCGGCTTGGTGAACAATGCTCTCCCAGTCATGGGCCTTCGCATGGACGTTGGTGGTGCCGTCGGATCCTGTTGTACATATCTCTGAAGTCATGGCGATTTCCTGTCGCACCTGAGCTGGGTGTTCGATGAGGGCGTTGTCGACGATGGCGGGCCATTTGAGGAAGTCACTGGTGGGTGAGCTCCGTGCAAGTATCGTCACGCGGTTGATCTCCTTGGTGGGTAACGGTGGCGTTCGATCTGCACCTGCCCATTCTGCGAGGGTGCGATTTCTCGTTCGTGGCATAAGTACACTGGCACTCGCTGTCCTCTGAAGCTGGTTGCGTCGCAGCGCAGCCCATCGATCGCCTGTGGAGCAATGCGATGGCGGTCGACAAGGAGGATGTAGATGTCCGCGCATGGACGCAGTGCTCCTCCCCCGCGGGTTCCCACGATGCCCCCTGCAAATGCGGCCAAGATTTCAATATCTGAGGTAGGGCGCAGCGCGCCGAAGATGTCGGTGATAGCCACGACGCACGCCGTCTGGGTTTAACTTTCGATGTTGCTGTGGATGGAATTGCGCTCGACCGCTTCGAAGTTGTGGCGTTTTGCCATGCCTGTCTTTTTTTTTTGCGGATGCGTAGTGTCTGTAGGTTCGAGAAGGGCCCGTCGTCTTTGTTCTTCCCAGGTGGTGCATGTAGTAGTGGTGGCACGGTGCTTGTCGGCCTTTCGATGTCGTGCCACTCTAGGTTGTGGACGGGCATCTCTTGGGGTCGTGGTCGTTCGCTGCGTCTTCTTGTCCGCGGTATGTTGCGGCGGCGCGACAACGAGGGCAATTATCGGGCCGATCCATCCAATGGTCTGTGTCGGTCCACAACTCGCTGTTGGAATGCACGATGAAGCTGTCCAGCGCAGTGATCCAGCCCCCCTTGACCTCGCCAATCCAGCACTCCCGAGTTGCTGCGAGGCAGGCGATGGCGACGCGGTGCCGATTGGCGGCGCGAACAAAGCCCCCTTCACTGCCGCGGGGACGTAGACCTAACTCAGGTCGAGGTAGACGTAGGTGCAGTGGCGCGACAAGGTCTGAGACGCGTTGACTCCTTGCGATGGCCTTACGACGCCTGCGCAAGGAGTAGCTCCATGCGTTTCTGCTCGGGGGTCTCCAGGAGTGTAGATGAGCGCCCCCTTCTTGTCGTGGCCCTTGCTATTGGACATGAGGGTCGGCACTCCTTGTTGTTGGTACTCAGGTGGAGCCTCGCTTCGCGTCTTGCGCGGGGCTGAGCTGACGACTGCAAGTCGTCGCTGGTTAGCGCGGTCTGAGTCCCTGACTCCGTTGGCGCAGTGGAGTTTGACCTCGCTGATGTCGATGACCTTCGGTAGTTGTCCGAATCCGTCTGCGGGTATCCAGATGTCTTCGTCTTGATCTTGATGAGGCATTGTAAGCCTCTCAGGACGTAGACCCAGAGGAGGCTGCATGGCGCGCTGCCCTCGGCAATGGGAGCGCAAAGTGCACGCGGGTCGGCTTATAACGAGCTCCTGAGCCGAAGCAGCGCTACGGCTGTGATTCGCCAGGCGTTGCAATCGGAGCACGCGCAGGCGATGGCGCCGCGGGCGGGCGGCTTCTTTTGCAACCGGGCGGGCGATTGGACGCCGCGGCGAGGCGCGCCAGAACCACTGCCGAGAACACTGGCTGCATACTAAGCAATAGACCACCGTGTCCCGCCGATTGCGGGATGGCCACCATCCGCCCCCTGCCCGGCGTGCTCATTGCCCCCTGAGGTTCCTGGTCTGGTCGCATTTTAGTCATTATGTAGTAGCACAGCCCCCAAAGGAACGTAAAAGTTCATCACGTCGCTTTCCAGGCCCCACTTCCAGCGGTCTCTTGGCTGCGTCCACCGGCGGTGGATGGCGCCCATAACGGCGTGAGCCAAGAGTCTGCACATCCCCGCGGTGTGGGTCCTCTCGCTGCATCGTTGCCAGTGGCCTTGATTGCTCCGTCCAATTTAAATGTGGTTCTGCGCTGTGGTTGCATCTTCCGTGCTTAGGTCGTAGTGCTATCGTCCGTGGTACTTCTGGCTCCTGTATTGCGAGCAACGTAGTCGGTCTCATTGCTGCATGTCCAGTCATGCATTGGTCGAAGGCTACGAGGTCCACCCCATTAATGCCATGCATGTTTGTCATTCCTGGTAGTTTCTAACAGACTGCTCCAGTGCCCCTGTCGTTGATGGCGGCGGCGGGCGGCCCCATGATCATGGAGGCCTTCGCGTCGATGCAAATGCACGCCAGCAGTATCGTAGTTCGCAGTAACTTGTTGTCCGTGCGTCGTTGTTCGAACTGCTCAGGAGACAGGTGCTGTAGCCCCCCAGGCTGTTGTCGGCTCCTCAGGGGCCGGGCTCGGCACCCATTCCGCGTCTCGCTCGATGGTTCCACGCGAATGGCGGCCACACGACCGCGTAGTAGTTGATCTCTCCAGAAGTGTACAGTATCCCATTTCGCGAGGTCGCTCTTGATCTCGTCGCAGGTAATGTCGATGGAGAGTACTGTTATGCTGTTGTCGTGGTGGTTGAGGCGTTCTACCGCTGCTGCACGTCGCCGTTGCTTCTGTGTCCGCGGCTGATATGTAGTATGACCAGCTGCGTTGTACCTCGTGGTTTCGGCATTGGCATCGGTTCAGGTCTTGGTTCGTCTGGTGCTGCGGCAGGCATGGACACTTCTCTCTTGTAGCCTCGTAGTCCTTGATGTACAGCGGCGGCATGTCGGCCATGTAGCTGGATACGCGTGCGTGCAGTGAAGGTAATACAGCCTTGATGTTGGCTCTCTGCTCGTCTCCTATAGCTTATCTGCTTGCTTCGGTGGTTGCATCGTCGTGCGTGCCAGTGTTGCGTCTCCAGGGTGCCGCGCATGCATTGCATGCTAGTAGGTGCATGACGAGTCTTCCAAGTGTGTGGTATCCGCTGGAGCATGTCAGACACTCGCCCCATGAGCCCATCTCGTTGAATGGTCGCATTTTGGATGGTACTTCCCATACGTGTTTAGAATGCGCTGATATCCGTAAGGTTGGCCCCACATCAATAATACGCATCGTCTTGTCGTTGTGGTTGTCGTCGGTCATGAGTCGTGGGGGCAAATCGTTGTCTTGGTAAGGCGAGAGGTTGTTGTGCCACTGTCGGATGTGCTCGAGGTCGAGGTTGTGTCGCATGTGGCGCTGTGTCGCTGTCTGAACCTGAGCCGTAAAAGCATGGGGCTTTCCACGAATTGCGCTGAGGACTGGGTCGGGGTCTACGGTAGGGTGCAGCTTGTGGTCGTCGCCGATGTATGTCCACATCCATTGTAGATCGTCGTACACCATCCGTCCCCACTATGAATCACGGCTGAGCTTGGCGTCGATGATTCGTTATAGTATGGTTGGTGCGTGTTGTAATAGTCTCGGAAAGCTTCGTAGCCTGAAGATGCGCATTGCCGTGTTCGCATCTGGGCGTCTGACATTGGCGAGCACAGTGCCGTTGTGAATAGTATGGTGGTCGTTGTTGTTGGCCTTGTAGCCAGCAGCCATCATGTATCCCTTGAAGTACTCTGTCTCGATGATGTGGGGCTACCCCTGATTCAGTGGGTTCCAGGTGTGAGCTGTAGAAGAGGACAGACTTGGTCAGCGCGTCGTTGACGAGGGTCTTGTTGCCCGTGCTTAGCTGTCTTCTCTTGTAGACTTCTTTGCGTAGTGGAAACCTGCTCGTCGTCGCCGTTGATATTATCCGCTGCATCTCTGGGCCTTGTCCTCCGTCGTGCATTGCTGTGCCCAGGGGTATCTGGTGCTTGACGAATTCGATGGGCTCGCTGAGGTGCTCGTTGTCGATGTTCGTGAGGTTGTCTTTGGCGGGTTGCTCCTTCGCTCCATGCAGGAGTAGCATGATATTGGTTTTCTTGGCGTGTAGTCGCATACCATGTACCATTGCCCATTTGACTATGCTGTTGGAGAGCGCCCTGGCCGTGTCGATTATGTACTGTGCAGTGTTATGTCGTATCCGGGCGTGCGCGTTCATGTCGTCCACAAATGATGTGCCAGTAAGCTGTTCACCTCCATCCTCTCCCGCTCTTCTTTGTTCCCTTGGAGAATATGGTTTCCTGTTGTCCTGTGTCGATGTCTATGTCGAGGTGGTTGTCGATCAGATCCTCTGGGATATGTCGTGTAACTTTGGCGAAGAGGTAGTTGAAGGTGAGGTCTGACGCTGGTACTCCAGGTCGCGTGCCAGTACGTGGCTGGGCTAGTCTAGTCGACCCTTTGGTAGTGGCCACATGTCTGTATGCGCGCCTTGTAGTAGTGCGCATAGGCGCTCGTCGTCCACCTTGTGGTTGAATATGGGCGCTCCTTCCATAGCGATCTGCCGTCCTGGGTTCCTCCTCCTCCTCCTCCTGCTCCTCCTCCTCCTGCTCCTCCTCCTCCTCCTCCTGCTCCTCCTCTTCCTCCCCCTCCTCCTCCTCCTCCTCCTTCTCTCCTCCTCCTCTCGTCCTCCCCTCCTCCTCCTCCTCCTCCTCCCCCTCCTCCTCCTCCTCCTCCGTCCTCCCCCCCTCTCCTCCTCCTGCTCCTCCTCCTCCTCTTCCTCCTCCCCTCCCCCCCCCAATCAAAAAAGACCAAAACCTCCGACACCCGTCGCCCTCGCCGGCGGCGGGGCGAGGCCCCGAAGCAGAGGAGCGCACCGCGAGCCTCGGCCCTCGGCCAGCGGCGGCGAGGCGAGGCTAAAACACGTGTTGTTGTTTGCCTCGGGCGATCCCCGCCCCAGGACACGAGGGCACTCTCGGGGCTTGCTTCGGGGGGAACCCAAAGGTACCGATGCCTTGGGTGTCCCACAACCGTGTGGTGACAGACCCGGCGGTGACCTCGAAATCCGCAAAGACCTCACCGCACGGTCCGTCACCACACGGTTTTGGGACCCTGGAGGCTCCAGTCGCCCGAGACACCCTCGGAGAACGACCCGAGTCCCAAAACCGTGCGGTGACCCCGAATCCCCACCGACTCACCACACGGTGTGGTCACCACCCCGTTTGGGAGCCCCCGAATGCCGCTACTCCCTGGACCTCTCCCGGGGTGCGTTCTGACAAGAGTTTCGAGGCGAATCCAGCGGTGGCGACGAGGGTCTCACACGAGGCCCAAAAAGGGAACAGGATCGACCCACGAACCCGGAAAGGAACATAGAAATGTAACGCATGGCAGCGTTTTCAAAGACACCTGATTGGGTGACGGGCAAATGCAATGCTGAGTGTATCGATCTTGATGTACCCTGCCGAGGGCTGTGCTGTGCTGCACCGTGCTGAATTGCGATGTGCCATGCCGCGATTGTGCTCTATAGCGTCGTGGATCGAGTCCTCCTTTGCATCCGAGTCCTGACCGAACTGATCTGGATCTTAAGCTCGAGCTGCCTGAACACGTAGTAGCTGCCCCAGGGCTAATTAACAGGGGACATGCCAGGAGGACGCGCCGCGGAACGTCCCAAGGGACGCGCCAGGCGACGTGCTAGGGGACGTGCAATGGGGTCGCACCGCGGGACGTGCCAAGGGGACGCGCTACGGAACGTGCTGGGGACAAGCGTTTCGCTCGAAACATCCTGCCAAAATCCTCATGCTAGACATCCGCCTGAGCGACCTGGGCACGTGAAAACAAGCGTTTCGCTCAACACATCCTCAACACATGATCATGCTAAACATCCGCCTGGGCGAACTGGACACGTGAAAACAAGTGGTTCGCTCGAGACATCCTGAACACATCTTCATGTGAGACGTCCGCCTGGGCGACCTGTACACGTGAAAGCAAACGTCTCGCTCGAGACATCCTCAACACATCTTCATGTTAGACATCCGCCTGGGCGACCTGGACACGCGAAAACAAGCAAATTTCTTGAGACAGTCTTAACACATCCTCATGCTAGGCATCCGCCTGGGCAACCTGGACACGTGCAAACAAGCATCTCGCTCGAGACTTCCTCAACACATCCTCACGCTAGACATCCGCCTGAGCGACGAGGACGCGTGAAACCAAGCGTTTCGCTCGAGACATCCTCAACAAATCCTGGGGCTAGACCTCTGCCTGGGTAGCCTGGAGGCGTGAAACCAAGCGTCTCGCTCGAGACATCCTCAAGACCTGGGCACGTGAAAACAAGCATTTCACTTGAGAGATCCTCTGAATTCTGGTCCCCAGGACGGGACAATCCATAACACAAAACAAACGTTTCGCTCGAGACATCCTCAACAATTTCTGGATATACGTAAAAACACACGGATTCGTGCCCCTGGAGAGGGCCAATCTATAGGAACACACGTGATCCTGGAGAGGGCCAATCTATAGGAATACACGTAAAAACACATGTATTCGTGCCCCTGGGGAGAGCCAATCTATAGGTAACGAGAAGGCCCATCTATCCGAGATGCGGCGCCCAGGAGACCCCCCCGAAGCCCCCAAGAGGTTCCGAAGAGGCCTCCTGCAGGAGGGGCCCCGAAAAAGGCCCCCGGAGGCCTATAAGAACCCTCCTGTCCGCGACCCAGACACGGTGGCGGGTCGGTCCGAAGCCACTGGTCCCCCGCGACCGCATAAGTAAAGGAGGGCACTATGCTCCAAGAGGGTATCCAAGAGGGTTCCGGTCGCCATCAGATCGGCCCAAGATGGCCCACGCGACTTCCAAGTGAGCTCACAACGTCCCAAGAAGTTCCCTCGGAGGGCCTCGAAGCAAACATTTTTGCTGTGAAATGAATTTCGGACTCTCGAGCCCCTAGACCCGACGGCGAGCGAGGCGGGGAAGTGAGAAGTAGAAGGCCTCAAAAGTCCCCCAGCCTTCGGAGAAGTTTCTAAGCTTTCCCCGAAGACAAACCAAAAAAAACTTCCCTGAAGGCGCGAGGGCTTCTGAGAAGTCCCGCAGCCTTCCGAGAAGGCCTTCTCATTCTCAGTTCCCCCCGGGCGCGCCGCCGAATTTGGTTTTTGGGTCATAACTCGCGTCTCCGGCAACCGTTCGGGACGATGTGGGCACCGCCGGAACGCCCTCGGCGAGGCGCAGCTGCTGGCAAGCATCCCGAGGCCAGAAACCGCCGAGAGCCGACGGAAGCGTCCAAAGACCTCGAACCTCGATCCTCTCGAACACATCTACAACTACACACAGCAAAACTACACCTTGTTGCGGAGACCAGGGGTGGCAATCATAATTCGATTTGGCGCGTCGGTCGGTTTGGGTGGACGGACGCCGCCTCGCGACCTACGATGGAGGGCGATGGTCGCGCCGACGACGTTGCGTGCCAAGCGTGGAAGCGATCACCACGTTTCACGGCGAGGCTTGGCGGCAGCCACGAGAAAAATCATAACGCGAAAAAGCGCTCACCCTCGGACGGGGAATCCAGCACGAAGGAGAATTTGAAAGCGCGGGGGATCGGATCGCGAATTTGTTGCTGGGGCACAGGCGGGGGAGGGAAGCGGGCTGCGCGAGGTCGAGGCCCCCAGGCATACGGCTGGTTTCGCTGAGCCAGGGGATGCGGGATGTCGGCGGGGAGCGGCCCAGGGGGCGGGGCCTCGGCGATGGGCAGCGCGGGCAGCCGATGCTTCGCGAAGAGGGGACACGTACAGGACCCGACCTCCCTCGCCCCCGAATCGGGCCCCCCCTCGCTCGCAAGCGACACTTGGCCCCGACACCTGGCCTCCTCCTTCTCGTCTCCCCCCCTCGCTTGCCGCCGATATCTGGACGCCCGAAATGGGTACGGAAAAAATGGCACAATGCCCAACAACAAATGCTGTCCCAAACCAGCAGCGGCCGCTGTTGGGCAGGCGGCCTTCTGTCTCGAATGGACAGAGTCACAGGCCGCGGCGGCGTGGACAGCGAGATCCTGTTCAAAATGAACAGGAACTGCTGTTGGGCATTGTATCCTTTGTTTCCGTGCCCGTTTCGGGCGTCCAGAAGATAGGCGGCCCAGCGAGGGCCCCCCGAGCCGGCCTCCGCAGGCGCCCGACGGCCCGGAGCGCCCAGAGGCGGCCCCCCGAGGAGCCCAAGAGAGGCCCCAAGGAGGAGGAGGAGGAGGAGGAATTCGCTGGAATTCGCTGATATCCACGGGGTGGCAGCGAGTTCGGCGAGCAGCAGGCGGCGGGCCACGGAGGGCAGCCTCGCGCCTGACAATGCCCAGCTCACGAGCCTGGGACGTCTTCGACGGCCCCGCGTGGATGGGATAAAGTCCCCTTTTGAATTCGCTGAAGGTTCTCAAGACCTTTCTTGGCGCGGGCTTTGCATTCGGCAACTAAGTGACGTGGGTCCTCCGCGGCAGTTTTACCGCACGTCAAACAGAAATGTAGCCCAAATTTGGGCCAGAAATGCAAATTATGTAAGGAGTGACACACCTTCCCCCCGACCGTCACCGCCCCACTGGCCCGCACCACCCCATGATCGGCGAGACCTGAAAGGTCAGAGCTCGCCGATTGACATTGCGTCGCCGCAAACGCGGCAACATTATGCACGGGGACGAATTGGTGACACAGCGAGCACAGCCATTTACGCTCGGTCCTGACCAAACAGTGCTCGCTCTTAAGCAGGGCCTCAGGGAGGCCTTCAACCCGACGGGCCTCGGGAGGCCGCTCGGCGGACCACGGGGCAACACTGATGGAGTCCACCATAGCCTTCGCCGCGCGTCGCCTAACCAGCGACGCGGTGCAATCCCAGAGATCCGTGTCGGGGGGCCTTTGGCCCTGGAGGCCATGGGTCCAGGAAAACTTGGCCGCATCTCCAGCGAGAGTGTCGGCAAACCCATTGCCCGTGGCATACAACCGCTCCTGAGGGGAGAGGGCGGGGCCCTCTGGGTCAACGTGCGACGGGTACCACACCACCTGGACTTCACCCTCTCCCCTCTCAGCGAGGGCGGCACGGACGCGGAACCAGAGGTCAGAATTGGGGCCTTTACAATTCTCATGCCTTCTGGGAGTGCCACCCTCGATGGAGGGCCGCGTTGTCCGTGACAAATCGCAACGGGCCTGGAAATCGGCGAAGCGCGAGTTCAAACGTCTCGGCTCTGGGCACCGTTTGGCGGCGACCTCCAAGGGTCGTGGCAAAGCCGCGGGTCCGAGTCCAGCCTCCTGAGGCTGGCGCCAGCGTAATCGCAGCCGCGCCCACCCTTCGGCGACGAGGGTCGCTGCTAAATTGCCCTCCCGAGCCGTCGCCGAAAACGAGAAGCATGCCATCCTCTCTACAGTCGAGGACGTCCGAGTGCTCTCCGTCCACCCCCCACTCCACGTCCTCCCCCCCGTCACGAAAGTTAGGAAACGTGAATGAGCGGGGCGGGAGCCCGCGCAGCCAGAGACTCGGGTTGGCCTCGTGGCCAGGAGGAGGAGGAGGAGGAGGAGGAGGAGGAGGAGGGAGTTGGAGGAGGGAGGAGGAGGAGGGAGGAGGAGGGAGGAGGAGGAGGAGGAGGAGGAGGAGGAGGAGGGAGGCCAGGGAGGAGCCGCAGGCCCTCCCCAAGACGACGCCAGAGGGCCCTCCCCCGCCAGAGGGCTTCCCCCCCCACGGCGGGGGCAGCACGCGCTCCGCTGGGGGACCGCACGCGCAGACGTGCTCGTGCCGGGCGTCCTCCCGGGAGGCGCGCGTCCGGCCCAACATGTGGTGCACACCCGTCTTGCGGTATACCGTTTCCCGAGCGGCGTGGCCAGAAGGCGCACGCCACGAGGCATAACGTTTATGCCTCGCGGCGAGCGCCTTCTGGCCACGCCGAGAGATCTTACGGCCTGCGCCATATACTGCAGGATTTCTTGGTGCGCCTGTCGCCCCTGGGGGCGCGACGCACACATGGTATGAGTAGGTTGGGATGACGCCGCTCCACTGGCATGGCTGCACCCTCGGCCGACGTCCCAGCACACATCACATGTCGCGGACGTCTCCGAAAAGCAAGGGGCGGTAGAGGCCGGAAGGCGTCTTCGAGAACCTGAGCTAGCCTCACGAGCGTCATGGACGGCCTAAGACGCTCCCAAGACCAGCCCAAGACGGCCCAAGTGGGCCCCAAAAGACAGCTCCAAGACGGCCGACGTGAGCCCCAAGATGGCCCAAGAGGTCCAACAGACGGAACTGCAGGGCCCCGAGGGGGCCACAAGGCGTCCTAGAGAGGCTCCCAAGACGGCCTCCGAAGGCACCAGCTGGCCCAAGAGCGCCCCAAGACGGCTCCAGACCCCCAAGGTGGCCGAAGAGGGCCCCAGGAGGCCTTCAAGGATGCCCAAGCGGCGCGAAGAGAGCCCCGAGACGACCCCAAGACGGCCCTCCAGCAGTTTCCCCAGCAGCTGGGGGGCCACGCGATCCACTCGCGTGGCCGCATCTTCGTTCGGCAGTTCACGGCACGGGCGCTTCCAGTAGCACGGGACGGGTGGTGGGAGGCCCCGCGACGTGGCGAAAGCAGACCACGACCGGACGCCGCCACTCGCTCGACAGCACGGCCGCTTCCAGGATGAAAAGGGGCGGCGACGGCTCGCCGCAGGCGTCCTCGATAGCCTCAGCCGGCCGGCCAGATGTGGTTGATAGTACGCCAACCCGTCGACGATTTCCACCCAGTCGATATCTGCTTCGCCCTCTGGCCCTGGCTCCTCCAAGGCTGCAATGGCAGTTGTCAGGCATCCGCTCTTCAAGGCACGGTCAACATCATATCGTCGACAATACATATCGGGAGGCTTCAGTGTACAACTATCCAGTGTCATCCAACTCGGCCGGCTATGATCAGATGGAGAATCCGCCGCTGGGCCTTGTGCCCAGCGGGCGTGTTAGAAAACTTGCTGTTGTCTGGGAGTTTCCTTCAGCTTATTATGAGCCTTTATCAATGTATTCTTCCCCCTCGATGCACGCGTGCCGCTGAGATCGCCCTCTGCGGAGTTGCTTTCCGGCGCTCTTTTCGGCCTCCAAACGGCCAATGTGGCCTCCAAGATGGCTTCTCAGGCAGCCAAGACGACATCAAAACCGCCCAAGACGGCCCAAGACAGCTCAACAGGCTCTGAAGACGGCCTCCCGACGGTTCCAGAGGCCCCCGAGACGGCCAAAAGGGCTCCAAGAGGCCCTCCAAGAGAGCCCGAGGAAGCAAAAGCCATCGATTATAAAAAAAATGTTTGTATTTAGGGAATCTTCTTTGTTCTAAAGAACTGGGCCGTGTCTTCGGTCTGGCGGCTATGTGGCCGCCGTCACCGCTCCACATATGCACAACATGGACTGGACAATTTACAATTCACCACGCAGTCACATACATACATACGGACATACATATGCCCCTTTTCAAACACTATTAAATGATTCCCCCCGGGGTTAACGGAACACCATTTCCGTAGCGCACTTTACATATGATTCTGCCCCACCGTCCATCCTAAATATGAATTCAGACCAGTCCAGCCACGCCGGAATTCGACCCCCCCTCATCCTCTGCGAAAAAGCTATGCGCACACACTCGTATATCAAAAGCATCAGTTTTCAAGAACCCTCTTGCAAAACACGGGACGATGTGCACACGCGCGCGCCGTCACGCGCGCATGCCGGAATCCTTCACAAACCTTAGGTTTCTTAAGGACTTCAAATCGAAAGTCACGAAAACATCTAGGGTCTTCAAAAAGACTGCGCCGGCGCTGTTGCGAATTCTTGAGAAAACCATTGGTTTTCAACATTTGCACCAAATTCTACCAAGCGGGCCTCTAACGCGCGCGTGTCGCAATCGATCGAACACCTTTGCGCGCGTGCCGTCGCGAGAACCCCTTGCAACAAATGGGACGAAGTGCACACGCGCGCGTCGTCGCGCGCGCATGCCGAAATCCTTCAAAGACCTTGGGTGTCGTAAGGAAACGAATGTCCCGAAAACATATCAAAACACATGGTTCTGCAACATCAGTTTTCAAAAAATCCTGCGCTCGCGGCCTTGCGGATTCTTCAGAAAACCATAGGTTTCCAAAATGTGCAACACATGTTGCCAAACGGGCCTCCCGCGCCGCATGCCAAACTCAGTTGAAAGCCGTTGCGCGCGTGCTGGGGGGGGGCACGATCCGCGTCAAAAAACGCCACGCGGGCCATTCGCGCGCGTCGGCCGCACGCGCATGTCGAACTCTTTCAAAAACCGGCATCGCCGACGCGAGGACATCGTCGTCGTTATCGGCGGGCGTGATCAACATCGGCACCATCATTGGCCTTGCCGTCGTCATCGCCACCATCATCACCATCACCGCTACTCTCGTAATCATGTCTACCGTTGTCGGCTTCGCCATGATATCGCGCCCGCCCAAGTCACCGATTCGCACTGAAGTGCCCGCTGGGCAGTGCCCACCGGTCAGCGCCACCGCGGCCGCGTCGGTCGCGCCAAACTAGCTGGCCGCTGTGCGCGTGAGCATGCGCGGGCTAGCGCGGCCGCAGATACGCACCAGCTAAAGCCAAGCACTCATCGCAATCACCGCCGCACGGCTTTTGCAAACCAGGTTGCGGGTGGATGGGTGGGATGTTTGCTAGGGCATGAGATTCGTCAACCAACTTGGAAAATCAATTCCCCTTTCTACAAAAAAATAACCTCTACCCCCCCCCCAGACTTATCGCTTCCCCCTGGGATAGTACGATTTCATATATATATATATATATATATTATATATATATATATATATATATTCTGCACACTCGTCCATCCCAATTATGAAATCATGCCATCCCAGCCAGGCCGGGTTCCCCCCCCCGAGGTTCCCTTGTAAAAAACAACACTATGCGGTGACATTTGTTGTTCTAACATAGCACTTCTTCGCGAATCCCTTGCAAAAAACTGGACGAAGTGCACACGCGCGCGTCGTCGCGCGCGCATGCCGAAATCCTTCAAAAAACCTTCGGTGCCAGAAGGATTTCGCCATCGAGTTTCCAAAAACATAGAAAAAAAACACATGGTTTCGCAACACTGATTCGCTAAAAAAGCTTCCGCGCGAGCTGCTGCGAAATCTTAAGAAAAAACATTGTTATTTTTTCAAGATTTTCATAAAATGCTACCAAACGGGCTTCGCGCGCGCGCATGTCGAAATCTGTCGAACGCCCTTGCGCGTGTGCAGTCGCGAGAATCCTCTGCAAAAAACAGGACGAAGTGCAGACGCGCGCGTCGTCGCGCGCGTATGCCGAAAACCTTCAAAACCCATCGGTTTCGGAAGGAATTCAAAATCGTGCGCTCAAAAAACTTACAAAAACACAAGGTTTCGCAACACGGGTTTTCAACAAAAGCGTGCGCGCGCGCGCTCTTGCGTCGTCGTCGTCGTCGTCGTCGCCGGCCTCCCTCCTTCCGCGTCGTCGTCGTCGTCGCCTACGTCGTCCTCTGTCGTTTCTCGTGTTCGTCGGCGTCGTCCTCTTTGGCGTCGTGGTCGTTTCTGTCGTCGTTGTCGCCGTGGTCGTCCTTTCCCCTCCTCCCACGTCGTCGTCGTCGTCCGTCGTCGGCGTTTCGTCGTCGTCCCTCCTATTTCGTCGCCGTCGTCGTCGTCGTTGTCGTCGTCGTCTTCCCTCCTCCCTCGTCGTTGTCGTCGTCGGCGTCGCCGTCCTTCCTCCTTCGTCGTCGTTCGCGTCGCCGCCGTCCTCCCTCCTCCTCGTCGTTGTCGTCGTTGTCGTCGTTGTCGCCGTCGTCGTCCTTCCTCCTCCCTCGTCGTCGCCTTCGTTGGCGTCGTCGTCGTCGCCTTCGTCGTCGTCGGCGTCGGCGTCGTTGTCGTCGTCGAAGTCGTCGGAGACGTCGTCGGTGTCGTCCGAGTCGTTGCCGTCGGTGTCGTCGTAGTCGGTGTTAACAGGTTTTGCAAACCAAGTTGCGGGTGGGTGGGTGGGATGTTTGCGCGAGCAGTGGAGATGACGACTTCAAGTTCAGCAGAGTGGATTCTCCTTTCTAAAAGACTAATAGATTCTACCCCCCCCCCCGGACTTATCGGGCCCCCCGCGCGTGTTGTAAATTTCATATGATTATGACCACATGTCCATCCTAAATATGAACTCGTACCATCCCAGCCAAGCCGGGTTCCCCCCCCCTGCGGTTCCCTTATTAAAAAAACACTATGCGGTGACATGTGTTGCTCTAACATATCACTTTTCACGAATCCCTTGCAAAAAATGGGACGAAGTGCACACGCGCGCGTCGTGGCGCGCGCATGCCGAAATCCTTCAAAAACCTTCGGTTCCGGAGAGATTTAAAATTGAATTTCCCAAAAACATATAAGAACACGTGGTTCCGCAACACTGATTCAAAAAACAACTTACGCGCGAGCTCTTGCGAAATCTTAAGAAAACCATAGGTTTTCCAAGATTTTCACAAAATGCTACCAAACGGGCTTCGCGCGCGCGCATGTCGAAATCTGTCGAACGCTCTTGCGCGTGTGCCGTCGCGAGAATCCTCTGCAAAAAATAGGACGAAGTGCAGACGCGCGCGTCGTCGCGGGCGTATGCCGAAATCCTTCAAAAACCTTCGGTTTCGGAAGAATGTCGAAATCGTGCGTCCAAAAAACCTACAAAAACACAAGGTTTCGCAACACGGGTTTTCAACAAAATTGTGCGCGCGCGCTCTTGCGTCGTCGTCGTCGTCGTCGTCCTCCCTCCTCCCTCGTCGTCGTCGTCGTCGTCGCCGTCGTCGTCTTCTGTCTTTCCTCGTCGTCTTTGGCGTCGTCGTCGTTTCCGTCGTCGTTGTCGCCGTGGTCGTCCTTCCTCCCTCGTTGTCTTCGTCGGCGTCTCGTCGTTGTCCCTCCTATTTCGTCGCCGTCGTCGTCGTCGTCGTCGTCGTGTCTTCACTCCTCCCTCGTCGTTATCCTCCTCCCTCGTCGTCGTCGTCCGTCGTCGGCGTCTCGTCGTCGTCCCTCCTATTTCGTCGCCGTCGTCGTCGTCTTCGTCGTCGTTGTCATCGTCGTCGTCTTCCCTCCTCCCTCGTCGTTGTCGTCGTCGGCGTCGCCGTCCTTCCTCCTTCTTCGTCGTTGGCGTCGTCGCCGTCTTCCCTCCTCCATCGTCGTTGTCGTCGTTGTCGCCGTCGTCGTTTTTTCTCCTCCCTCGTCGTCGTCTCCGTTGGCGACGTCGTCGTCGTCTTCGTCGTCGTCGTCGGCGTCGTTGTCGTCGTCGTCGGTGTCGTCGTCGTCGTTGTCGTCGTCGAAAACATTGGAGACGTCGTCGGTGTCGTCGCAGTCGCTGTCGGCGGCGCCGTCGTCGTCGATGTCGCTGTCGTCGTCGGCATCGGTGTCGTGGCCAAGTGCCATGCAGTACCTACCGTCACGGTCTTGTATGAAGATGTCTTGCGACCAAGTTGCGGGTGGGAGGGTGGGATGTTTGCACGAGCAGCGGAGAGGACAGCTTCAAGACAGTCGAAGTGGATTCTCCTTTCTAAAAAAGTAATAGATTCTACCCCCCCCCCCCCTGACTTATCGGGTCCCCCGCGCGTACTGTATATCACATATGATTATGACCACATGTCCATCCTAAATATGAACTCATACCATCCCAGCCAAGCCGGTATCGCCCCCCCTGCGGTTCCCTGTCAAATAACACGATGCGGGGACATTTTTCTTTCTAACGTAACACTTTTTCGCGAATCCCTTGCAAAAATGGGACGAGGTGCGCACGCGCGCGTCGTGGCGCGCGCATGCCGAAATCCTTCAAAAACCTTGGGTGCCGGAAAGATTTCGCAATCGAGTTTCCGAAAAACATACAAAAACACATGGTTTCGAAAACACTGATTTGCTAAAAAAACTTCCGCGCGAGCTCTTGCGAAATCTTAAGAAAACCATAGGTTTTCCAAGATTTTCACAAAATGCTACCAAACGGGCTTCGCGCGCGCATGTCGAAATCTGTCGAACGCCCTTGCGCGTGTGCCGTCGCGAGAACCCTCTGGAAAAAATGGGACGAAGTGCAGACGCGCGCGTCGTCGCGGACGTATGCCGAAAACCTTCAAAACCCATCGGTTCCGGAAGGATTTCAAAATCGTGCGCCCAAAAAACCTACAAGAACCCAAGGTTTCGCAACACGGATTTTCAAGAAAAGCGTGCGCGCGCGCGCTCTTGCGTCGTCGTCGTCGTCGTCGTCGTCGCCGTCCTCCTTCCTCCCGCGTCGTCGTCGTCGTCGCCTACGTCGTCCTCTGTCTTTTCTCCTGTTTGTCGTCGTCGTCCTCTTTGGCGTCGTGGTCGTTTCCATCGTTGTTGTCGCCGTGGTCGTCCTTCCTCCTCCTCCCACGTCGTCGTCGTCGTCCGTCGTCGGCGTCTCATCGTCGTCCCTCCTATGTCGTCGCCGTCGTCGTCGTCGTTGTCGTCGTCGTCTTCCCTCCTCCCTCGTCGTTGTCGTCGTCGGCGTCGCCGTCCTTCCTCCTTCGTCGTCGTTCGCGTCGTCACCGTCCTCCCTCCTCCTTCGTCGTTGTCGTCGTTGTCGCCGTCGTCGTCTTTCCTCCTTCCTCGTCGTCGCCTTCGTTGGCGTCGTCGTCGTCTTCGTCGTCGTCGGCGTCGGCGTCGTTGTCGTCGTCGTCGGAGACGTCGTCGGTGTCGTCCTAGTCGTTGTCGTCGGTGTCGTCGTAGTCGGTCTTAACAGGTTTTGCAAACCAAGTTGCGGGTGGATGGGTGGGATGTTTGCGCGAGCAGTGGAGATGACGACTTCAAGTTCCGCAGAGTGGATTCTCCTTTCTAAAAGACTAATAGATTCTACCCCCCCCCGGACTTATCGGGTCCCCCGCGCGTGCTGTAAATTACATACGATTCTGACCACATGTCCATCCTAAATCTGAATCCATACCATCCCAGCCAAGCCGCGTTCACCCCCCCTGCGGTTCCCTTGTAAAAAACACTATGCGGTGACATGTTTTGTTCTAACATATCACTTTTACGCGAATCCCTTGAAAAAAAAAGAACGAAGTGCACACGCGCGCGTCGTGGCGCGCGCATGCCGAAATCCTTCAAAAACCTTCGGTTCCGGAGAGATTTCAAAATTGAATTTTCAAAAAACATATAAAAACACATGGTTTCGCAACACTGATTCAAAAAAAAAAACTTACGCGCGAGCTTTTGCGAAATCTTAAGAAAACCATAGGTTTTCCAAGATTTTCACAAAATGCTACCAAACGGGCTTCGCGCGCGCGCATGTCGAAATCTGTCGAACGCTCTTGCGCGTGTGCCGTCGCGAGAATCCTCTGCAAAAAATGGGACGAAGTGCAGACGCGCGCGTCGTCGCGGGCGTATGCCGAAATCCTTCAAAAACCTTCGGTTTCGGAAGAATTTCGAAATCGTGCGTCCAAAAAACCTACAAAAACACAAGGTTTCGCAACACGGGTTTTCAACAAAATTGTGCGCGCGCGCTCTTGCGTCGTCGTCGTCGTCGTCGTCCTCCCTCCTCCCTCGTCGTCGTCGTCGTCGTCGCGCCGTCGTCGTCTTCTGTCTTTCCTCGTCGTCTTTGGCGTCGTCGTCGTTTCCGTCGTCGTTGTCGCCGTGGTCGTCCTTCCTCCCTCGTTGTCTTCGTCGGCGTCTCGTCGTTGTCCCTCCTATTTCGTCGCCGTCGTCGTCGTCGTCGTCGTCGTCGTCGTCGTCTTCACTCCTCCCTCGTCGTTATCCTCCTCCCTCGTCGTCGTCGTCCGTCGTCGGCGTCTCGTCGTCGTCCCTCCTATTTCGTCGCCGTCGTCGTCGTCTTCGTCGTCGTTGTCATCGTCGTCGTCTTCCCTCCTCCCTCGTCGTAGTCGTCGTCGGCGTCGCCGTCCTTCCTACTTCTTCATCGTTGGCGTCGTCGCCGTCTTCCCTCCTCCATCGTCGTTGTCGTCGTTGTCGCCGTCGTCGTTTTTTCTCCTCCCTCGTCGTCGTCTCCGTTGGCGACGTCGTCGTCGTCTTCGTCGTCGTCGTCGGCGTCGTTGTCGTCGTCGTCGGTGTCGTCGTCGTCGTTGTCGTCGTCGAAAACATTGGAGACGTCGTCGGTGTCGTCGCAGTCGCTGTCGGCGGCGCCGTCGTCGTCGATGTCGCTGTCGTCGTCGGCATCGGTGTCGTGGCCAAGTGCCATGCAGTACCTACCGTCACGGTCTTGTCTGAAGATGTCTTGCGACCAAGTTGCGGGTGGGAGGGTGGGATGTTTGCACGAGCAGTGGAGAGGACAGCTTCAAGACAGTCGAAGTGGATTCTCCTTTCTAAAAGACTAATAGATTCTACCCCCCCCCCCCGGACTTATCGGGTCCCCCGCGCGTGCTGTAAATCACATATGATTCTGACCACATGTCCATCCTAAATATGAATTCGTACCATCCCAGCCAAGCCGGTATTCCCCCCCCCTGCGGTTCCCTGTCAAATAACACTATGCGGTGGACATTTTTCTTTCTAACATAACACTTTTTCACGAATCCCTTGCAAAAAATGGGACGAAGTGCACACGCGCGCGTCGTGGCGCGCGCATGCCGAAATCCTTCAAAAACCTTCGGTTCCGGAGAGATTTCAAATCGAATTTCAAAAAAACATACAAAAACACATGGTTTCGCAACACTGATTTGCTAAAAAAAACTTCCGCGCGAGCTCTTGCGAAATCTTAAGAAAACCATAGGTTTTCCAAGATTTTCACAAAATGCTACCAAACGGGCTTCGCGCGCGCGCATGTCGAAATCTGTCGAACGCCCTTGCGCGTGTGCCGTCGCGAGAATCCTCTGCAAAAAATGGGACGAAGTGCAGACGCGCGCGTCGTCGCGGGCGTATGCCGAAATCCTTCAAAAACCTTCGTTTCGGAAGGATTTCGAAATCGTGCGTCCAAAAAACATACAAAAACACAAGGTTTCGCAACACGGGTTTTCAACAAAATTGTGCGCGCGCGCTCTTGCGTCGTCGTCGTCGTCGTCATCGTCCTCCCTCCTCCCTCGTCATCGTCGTCGTCGTCGTCGTCGCCGTCGTCGTCTTCTGTCTTTCCTCGTCGTCGTTGTCGTCGTCTTGGCGTCGTCGTCGTTTCCGTCGTCGTTGTCGCCGTGGTCGTCCTTCCTCCCTCGTTGTCTTCGTCGGCGTCTCGTCGTTGTCCCTCCTATTTCGTCGCCGTCGTCGTCGTCGTCGTCGTCGTGGTCTTCACCCCTCCCTCGTCGTTATCCTCCTCCCTCGTCGTCGTCGTCCGTCGTCGGCGTCTTGTCGTCGCCCCTCCTATTTCGTCGCCGTCGTCGTCGTCTTCGTCGTCGTTGTCATCGTCGTCGTCTTCCCCCCTCCCTCGTCGTTGTCGTCGTCGGCGTTGCCGTCCTTCCTCCTTCTTCGTCGTTGGCGTCGTCGCCGTCTTCCCTCCTCCATCGTCGTTGTCGTCGTTGTCGCCGTCGTCGTTTTTTCTCCTCCCTCGTCGTCGTCTCCGTTGGCGACGTCGTCGTCGTCTTCGTCGTCGTCGTCGGCGTCGTTGTCGTCGTCGTCGGTGTCGTCGTCGTCGTTGTCGTCGTCGAAAACATTGGAGACGTCGTCGGTGTCGTCGCAGTCGCTGTCGGCGGCGCCGTCGTCGTCGATGTCGCTGTCGTCGTCGGCATCGGTGTCGTGGCCAAGTGCCACGCAGTACCTACCGTCACGGTCTTGTCTGAAGATGTCTTGCGACCAAATTGCGGGTGGGAGGGTGGGATGTTTGCACGAGCAGTGGAGAGGACAGCTTCAAGACAGTCGAAGTGGATTGCACCACATAGATTGCACCACATGCATTGCACAACATATAGCGCAACATAGACTGCATACAATAGATTCTCCTCTCTAAAAGAATAATAGATTCTACCCCCCCCCCGACTTTATCGCTTCCCCGCTGCGTGCTGGAAATTCACTATGCAATTCTGAATCATATGTCCATCCTAAATATGAACTCATACCATCCCAGCCAAGCCGGTATCCCCCCCCTGCGGTTCCCTGACAAATAACACTATGCGGGGACATTTTTCTTTCTAACATAACACTTTTTCACGAATCCCTGTCAAATAATTCCATGCGGGACACATTCGCGCGCGCAAGACGAAATCCCTCCAAAACCTTAGTGTTCGTAGCGATTTTAACATAAAAACATCAAAAACCCAATGGTTTTAAAAAAAAAAAAAAAAAAAAAAAAAACGCGCGCTCTTGCGGATTCCTGGGAAACCCACTACTTTTTCAACATTTCTGTCAAAAGGGCTCTTGCGAGCAACTTTTTCCTGCGCTTCGAACTTCTTCAACAACGGTTGCGCGCCTGCCAGGGGCATAATCCTTGTCAAATAATGCCATGCGGGACACATTCGTTTTTTCTTCGCGCGCGCGCGCGCCGAAATCTTCAAAAACCACTGGGTTTCTTGAGCATTTCAGCACTGCGTATCATAAAAACACACGAATCGCACCGTAGGTCCTCGAAAAAAACCTGCACGGATTTTCAAAATTTTGCCCGCTCGCGCTGTCCGAACCTTAAAAACCAATGTTTTTTTCAACATTTCGGTCGCACGAGCTCGTGCGAGTTATTTTCGCGCGCTCCTTCAACGACGTTCGCGCGCCTGCCAGGGCCACTGTTCGTGTCAAATAATACCATGCGGGACACATGCGCGCGCGCCGTCGTCGTCGTCGTCGTCGTCGTCGTCGTCGTCGTCGTCGTCGTCGTCGTCGTCGTCGTCGTCGTCGTCGTCGACGCCGTCGTCGGCGTCAGGTACTCGCTAGGAAGCTTCGCTGGGTACTTGCAGCCACGGTCTGGTGAGTTTTGCTGACCAAGTTGCGGGTGGGAGGGTGGGATGTTTGCTCGAGCAATGGAGAAGACAACTTCAAGTTCAGCAAATTAATTGCACAAGGTAGAGTACAACACATACATTGCACAGCACTGATAGACCACAGATATTGCATAACAAATAGAATACTTCATAGGTCGCACCACTCTCATTGCACAACATAGGTTGCACAGCATAAGCTGCACAACATGAATCATCCTTTTCTGAAAAAGACACACGTTCTACGACCCTCCCCCCCGCCCCCCCGGGGTTAAAGACCCCCCGGGAACCAATGTAAAACACATCGGGTTCTTGCCCAATGTCCATCCTACATGCGAGCCACTCTCGCGCGTCTGCCTCGCGCATGTCGAATTCTTCTCAAAACCTTCATCACCGATGCGAAGACGCCGTCATCGTCGCCGGCGTGATCGGCATCGGCGCCGTCACTGGCCGTGCCGTCGTCGCGGCCAACATCGTCACCAACATCGCTGTTATCATCATCAACGTGTCTACAAGTGTCGACGTTGCCATGATCCCGCACCCGCCCAAGCCGCCGACTCGCACTCAAATGCCCGCCTAGATGTGCCGAGCAGTCAGCACCACCGCGGCCGCGTCGGTCGCGCCAAGCTACTTGGCCGCTGCGCGCGCGCATGCGCGGCCTGGCGCGGCCGCAGAAATGCACCAGCCAGCGCCAAGCAATCATCGCAATTGCCGCCGCATGAGGATTGCAAACCAAGTTGCGGGTGGGTGGGCGGGATGTTCGCGCGAGCAGTGGAGTGGACAACTCACTGCGAACAGAAATGAATTGCCCAACCCACATTGCACCACATAGCTCGCACCACATAGATCTTGCACCACCTAGATCGCACAACATTGATTGAACCACCTTGCTTGCACCACGTAGACTGCACCACATACGTAAACCATCCTATTGTACAACACAGGTTGCAGACCACGTATTGCACGAAAGAGAGTGCATCACATTTGTTGTGCCACATAAACTGCCCCGCAGATATTGCATAACAGATATGGCACCTTGTGGATTCCACAACATGGATTGAAGAACCTAGATTGCACTACCTGGATGCTCCACCGAAATGGCTTCACATAGATCGCACCACATATGGTGCACCATAGATTGCACCGCGCAGGTTGCACAAGACAGAGTGCACAACAGATTCTGCAAAACATGCATTGCTCCCCATGGATTCTCCTTTCTCAACTACCCCCCCCCGGCGTTATCGCCCCCCCTTTCGGAAATTTCAATCATATATGGTTATGACCACATGTCCATCCTAAATATGAATCTACACTATCCCAGGCCAGCCGGGTTCCCCCCTGAGGTTCCATTGTAGAAAACAACATGCGGTGACACTTGTTGTTCCAACATAGCACTTTTTCGCGAATCCCCTGCAAAAAAAGACTAAGTGCACACGCGCGCGCCGTCGCGCGCGCATGCCGAAATCATTCAAAAACCTTCGGTGTCGGAAAAATCTCGCAATCGAGTTTCCAACAAACATACAAAAACACAGGGTTTCGCAACACTGATTTGCTAAAAAAGCT
>CAUYUJ010008480.1:0-35000 GCA_963575745.1 Prorocentrum cordatum
GATTCCTGGACCTGGGTCGTCCACCTTCGCGCGTCGTGCCCCCGCGATGCGCGACGCGGTGCCATCTTCGCGCCCTCGCGCCGCCACTGCGGACAAGGGCACCGCGGCGGCCCTGACCGCGGGGCGCGATTAACATCGTGCCCCTGAGGGTGACCTAGATTCCTGGACCGCGAGGGATCCTGGCCTAGGGCGGCCCGACCCCTCTCGGGGACCATCCTCGCCAGCTTTCGGGGCCGCGCCCAGCCGTGGAAGCGGAGGCCCCCCCCCCCCCGGAGGCAAACCCTAAGAGGCGACGCCAGCAGAAAAAACGACCAAGGCACAGCAAAAACTTATAATAAGGACGCGAGGTATGGACGCAAGGCCCTTGGGAGTCCAATCGGGACATCCTTGGACGTCAAAATTGGGTGGAGATGGGCCAGTAAGCAGGGAAGCAGAGGAGCCCTTGCAGAAGTCCTGCGTCCTCACTATGAATGTTGACTGTACTTTGGAGAGAAACAAGGCGATTCTTGGGCCAACTAACTTCCCATCGCGCTCCGCGATGAGCGACGCGCAATTATCTCCGCGACCTCGCGCCCTGGGGAACAAACGCCAGCCCTGGCGCGCGATTATCTTCGCGTCCCTGGGGGTGACCAAGGTTGCTTGGCATGGCCTCCCACCGTCAGACTCCAGGTTCGCTATCTGGGTAGAAGAATCGGCCTTTCAAATGTGGAACATGACACACTATTACACTACAGTCGGGGCGTAGACCTAAGGAACGAAAAATAAGGAACGAGGCCCACTTTTCCCATACATTAAAGTCCGATGTTCCATGGAGAACCTCAAGCAAACCCAAGGAGCACTGTAAAGCAACTAAGGAACACGGAGCCCTTCCCCAACAAAAAGGGTTCCTTCTTCAGGGCCCCGACTGTATGTCCGGAGAAAGAGCGCGCGCGCGTCACCCGCGCGCGCAGTGCATCCTGCACTGGCTCTATACAATCGCCCCCCATGTCAAATTGACAACTGCATGTTCAAAGAGCAATGTAATATCCATCCCTGGGTACAAGAAGCAGCCATACAAACGCGGAATATGAAACAGGACAACAATGTGCCCAGAACAAAGAGAGAGAGAGAGAGAGAGAGAGAGAAAGAAAGAAAGAGAGAGAGAGAGAGAGAGAGCGCGTGAGTGCACGGTGCACCCTGTATCAGTTTTAAACAATCGGGCCGGATGTTAAGGTGAACCCTGGGGCGCGCCGCCCAGACGGTGGGGGAGCCTGGCAAATTCAATATGGATTTCCCCGGAAAGTTGCCCGAGGGAGTTTCGGGGGCGTATATCCTGCCGGCCCCTTCGGTTTCACAGATCGCAGCCCCCCAGGGATGGCGAGCTCTAATATGACCCCGCGTGGTGCCTGAATGCGCTGGACTCCCCAGCAGGCCTTGAAAATAGCGACAGGCTCACAGATCGCAGCCCCCCCCAGGGATGGCGACGTCTAGTCTGAATCCGTGCGGTGCCTCACTCCGTCGGACCCCCCCGCAAGCCTCGAAAGTGGCGACAGTTTCATAGATCGCAGCCCCTCAGGTATGCCAGCTTCACACTGCGCGGGCCGCACTGACAAGCCACCAGACGAAGACGGCGAGGCACGAACCAGGAAGCAAGAGAGAACAATAGCGAAAACACACAGGAGGCAGGAAGAAGGGAGGAGGAAAAGGGGGGCAGGAGGGGAGGGCGGGAAGGAAGGAAGGAAGGCAGAAAGGACGAACACCGCACAGTTTATTCAAAACGAAGACCCAACCGAGGAGGGTTGGGAAAACTATACGCTTCCCCGTAATAATTCAACGATGTAGTCTATTTTGGATGCTGGTGGAGGTGCTCAGGCAGGCCTCTTGGGACGTCTCGGAGCCTGCTTGGACCGTCTCGGAGCCATCTGGGGCCGTCTTGGGCGACTCTAGGCCTTCTTCGGCCGTCTTGGTCGCCGTGCCGGGGCCAACTTGAGCTGGTTTGGGCGTTTCTTGCGCCGTCTAGACGCTCTCTTGGGCCGCATTGAGGGCCTCATGGGATCCTCCGGGGTGCTGGTCGTGTCGGAGCCTGCTTGGACCGTCTCGGTGCCATCTTGGGCGGTCTTGGGCGGCTCTGGGCATTCTTGGGCCGTCTTGGGCGCCGTCTCGGCGCCAACTTGGGCCGTTTTGGATCCGTCTAGGCGCTCTCCGGGGCCGCCTTTGGGACCGCGCGGGATCCTCCCAGCCCTGCGTGGAGGTTTTGGGAACCTTCCAATGGGAATGTAACGATTTTGACCACAGGGGGCCGTCGCGGGAGTGCTCTTGCAAGCCTCTCGGGACGTCTCGCAGCCTTATTGGACCATTTCGGGGCCATCTTGGGCCGTCTTGGGCGACTCTGGGCCTTCTTGGGCCGTATTGGGCGCCGTCTTGGACCAACTTGGGCCGTTTTGGGAGTTTCTTTGGCCGTCTGGGCGCCCTCTTGGGCCGCCTCGGGGGCCCATCGCGCGCGTTGCGCACGCGCTCAGGTTCTAGCGTCGGTCAGGGATTTCCCGGACCACGCGCGTCCAATGAAGTGCCCATCGGGCCCTCTGGCTGGGTCAGTGGCGACCGCCACGCTCGCCAGCCAGAAGCTTCCAGACCAGGGCGGCTCGGGTAACGATACTGGACTGATCCAGGAAAACAGCGATTCCCGACACCTCATTGGGTCAGCGGCGACTGCCACGCTCACCAAGAAGGCCCTGGGTTGTCGAGACAACACGCATCAGATAGGGTGCCAATCGGGCCCTCTGGCTGGGTCAGCGGCGACCGCCACGCTCGCCAGGCAGAGGCTTCCAGACACAGAGGGCTCGGGAAACGAGACTGGGTTGATCGAAAGGGACAGAACGATTCCCGACACCTCATTGTGTCAGTGGCGACTGCCACGCTCACCAATGGGACCCCGATGTTGTCGAGACCACACGCGTCAGGTAGGTGCCCACCGGGCCCTCTGGCTGGGTCAGTGGCGACCGCCACGCTCGCCAGCCAAAAGATTTCGGACACAGAAAACTCGGAAACGAGACTGGATTGATCGACAGAGGCAGAACGATTCACGACACCTCCTCGTGTCAGTGGCGACTGCCACGCTCATTAATGAGGCCCTGGGATTGTCGAGACCACGCGAATCAGATAGGGTGCCCATCGGGCCCACTGGCTGGGTCAGACAGCCACGCTCGCCAGCCAAAAGATTCCGGACACGGAGAACTCCGATAACGGGCCTTTGGTGATCCACGGGAACCAAGACTACTACTACTACTACTACTACTACTACTACTACTACTACTACTACTACTACTAGTACTACTACTACTACTACTACGTCGACGACGACGACTACTACTACTGCAACTACTACTACTACTACTACTACTACTACTAATAATACGACGACGACGACTACTACGACGACTACGACTACTACTACTACTACGACTACTACTGGTACCACTACTACTACTACTACTACTACTACTACGACTACTACTACTACCACTACTACTACTACTACTACTACGACTACTACTACTACTACCTCTACTACGACTGCTATTACTACTACTACGACTACTACTACTACTACTACTACTACTACTACGGCTACTACTGGTACCACTACTACTACTACTACTACTACTACTACTACTACTACTACTACTACTACTACTAGTACTACTACTACTACTACTACTACTACTCCTACTACGGAACTACTACCTGCTACCACTACTACTACTACTACTACTACTTCTACTACTACTACTACTACTACTACTAGTTCTAGTTCTAGTTCTACTACTACTACTACTACTACTACGACTACTACTATTACTACTAGTACTACTACTACTACCTCTACTACGACTACTACTACTACAACGACTATAACGACTACTACGCTACTACTACTAGTAGTACAAGTACGACTACTACTACTACCGACTACTACTACTCCTACTCCTACTCCTGCTCCTACTACTACTAATACTACTACTACAACAACTACTACTACTACTACTACTACTCCTACTACTCAAACTACTACTCCTTACTACTAACTATTACGCTTGCGCCGACTACTACTACTTCCAGTAAGTAGTAGTAGTAGTAGTAGTATTAGTAGTAGTAGTAGTAGTACTGGTACGAGTACTAGTACTACTACTATACTACTACTAAAACGACTACTGCTACTACTACTAAACTACTACGCTACGATTCCTACTTACGATTACTACGACTACTACTACGACGACCTACTGCTACTACTACTACTACTACTACTACTACTACTTACTACTATTACTACTACTAAGAAACCCTATTACGACTACTACTATTACTACTCTGCTACTAACTACTACTACTACTACTAACTACTACGACCTTACTACTACGACTACGACTACGACTACGACTACGACTACGACTACGACTACGACTACTACTACTACTACGACTACTACTACTACTACTACTACTACTACTACTACTACTACTACTACTATCGTGAGGAGGCATGAAGGGGCAGCCCTTCTTGTTACAAGAAGGCCCCCAGCAGCTTCATTGAATTGCGAGGTAGTCTCGGGCGAGAGCGCCGTTCCTGACTCTGGGGGCCTCTCTGGCCAGGCCCTCTCGGAGTAAATCGTGACAAGGAGCGGTCTCGCCGCATCTCTCGCCCTCCTACTCCTCCTCCACCGCCTATGCTGCTCCCCCTACACCTCCTCCTTCTCCGAGCAGGCCGGACTCCAGCACCGGTCTCCAGGCAAGCCTTGAACTCAGGTAAGACGTGGCGCCCCAAATGCTCCCAACCGCCAGGGTAGTAAAAACAAGGGGTCGGCGGGTGTGGCGTGAGCCTGTAGAATCAATTTTAGGATACATCGATTCTATAGTCGATCCCCTGCAATCGTATCTAGGACAGGAGAACATCCTTCAAGACAAAGAGACACTCCGCCGGCCAAAGCACCCCAAGCCTTACGATCATTCGAGGTTGCCCTCCCCCAGGATGCACCAGAACATCCAGAAAGCACGCAACACATTAGGGTTAGGTCGGGCATGCCCCCTACAGGCGGATTATGGGCGAAAAATAAAAAAAATACACCAAACATTATCAAAAATGATCAAACATTTACGCTACCGAGAAGCCCCACATACTTAATCAAAATCTTATGTGTTTGCTTATGTATATATATGTGTGTGCGCAATCCTGCGTTCTGAGCCCTCGTCGCGAATGTTCCCTATGTGTCATCCAACGACACGCCTGCTAAGCTTTGCGACAGTGACGTGGGTGGCGGCCGCGCTCAGAGACCCCCTGTGGTGTCGAGAAAATGCCACGGCTGCAAAGCTTTTGCGCCAGTGTCGTGGATAGCGGCCGAGCTGAGAGACCACCCCCTGCCCACCCCCTTTGGTGTCGAGAAAGTGCCACGCCTGCTAGCCTTTGCGCCAGTGTCGTGGATGGCGGCCGAGCTGAGAGACCACCCCCTGCGCACCCCCTGTGGTGTCGCGAAAGTGCCACGCCTGCTAGGTTTTGCGACAGTGTCGTGGATAGCGGCCGAGCTGAGAGACCACCCCCTGCGCACCCCCTGTGGTGTCGAGAAAGTGCCACGCCTACTAGGCTTTGCGACAGTGTCGTGGATAGCGGCCGAGCTGAGAGACCACCCCCTGCCCACCCCCTTTGGTGTCGAGAAGTGCCACGCCTGCTAGGCTTTGCGCCAGTGTCGTGATGGCGGCCGGCCACCACCCTGCGCACCCCCTGTGGTGTCGAGAAAGTGCCACGCCTGCTAGGCTTTGCGCGACGGCCGAGCCTGACACCCCCTGCGCACCCCCTGTGTGTCGAGAAAGTGCCACGCCTGCTAGCTTTGCGCCAGTGTCGTGGATAGCGGCCGAGCTGAGAGACCACCCCCTGCGCACCCCTGTGGTGTCGAGAAAGTGCCACGCCTGCTAGCTTTGCGCCAGTGTCGTGGATAGCGGCCGAGCTGAGAGACCACCCCCTGCGGTGTCGAGAAAGTGCCCGCCTGCTAGGCTTTGTGTCGGAGAACTGAGAAACCACCCCCTGCCACGCCCACGCCTGCTAGCCTTTGCGCCAGTGTCGTGGATAGCGGCCGAGCTGAGAGACCACCCCCTGCGCACCCCTTGTGGTGTCGAGAAAGTGCCACGCCTGCTAGGTTTGCGCCAGTGTCGTGGATAGCGGCCGAGCTGAGAGACCACCCCCTGCGCACCCCCTGTGGTGTCCGAGAAAGTGCCACGCCTGCTAGGCTTTTGCGCCAGTGTCGTGGATAGCGGCCGAGCTGAGAGACCACCCCCTGCGCACCCCCTGTGGTGTCGAGAAAGTGCCACGCCTGCTAGGCTTTGCGCCAGTGTCGTGGATAGCGACCGAGCTGAGAGACCACCCCCTGCGCACCCCCTGTGGTGTCGAGAAAGTGCCACGCCTGCTAGGCTTTGCGCCAGTGTCGTGGCGGCCGAGCTGAGAGACCACCCCCTGCGCACCCCCTGTGGTGTCGAGAAAGTGCCACGCTTGCTAGGTTTGCGCCAGTGTCGTGGATAGCGGCCGAGCTGAGAGACCACCCCCTGCGCACCCCGTGTGGTGTCGAGAAAGTGCCACGCCTGCTAGGCTTTGCGCCAGTGTCGTGGATAGCGGCCGAGCTGAGAGACCACCCCCTGCGCACCCCCTGTGGTGTCGAGAAAGTGCCACGCCTGCTAGGCTTTGCGCCAGTGTCGTGGATAGCGGCCGAGCTGAGAGACCACCCCCTGCGCACCCCCTGTGGTGTCGAGAAAGTGCCACGCCTGCTAGGCTTTGCGCCAGTGTCGTGGATAGCGGCCGAGCTGAGAGACCACCCCCTGCGCACCCCCTGTGGTGTCGAGAAAGTGCCACGCCTGCTAGCCTTTGCGCCAGTGTCGTGGATAGCGGCCGAGCTGAGAGACCACCCCCTGCCACCCCCTGTGGTGTCGAGAAAGTGCCACGCCTGCTAGGCTTTGCGCCAGTGTCGTGGATAGCGGCCGAGCTGAGAGACCACCCCCTGCGCACCCCCTGTGGTGTCGAGAAAGTGCCACGCCTGCTAGGCTTTGCGCCAGTGTCGTGGATAGCGGCCGAGCTGAGAGACCACCCCCTGCGCACCCCCGTGGTGTCGAGAAAGTGCCACGCCTGCTAGGTTTTGCGCCAGTGTCGTGGATAGCGACCGAGCTGAGAGACCACCCCCTGCGCACCCCCTGTGGTGTCGAGAAAGTGCCACGCCTGCTAGGCTTTGCGCCAGTGTCGTGGATAGCGACCGAGCTGAGAGACCACCCCCTGCGCACCCCCTGTGGTGTCGAGAAAGTGCCACGCCTGCTAGGCTTTGCGCCAGTGTCGTGGATAGCGGCCGAGCTGAGAGACCACCCCCTGCGCACCCCCTGTGGTGTCGAGAAAGTGCCACGCCTGCTAGGCTTTGCGCCAGTGTCGTGGATAGCGGCCGAGCTGAGAGACCACCCCCTGCGCACCCCCTGTGGTGTCGAGAAAGTGCCACGCCTGCTAGCCTTTGCGCCAGTGTCGTGGATAGCGGCCGAGCTGAGAGACCACCCCCTGCGCACCCCCTGTGGTGTCGAGAAAGTGCCACGCCTGCTAGCTTTGCGCCAGTGTCGTGGATAGCGGCCGAGCTGAGAGACCACCCCCTGCGCACCCCCTGTGGTGTCGAGAAAGTGCCACGCCTGCTAGGCTTTGCGCCAGTGTCGTGGATAGGGACCGCGGTGAGAGACCACCCCCTGCGCACCCCCTGTGGTGTCGAGAAAGTGCCACGCCTGCTAGGCTTTGCGCCAGTGTCGTGGATAGCGGCCGAGCTGAGAGACCACCCCCTGCCCACCCCCTTTGGTGTCGAGAGAGTGCCACGCCTGCTAGGCTTTGCGCCAGTGTCGTGGATAGCGGCCGAGCTGAGAGACCAACCCCTGCGCACCCCCTGTGGTGTCGAGAAAGTGCCACGAGCTGTGCTGTGCTGTGCTGAGCTGAGCCGTGCTAGGCTGTGCTGAGCTGTGCTGAGCTGAGCCGAGATGTGCTGTGCTGAGCTGAGCTGAGCTGTGCTGTGCTGAGCTGAGTTGAGCTGAGCTGAGCAGTGCTGTGACGAGGGGGGGAAGAGTGAAGTGTGTGTGTGAAGGGGAGGAAGAAAGAGAGAGGAGGGGAGGTGTGAGGAGACGCGGGTGCGACGCGGCAGGGAAGAAAACCAGAACCCCACGAAGCATGTGGGGAATAAAAGGAAAATCGTCCCGAGACTATTTCTTGACTATTTGTGAATACTCCCCCTGTAGAGGGACAGGCCCGACTTAACATTAGGGCACCCTCTCCGAACCGACCTAGATCCTCGGTCCGACTGTAGTCGATCCCGTACTCGACCCACTGTTGCCCCTGACGTCCCCCCTGGGGCTGCGAGGCGGAACCCCCCGCCTTCTCGGCGCGGTGCCCGGCCGCGCACGACCCCCGATGACGACGACGACGACGACGAGATCGGCGACGACGACGACGACGACGACGACGACGAAGGCGACGACGACGGCGACGACGACGACGACGCCGTCGTCGACGACGACGGCGTCGTCGCCGACGACGACGACGGCGTCGTCGACGATGGCGTCGTCGACGACGACGACGACAGCGACGACGACGACGACGACCGCTGCGGGGCGGCGTCACCAGCCTTCTGCGGCGTGGTGCGCGGCCGCGCCGGCGACTCGCCCCGCTCTGCCTCGCCGGCGCCCCCGGCTCCGCTGGCCGCGGCGGGCGCCGTGGCGACGCGCGCCTGGCCGCGGACGCCGTCGTTTTCGCCGTCGTCGCCGTCGTCGTCGTCGTCGTCGCCGTCGTTGCCGTCGTCGTCGTCGTCGTCGTCGTCGTCGTCGTCGTCGTCGTCGTCGTCGTCGTCGTCGTCGTGGGTCGGCGGCGCGGCGGCCCCCCTGGCAGACCCCAGGCCTCACCCTGAGATCCGGGCGTGCAATCTTTTTTCGTGCTGGGCGTTCTGGACCAACTGCGGGGCCTGGGGCCCTCACAGATCGACCCGGCTCGACCAGCGTAAAGGATTCCAAGGTTTTCTCGTATTCACTTCCTATATTTCCCCATGGGTGATCAACGGGTAACTGCGTCTGTGTTTTTTCCCTCCTGGCCACGGCGCAAAAAAACGGTGTCCGGGGCCCTGGTCGTGACTGCCTACCAGACCACCCCAATCCAACCCGAAGACCCGACTTTGGGGGTTGGGGGGGTACAGGCTTTAGATGTGTTTTCGTCCATGCTCCCCGACCCCCCTCCCCCACTGGACATGGAGGGCCAGTCGGGGCCTTCGGGTTGGGTTGGGGTGGTTTGGTGGGCGGCGAGGTCGTGATCTCCCGCGGTGCTGCATCTCTGCTGCAGACACCGGACCTCCATGGGGAGTCGGCCGCGCGGCGGCCCCCCGCGCAGACCCCGGGCGGCCTCCGTTCGTGGGCGACAGGCCTGTCCGCATTGGCCCCCTCCCGGGCCCTGGTCCTCTGAGGAGCCGCGGAGCTCCGCCCTGAGCCCGTTCCCCCCCCCCCCGCGCGCCCCCTGGAAGAGGCCCCCCGAGAGGCCCCCGGGAGGCCTCCCAGGAAGCGCCCCAAATGGCACAGAGAAGGCCCCCAAGAGCGCCCGAGAGGCCCCCAGGAGCAGCACGCCACAACCGCCAGTCACACAAGAGGTCGGCGGTGTGGCACAAGTCCAAGAATCTCTGAGAACCCGCTGGTTCCCCCCAATACGTGCCCCCTCAAACACGCAGTCGGAGGTCGATGAAAAAAACCAGAGGGCCTCGCAACAATGAAGCAGTCGTCTTACGGGCTCGAAGAGGGATCAAATCAACATTTGGTCGGCCTCTGACCGTTTTTGTGTTTGCGGCGAGAGGCTGCGCTTGGCCTGCGCCGCGAATGGGTGACAACATTCCAGAAATAGTTTCGAGCGCCCGGAAAAGTGTCGAAACAGTGTCGAAACAATGTCGGACGAGTGACTCCCAGGGCCCGACATGTGAAAGGCATCGAGTTTCGGTGCTTTCCTGATGCTCGGAATTCTTTTCTCGTAGTCAAGGCTAAAGTAGGTTGACATCATAATTCGAGCGGCCCATCCAGCCACATCACCGGATCTGGGTCGTGGGCAAACGTGTTCTTGCGGGCATCATGAGGTCCCGTGGGAGGCCACTTGCGGCTTCGAGCTGCGCCTCGGCGATGGCTCTCTGGGCTTGCCCGGATCGCACAGGCCCCCAGGTGGGCTGAGGAGAAGCGTCCGATGATGCCTGGAGGTTTTTTTGTCCAGGTGTCAGGCATGACTCCTGTCGGGAGCGGCCAAGAGGGGGGTGTCCAAGAGGAGGGGTGCAAATCATGACCGGCGGCATGTGCGCGGCCCAGCGGGGGGCCAGGGACGTAATGAAACAAGAAGAGGCGCCATGAAATCTAGGAAATATCATGGCCGCCGCCATGACTCCTGGACATCCTCCGAAGCGCGCTCTGGCCAGGATGTCGAAGGGACTCCAGCCGTGGCAACAGGCCAGAATAACCGCTCAGAAGCACACGATGCTCGAGCTGCCCGTGGCTCGGACGCAAGCATCCGGCGTCGCGATTTGTTGCGCACGTGCCTCTCCAACTGAGCAGGGACAGACCGTCCCGGCATTCCTATAGCCCTACCACGAAATGTTCTTAGAACCCCAAAATGTTCTAAGAACAAAAACAATGTACTTAGAACATAAACCCGATGTGTTAAAACAAAGCAATATCAACCAGAAATGTTCCAAGAACATCTCGTGGAAACCACACAAAAATCTTAGAACATTGTTTGGTAGGGCTATAGGCACGCCGGGACGCTTCGCCACTGCTTGATCAAAAGGCCTGGAGTCCCTCCCCGGGACCGGCTTGTCATCCGGACCAATGCTTGACAAAACCAGGGCCCGCTGATGGCTGGCCCCCAGAAGCCGAGACTCGTCGAACACTGCGCCTACTAGATAAGCAGCTGCATGAACGCAACTTCTCGGAGGTCCGCAAGGACCTCCGAGAAGGAATGTTATCGTGTTTATGTGAACGTTTTTCTTATTCGGCCTTTCGACCTTGGGCGAAAGGGGGGAAAGGGGGGGGGGGTCTGGCTTCGGACCTCTGCATAAAGCGACTGTTTGCAGCAGTACGTGCTATGGGGAGACACCACCTGCTCGAAACAGGCGCCAAAAGCAGCCGAGATCTACCCCAGGGGAGGGGGAAGGGGGGGGTGCGAGAGCCCGCGCCGATCGGCAAAACAACGGATAAGAAAACGATCACTACGCAATGTTTGTTGGCTTTCCGAATGCCTTGTCATCTTGCTCGCAACGGGACGATTTCCGTGGGCGACAAGACTGCAAGGGCCCTGGGCGCCCATGTCGAGGCTTCTCGGGCGGGGCGCGGCCAACGGAAGGGCGAAGGATGGACCGATGAGGCAAGGATGCCAGGGTACCCTTGGGAAGGTAGTCCATCATTACTACTCGGGTTGACTGTATGAAGTTTTCTGGCCATCGCTCGGACGTCCACTCCCTGTGCTTTTTTCGGTTTCGTGCGTGGCTTTTTCGCCAAATGATCAAGGATGCTCCTCGATGGCCCTCACCGAGAAAAAATGCACACGTCCGAGCGCTGCCAGGTTTTCTGTTGTCCGAATGCCTCGTGGTGCTGCTCGCCACGGGAGGATGTGCCCCTGGAGGGGCTGGACCCTTCCCGCGCCCGCCTGCGAGCCCACCAGCTTCTTCAGCACGGCCACTGGGGGGACCGCCTCCGCCGCCCCGAGGCGGAGCTGCCCAAAGCCCGCGGCAGCGGCGGCGTCAGGGCCTCGGCTTGGGCGCCGCTTGCTTAGCGTCACGAAACGGTGCGGTGACAGACCGTGCGGTGACCTCGAAATCCCCCAATGCCTCACTGCACGGTCCGTCAACGCACGGTTTTGGGACCTCGGATGCCCCAGTCGCCCAAGACGTCCTCGGAGAACGACCCGAGTCCCAAAACCGTGCGGTGACCCCGAATCCCCACCGACTCACCGCACGGTGTGGTCACCACCCCGTTTGGGGACCCCCGAGCTTGGCTTAAGTCAAGCCATACGCCGGAGCGCGTGGGCGAACGGAGACGATGCTGGCCTTTTCTCTCCACTCTGCCACTCTGCGGGGGCAGCGGCTCGCCAACCGATTCTTCAGCTACGTCGTGTGCGGGGAAGAGCGGCAGGGCGGCTCTGACAGTTCACACAAACAACGGCTCACCCAAACGGTGCAGATCTACATCTAATTGTCTTTCACTGGGGGGGGGGCATGCATTAGGTGGCGAGAAAGGTGCACTTTTCGGGCCCTCAGGGCAGGGCCCCTTTTCTGCAAGCCCTGCTGCCCCCCCATTGATCGCCCCCCCGTTGCGCGACGCCCCATCTTGAGCAGGGACCAGCCGTCCCCACATTCCTATAGCCCAACCGCGAAATATTCTTAGAACCTAGAAATGCTCTCAAAACAAAAACAACATTCTTAGAGCACAAACCCGATGTGTTGAAACAAGGCCGTCCCAGCCACAAATGTTCTAAGAACACTTCGTGGGAACCACAAACAAGTTCTTAAAACATTGTTTGGTGGGGCTTTAGGCGAGCCAGGACTCTTTGCCACTGCTTGAGCGACGCCCCATCGGCTCGGCGGGGCGCGGTGCCAGGGCACGACCCGGGCTCCCGCCGATCGAAGCGCTCCTCCCAACCCCTGCCCAGGCCGCCCCGCCGCCAGCCTCGCTTCGGGGAGGCGGCTCCGGGACCCATCCGCCCAATCCCGCATCCGGAGCTGCCTTTTGAGAAGCTTCTGGGCGGGTAAAACCATCCCCCTCCCCAACGGGTTTCGTGGTCCCATGGGGAGTTCCTGCGAAGGCAACGTGGGCAGGGTTCGGATGCGTCCCCCCGCACAACGGCGGCGAACCCCTCACACGCTTCGTACTCCCCTAGGGAGCTCCTCCGAAGGTCCCAAAGCCTTGCCGACCTCCTCCCCCCCTCGGTGGGCGGGCGCGTGATGGGGGGGGCGGTAGAAGGGGGGCAGCGATGGCCGCAGAAAAGCGGGCATTCAGGGCCCCTGCTCACGGGGCCCTAAAGGGCCCAACAGGGGGCCATCAGGGCTCAGAAAGGGCACCTTGCTTCCCCCCAGCCAATATCGCCCCTTCATTACGTCGCGCCCAACTCGGTGGAGATGGATGGGTTCCGTCTCATTCGGTTCAGCGGCAGCGATCAAGGTAACATCACATGTCCTGGTGAGGGTGGAGATGGCCCTGGCGATGCAGAAGGATTGGAAACAAAAACACCTCTGCGTCGAAGATCTAGAGACACAAGCGCTGCCGTGCGTCCTCGCGTGGGGAACCGAAATCCTGCGACGGCAGATCTGAATATATGTTGGCCCCAGTGCCCACGAATACCCAAGAGGCCCCCGAGAGGTTTCCAAGAGGCCCAGAAATTCCTCCCCAGAAGCCCTAGAGAGCCGTCCGAAGAGACCCCAAGAAGCATCCCTGAGATCTCTGGCCCATGTCGTTGTCGTCGTCGTCTTCGTCGTCGTCGTCGTCGTCGTCGTCGTCGTCGTCGTCTCCCTTCAGGGTCGGCGGCACCGGCCTTAAGGCTTTCGCAATATTTTGGCCCCAGGGCCCTCGAATATGCTTATATCCACCGCCTGCCGGGGTCCAAGAAGATCGGTTCCCAGGCGGCGGATATGGATGAATCCCCGCCTCGGAATTGAGCGTCCGAGCTGCAGAGGCATCGGACTGGGCGAAAGGGGGGGATAGCAAAGGGGGGGTTTGAGAATCAGCTCACGTAGCTGATTTTCCTGGCGCCTCCCGGCGCTGGAGGCGGCCATGTATCGAGGAATGGGCCCGGCGGCGGGGCCGAAACCAGCTGCATGCAGCAGATTTCGTACACCCCCCTTTCCCCATCCCCCCATTTCGTTCGGCCCGAAAGTACCCTTCAGGGCTGGCAGAAGAGACCCGCCGAGGGCCGGCCGAAAAATCAAGGGTGCGAGCTCACCGAGTCCTGACGGTGTGCCGCGGCTCTCGGGTTCTCAAGAGACTCCTCTCCCCTGGGCGGCACGAGTGGGGCCACTGCGATCTGCAGGAAGGACTGGGGACCATCGTGCCGATTGAAAGCGAGCGCGGCCGCGCCGACCGAGAGATACCGAGGAGGTCACCGCTCACGTGGGGCACCCAAGAGCGGGCTCAAACCCATGATTGATGGCCCGAATGAGGGAAGGTGGTATGCTCAGGGCGATGGGGCGAGGAATTTGGCTGGACGAGGCAGGAGGGAGAACGGCCAGGGAGCAACTTCGCCCTCATTTGGGGGTCCCCAAACCGTGCGGTGACAGACCGTGCGGCGGCCTCGGAACACCCAAAGACCTCACCGCGCGGTCTGCCACCGCACGGTCTCGGGACCCTGGAGGCCCCTGTCGCCCGAGACGTCCTCGCAGAGGGACTCGAGTCCCAAAACCGTGCGGTGACCCCGAACCCCAACGAATCACCCACCACACGGTGTGGTCACCACACCGCTTGGGGGCTCCCGACTCATGCGTGTAGCTGCATCGTCCCCGCGACCTCTCCCCGGAGCGTGCTCCGACCAGGACCGCGAGGCGAGTCTGGGGGCCGTGGCGGTGCGAGGACCCTTGCAGGAGGCCCCCAAAAGTCAAGGCCAACGAGGGCCCCGAGAGCCCATGCATGGTTTTGAGGGGGCCCAGGGACACACAGGCAAATACGCGCACATCCCAGGATTCCCTAGTTTTTGTTCCCCATATGTTTTGGGTGTTCGTCTTCCCCCCCACTTGCCACATGTTCGCATATTTTCCCGGGAGTCGACGATTCACTGTGCCTGTACGTTTTTCCTCCTCCCGAGGTCCGCGAATCAGCTCACGCAGCCTCTGGCGCCTCCGGGCGCCAGAGGCGCCCGCGGCTCACGGAGAGCGCGCTGCGGCAGAGCCGAAGCTGGCCGGTCGCGGGAGACGTCGTGCCCCCACCCCCTGCCTGTGTCCCCCTGTCGCCTCGTCGTCCGACCCTAGCGTGAGGTCGGGCATGTCTGAAGAGGCCCTGGGACGCACAAAGAAACAGACACGACTAACAAGATGTCCCATAGTTTCCCATGTGTTCGAGGTGTGTGTCTCCCCCCCCCACTTCCCATATTTTCCTATACTTTCTGGGGAATCGGCGGTTACTTGTGTCCGTGTGTTTCTTTCCCTCCAGAATCTCCCCCCACAGGGCTTTTTTGGACGAGAAATAAAAATATGTCCCAACTGTACGCAGAGATAATCAAAGCATACTGGAGACAATCGTCCCCAGACTTTTATCTTTTGGACTATTCTCGAGTCTCCCTCCCGTGGAAGCGGGACGGGCCCGACTCGACCCTGGCAGAGGAGGCGCCCCACAGCCCGGCGCCCCGACGCCGAAGGCCGCCCGAGGAGAGAGAGGCCCGCCTTCCGGGCCCCGGCTGCTCGCCCTGCCGTCGCTCGGGCGGCCCTCCCCCGCGCTGTTTTTCTGCGGCCTTGTGCGCGGCTCTTTCCGCAGGACGATCCGGGAGATGCCCCTCCAGAACCCCCGCCGAGGAACGCTCTGGAGCGGCCGCGGCGCCCAATACATCCTCCAAACCCGCCGATTCTCAGAGATTTCGAGGTATCCCGATCCGATTTTGTCCCGATCTTTGCGTCGTTTTACCAGAACCCCCGCCGAGGAGGAGCGCGCGCGCCTGAGCAGTGCCAAGTCGTCGGGGCGCCCCTCGGGCCTCTCTCTCGCGGCCGCCCGCGGGACGCCTCGCCCCCCTCCGAGCGCAGTCTCGGCGAGGCGCCGCTGCTGGACGCAGCCCGAGACTGAAGACACGCCCACACACGCCGACGAAATCGCCCACCCATCCCTCCTCGAGACATACCCCCCCTCCTCGAGACATACAATACATATGTATATATATATATAGAGAGAGAGAGAGAGAGAGAGAGAGACAGAGAGGCCTCCTAGATGGGGTCGGAGCAGATGGGATCGGAGCATCGCGCCGCATCGCCGATACATCGGCGATGCATCGGCGATGCACTGGCGATACATCGTCGACGTGGGCGATGCATCGGCGACGCCGGCGCGGAGAAAGTCGGGCTCCACATCAAGCCGCATCGGCGATGCATCGGCCATGCAGCGCAATCCTCCGACCCTATCTGTCCCGACCCATCTATGAGGCCTAGAATACAGCGTTCGCGATAACACCTGTTACCGGCCCCGCATCCCCCCCCCCTTTCCCCCTGGTGCAGTAGGGGGCCCGACCGCAAGAAGCCTTCCACAAGAAACCCAACCCTGAGACCCCAGGACGTCCATCGATATTTGGTGTGGGGACGTCACGCTTGCCATAGCAAAACCACCGGGAAACCCAAGCCCCCAGGGCACCCTGGAGGCGAGCAGAGTGTTTCTTGGCATGGGCCTCCACTGTAGCATTCGCGATAACACCCGCTAACTGCCCCGAATTCGCCCCAGCGCCGTCTGGGAGTTAGCCGTTCGTAAACATTCCCAGGCGGCGCCAACGCGAATCGAGACGTTACCAGCCCCCTTCCCCCTCCCCCTAGCCACGCCCGGATAACACTGTTACCGGGTCGTGACTCAGCTCTTCAGCGGCCATTCGTGCCGATCCAGGCACCCCGGGAACGCTCTCGGCGAGGCGCAGCTGCTGGCGAGCATCCCGAGGCTGGCAAACCGAAGAGACCCTACGAAAATACCGAAAACATCGAACCTCGAACGTTGCCCCCCCCACCCCTCCCACCCCGCCAGTCACGCCTGCTATTGCCAGGGGAGCCAGGGGACAAGTGGAACGCATCCTCTGGCTCTTCCGAGGCGGGATGAGGGGGGATTCTTGGGGCCATCCTGGTGCTCTCCTGGGGCCATCACGACGATCATGAGGGGCATGGGGCAGGGGGCCGAGAGGAGGAGGAGGAGGAGGAGGAGGAGGAGGAGGAGGAGGAGGAGGAGGAGGAGGAGGAGGCGGGAGGAGAGAGGAGGCGAGGAGGAGGAGGAGGAGGCGGAGAGGAAGATTAGGGGGCGGTGGGAGGAGCAGGCGGCGGGAGGCGGAGGAGGAGAAGCATCAGCAGCAGCAGCAACAGCAGGAGGGAGGCGGAGGAGGAGGAGGAGGAGGAGGAGGAGGAGGAGGAGGAGGAAGAGGAGGAGGAGGAGGAGGAGGAGGAGGAGGAGGAGGAATGGGGCCTCTTCGGGGCCCCTACACGTGGCGAGCGCCGCCGTCTGCCGCCCCAGGCCTCGCGCGGCGCAGTGGGCTGTCCCCCTTTGAGCATCGTTTCACCGATCCCCATCCCCAGCGGCGTGGCCTGGGCCCCACTGGCCGAGCTGCCCCCCTAGATGGGGGGATAGAGGCCGTCCCCTTCGGGTCTCGAGGGGCGTATCCCCAACTGGGGTGGCAATCTCGTGGGGGTCTCGAGATGGGGATGGGGATGGGGATGGGGGTCGGTGAAACGATGCTGATGTCCCCCTTCGTCCCACCCGCGTGGCGAGGACGACGTCGGCGCGGCCACGAGCCGCCGGGGATCGCTGGGCCGCGCGCCGCCCGGCCGTGCCCGGCGCTGGCCGGCCTCCGGGGGCGTCCTCGGGGAGGAGGGAGGGAGGCGGGGGCAAGGCACGGGGCGAGGAGCGAGGAGGAGCAAGGGGAGGGAGGAGGAGGAGGAGGAGAAGGAAGAGGAGGAGGGGGAGGGGAGGAGGGGAGGAGGATGAGGAGAAGGAGGAGGAGGAGGAGGGATGATGATGAGGAGGAGGAGCAAGAGGGGGGAGGAGGAGGAGGAGGAGGAGGAGGAGCAGGAGGAGGAGGAGGAGGAGGAGGCGGCGGCGGCGGCAGCGGAGGAGGAGGAGGAGGGAGGTTTTATGCAGCGATGTTTCTTTGACCATCATGGTGGTGAGGGTTCGGCTCTCAGATCCGCTGGTACCATATACGGCCGGACCTAGGACAGAAGATTATCCTACAAGATCATGAGACCCTCCGATGGCCAGAACACACAGAACATCCAAGGGTATCCTGCCCAGGATGCACGAGACCATCCAGCAGACACGAAGGACATCAGGGCACCCTCCCCGAACCGACCTCGACCCGGTCCGACTGTAATGGATTTTGGTCGCTCCGAAGCGCGGTCGCGACCAGGGGAAGCCGAATTTCGGTAACGATGAGATGACACGTCGGGGGTCGAGCGAAAGCTTAGAAGATGTCGGCGGCTCGCTCGTTGCTTGAATTCGCGACCAGAAGGCCAAATTTCGATCGCGACAGGGACTGCCCAAAGCGGTACTGGAAATGTTCGGTAAGAGGTGATCTAGGGATTAGGGTCTCAATCCCTTGGTGCCCATGTCACAAAAAATTGCCACGTCGGGGGAGGGAATGAAGATGGGACAATGCAAAGGGCCTGGCACCCTGACGTCGCTTTGGCAGAGAGAATGCCGCGCAGATGCGCAGCGGCAAGGGGAGAACTACCTGACATGCTTTGACACAAGGAGGGGACGACGACAACGACCACGACACTGACGACGACGTGGACTAGGACGAGGGGAGAACAGAGCGGGAGGCGACGAAGCGGACTCCTGATCAGAACGCGTTCCAAGCAAGCTCCGGAGGTTGTCCTGAGGGAGGAGACATGACTATGGCATTGCTGGCATTTGGAAATCCTCGGTCCCTGGTCCCCTATCGGATCGACCAAGCTCGGGACACTGGGCAAAATGATTTGGTGAAGAACTCCCGCTGTGTGACGTAGGTCTCGAAATCCTTACCAGATCTCAATCCTGGACAGGTCGGAGCGGTGATAAAATGCTCAGGACCCGACCCCGTCCTCGTCCTGGTCCTCCTCCTCCAGGAGTGGGGGGCGGAGAGGAGGACGCCCAAACATACCCATATCCACCGACTCCTGGGCTCATGGGACATCGGTTCCCCAAGCGGTAGTGTATTTCCATGTGCATGCTGTGTGTATGCATGCATGCATACATGCATGCATGCATGTCTGCACGTATGTACGTGTGTATGTATGCATGTTTGTCGGTCTGTCTGTCGGTCTGCCTGTCTGTCTGCCTGTCTGTCAGTCTGTCTCTGTCTGTCTGTCTGTTCTGTATGTATGTGTGCATGCATGCATGCATGCAAGCAAGTATGACTGTATGTATGTATGTATGTATGTATGTATGCATACATGTAGGTATGTATGGGTGTATGTTTGTATGGATGCATGTATGTATATGTGCGCATAAAAATATTCGCCAGCGATGCACAGGCAGACATTGTCATGTACACTGTATACATGAACACATAGTCATACACTTATCGATTACGCAGGATGGGCACATATGTAAAGGTACAACGAAAAGGCTGCAACAATGGGTTGCGCCAGGCAGGTCCAATGGGACGTGTGCCACCCATACTGACCATGATGTCCTGGCAACCAATGCCTAAAACAACAAGAACAACCATGCAAATGCTCATGGACATCGGGCCCAAAATCTAGCCGCATCGCCACCGCCGCCAAAGAGCCTCCACCTCCCACTCCCCCTCCCCTCCTTCCCCCCCTCCTCCTGCTCCTCCTCCTCCTCCTGCTCCTTCTCCTCCTTCTCCTCCTCCTCCTCCTCCTCCTCCTGTTCCTCCTCCAGCACAGTCCCCCTCCCCCTCTTCCTCCTGCTGCTAACGGCTGCAAGAGACGATGTCTGTAGCCGTGCGAACCTGTCCTGCCACCTCCCCGCGGCTAAACCCTGCGGGGAGGTAGGGGCGCAGCAGGGAAAGGGTGAACGACGAGATGAATGAGACGTGATAACAACATGACCTAGTTGGGAGTGAAGAGGTGGGGCGCCTAAATAGAAGCCAAGGCGGCAAGGACCTCACCTGTGACTCCAGAAGGCGAACGCTCGGAGGCAAGGTAGAGGGGGAGGGCGGGTAGGAAGGGAAACGAAAAGGGGGGAGGGAGGGGCGACAGGAGGTGAGCGTTCGCCTCTAGGCCTTGCAGGTGTTTTTTCTCCTGTTCGCAAGGAAGGAAAAAGGAGGCGTAGGATGCATCGAAGGTATACAGGGGGTGGAGCCGGGAGGGCGCAGAGGTAGGTAGGCAAGTGGGTGCGCGACAAAACGGGATGCGACAGGCGGTATTGCGAACAGTAAGAAGGTGCTTGCGTAGCGAAGCGGGATGCAACAGGCGGTGCAAACAGTAAAAAAGGGCGTGGCGCGGAGGTGGCTGCAGTAGCCTGCTCTTTTGGGGTGAGGCAGAGGGGGGTGCAGTTACCATGCTGTTTTGGAGGTGGTGCAGTTACCATGCTATTCTGGAGTGGGGACCTAACTGCGGCTTCGCTCGGCCTGAAGAGTGACGTGGAGAATTTAAGGGGGAGTGGAATGGATCGTAGCAATAGGCGGCTGACTGGCAATGCTAAACTGTAAGGGCGAGACAGTAATCGAGCGCACAGGTACAGAGATGACCATGGATGGGCACAGCTGGAAAAAACAAGGATACAATCAAAAGAAAGAGGAGGTGGGAACGTGCGGTGCCAAATGGGCCCTGGGCGCTGGTGGGTGGGTGGGAACGGAGCCGTGAGCAGGTCTCTCTCTCTCTCTCTCCTCCTCCTCCTCCTCCTCCTCCTCCTCCTCCTCCTCCTCCTCCTCCTCCTCGCCTCCAGGAGGCCTAGGATGTGCCCCCCCGCGCCCGCCGCCAGCGCAGGGAGGGCGCTCCTGGAGCCCGCGGCCGCGGCCTCCTCCGCCTCCGCCTCCGGCTCGGCCCCGCGCGCCGGGGACGCGCCTGGCGGTCGTGGGCGGAGTGTTTTCAGCGGCGGCCCCGGGGCCCACCATCGGCGGCGAGCCCCAGGGGGCGAGTGAGAATTGAGCAGGGACCGACCGCCCAGGCATTCCTATCTGGACCTGGAATCGACGATCCGTTCCCGGCTCCTTGGCCGGGCGGGCAATGGAGGCCCCTCTCGGCGATCAGTAGGCGATCGCGAATCCTCTTCCTCCGCACGATCCCAGTACGTGGGCCAAGGTCAACACCCACTTCCCCAGCACGGTGATGAGCACTGAGCAGGGACCGACAGTCCAGGCGTCCCTGTAGGCCTACCACGGCATGTTTTTAGAACATGCGTGATTTCAAACAACCGAGAGAATGCTCTGAGAACAAAAGCCCGATACATTAAAGCAACAGTCTCAGCCAGCAGCGTTCTAAGAACCTGTCGTGCAAGCCAAAAGAGGTTCTTAGAACAGTATTTGGTGGGCCTATGGGCAAGCCAGGACGCGTCGCCCCTGCTTGAAAACAGGGGCTGGCCTTCTCAGAGGCTCGCAAGTCCCCGGCCTTCAGAGGAGTTCTTCTGACCGCTAGAAAAGTATCTGGTTTTCGTCCCCCCCACCCCCCGGTTTCTCTCGGCGGTGAATAGGACTGGCCCTACAATATCCTCCTCATCATCATCCTCCTCCATTATTTCTTCCTCCTCCTCCTCCTCCTCCTCCACCTCCTCCTCCTCCTCCTCCTCCTCCTCCTCCTCCCTCTCCTCCTCCTCCTCCTCCTCCTCATCCTCCTCCTCCTCCTCCTCTCCCTCCTCCTCCTCCTCCTCCTCCTCCTCCTCCTGCTCCTCCTCTCTCCTCCTCCTCCTCCTCCTCCTCCTCCTCCTCCTCCTCCTCCTCCTCCTCCTCCTCCTCCTCCTCCTCCTCCTCCTCCTCCCTCCCCCTCCCCTCCCCTCCCCCTCCCCCTCCCCCTCCCCCTCCTCCTCCTCCTCCTCCTCCTCTCCTCCTCCTCCTCCTCCTCCCTCCTCCTCCTCCTCCTTATCCTCCTCCTCCTCCTCCTCCTCCTCCTCCTCCTCCTCCTCCTCCTCCTCCTCCTCCTTAGGAACGGCGCGAAGATGAAGCTTCGGAAGATCGAGTTTCTGAGCTAGGATTCTCCGTGAGAGCGCTCCTGGGGCGTATGTAGTAGTAGCCGTCGTAGTCGTAGTCGCAATCTTAGTCGTAGCTGTCGTCGTTGCTACACGGCGGGTGTCGCGGACAAACAAAAAGTTACCCTCTATTGGTGAGACCCCAGTCCTCCAATAATGTCTCCGACAAAAAAAAGTACCCTCTACTTGGGGGCCTAAAGGCCTTTCAGGATTAAGCCTTCCCCGAAGACCCAGAACGCCTCTCAGAAGGCTCGAGGGCTTCTGAGAAGCCTCGCGGCCTTCTGAGAAGGTCTTCTCCTGCTCACTTCCCCCCCTCGCCACCGACAAAAACCGTCCTGGCCTTCTCGCACCAGTCTGGAACCGCCGGAGGCCCTCGGGATCTCGCTGTGGGTGCTCTGGAGGCCGGTGGGCCTCCTCGAGGATCCTTGGGGAGAAGTTTTCGAAGAATGCCCAGAAGACGCAGAAAACCTCTAAGAAGGCCTGAGGCCTTCTGAGAAGCCCAGCCGCCTTCTGAGAAGGTTTTCTCCTTCTCATTTCCCCCCTCGCTCGCCGCCGACTCTGGCAACGCACGAAGTGAAGGTTGGGGGTCGATACGTCCCCCCCCCCCGAGCCAATGTAAGCCTATCCCCAACCCTCACGCTGCCCCTGATCGACCTGCCCAACAAGAGGGGGTCGCCTACCTCCTTTCAAGAGATCCGATATCTTGATGTTTTCAACACACGGCCCCTGGAAATCTGGGAACTTTTCCCCAATACCAATTCTTCATCCTGAGCAGTAACTGCGGCCCCAGGTCCCAGCGAGGGCCTCTAGAATAGGGAACCCATAACAGACATACGCGCCCAACAACGTAATTGCACGAACACGGCCCCCCGTCCGCGAGACTGGCCGCATGATACGAACGTTCGCGCAATGCGTACTCTCGTGACCGACGTGGATTCTTGAACGTGTACGTCCTCCTTCCGCTCCTCTATAGAGGCCAGAAACGGCGAAAGCAGTCCGACTTGTTCTTTTCGATACGCTGGATCGCTGGGCTTACCGTTGCTCCCGCACAGGCCGCATGTCGCCCAGGAGAGGCCTGGGCGGTGGTGCCGTTCCGTTCATCGTTGTCTCTGCTGTCACGCAATCAGTGGAGGAGATCGGGCAGGCGAATCCGGGCGAATCCTCATCCTACTCCTCCTCCTCCTCCTGCTCCTCCCTCCTCCCTCCTCCCTCCTCCCTCCTCCTTCCTCCCTCCTTCTCCTCTCCTCCCTCCTCCTCCCTCCTCCTCCTCCTCCTCCTCCTCCTCCTCCTCCTCCTCCCTCCTCCTCCTCCCCCTCCCCTCCTCCTCCTCCTCCTCCTCCCTCCTCCTCTCCTCCTCCTCCTCCTCCTCCTCCTCCTCTCTCCTCCTCTCCCTCCTCCTCCCTTCCTCCTCCTCTCCTCCCTCCTCCCTCCTCCCTCTCCCTCCTCCTCCTCCTCCTCCTCCTCCCTCCTCCCTCCTCCTCCTCCTCCTCCTCCTCCTCCTCCTCCCCTCCTCCTCCTCCGCCTCTCCTCCTCCTCCTCCTCCTCCTCCTCCCCTCCTCTCCTCCGCCTCCTCCTCCTCCGTCCTCCTCCTCCGCCTCCTCCTCCTCCTCCTCCTCCTCCTCATCCTCCTCCTCCTCCCCCTCCCCCTCCTCCCTCTCCGCCTCCTCCTCCTCCGCCTCCTCCTCGTCCCTCCCCTCCTCCTCCTCCTCCTCCTCCTCCTCCTCCTCCTCCTCCTCCTCCTCCTCCTCCTCCTCCTCCTCCTCCTCTTCCCTCTCCTCCCTCTCCTCCCTCTCCTCCCTCTCCTCCCTCTCCTCCCTCTCCTCCCTCTCCTCCCTCTCATCCCCCAGCCTCTCCAGCGTCTCCGACGCTCGTTGGCCCCGCCCAGCAGGCCGCCGGCCTGCGGCGGTGCGCGCAGCGGCGGCCGCGTGCGGCGGCGGCCTCGGAAAGGCCGCCGGGTGGGGCCCTCTGCTGACCGGCGCGGCCACTGCAGCGCAGAGCGCTTGCCATCGCTCGGACATCCATTCCCCCATCCAGGAGGAGGAGGAGGAGGAGGAGGAGGAGGAGGAGGAGGAGGAGGAGAGGAGGAGGAGGAGGAGGAGGATGAAGGAGGTTGAGGAGGAAGAGGAGGAAGAAGAGGAGGAGGGGGAAGGAGGAGGAGGAGGAGGGAGGATGAGGAGGGGAGGGGAAGATGATGAGCAGGGGGATTTTCATGAAAAACATGAGGACCAGGAGGGATGTAGTTGAATGCTCGCTTTCGGCGCTTTGGGGCGCATGCAGTCCACCGTTTCTTGAGAACCTGCCGTCTCTTGGGATGATCCGTGATCCTGCGATCTTCAGAACGCAAAGCGCTCCCACGGAGAACGTCCCGCAGAACGCCCCCACGGAGAATCCTACCTCAGGAACTCGATATTCAAAAACTCCATCTTCGCGCCGTTCCGAAGGAGGAGGAGGAGGAGGAGGAGGGGTTGTTCGTCTGCCCGTGAGGGAAGAACGTTAATCATGCCCATACGGGTAAACGTGGCGCCGATCATGGCGCGGGCGAGCATGCCCTGGCAAACCTGCCGCACATCATACCTTCCCTTAGCAAAGGGCACACGTGTACAAAGAGGAAGCAGGCACAAACTGAATCCGTCCTCTGGCCTCCTATTATTGGCTAGCCCCCAATAGCGCCGGAAACGCCGTGCCTTAGGGGGGAAACCAACAAATAGTAAAGCAACGGGCAGGACCCGAGCATTCGACCAGCGACCGCAACCCCGCAGGGTGAGGTCGCCCCCTGGCCCCTTCCCCCAGCCAACAGGCGGGGCGGGAGGAGGCCCCACCAGGGGCGGGATAGGTCAAGTGCTGGGCCTACCCAGCAATACAACACGAGGACGAGGAGGAGGAGGAGGAGGAGGAGGAGGAGCGTGCTTTTTTCTCGAGAGGGGGCAAGATGCTCCAAAGCGGTCCAAGTCTTCTGGCGCTGACCTCGCCGAGAAAGCTGGGGGCCTTCCTCGAGCCACGCGCTCCGCTCACGCGTCGAGTCCGCGTCGAACGCCCGTCGACTGGAGCCGAAGCCGAGCTGGTCTGCCGACCGGCGGGGCCGCTGCAGCGCACAGGGCACACCGCGATCGGGGCACTGGGGCCGCTGCGGCAGCGAGGTACTCGTTCCGGGGGGTCCTTCCTGCTTGGATAACTGCGGGGGCTGGCAAGGGGATAGATGGTGGCAGAAGCGCACGGCAAGGTGGGCTTCATGTCTGGCCCAGCCCAGCTCAAAAGAGGGCTGCAGGTGCCCAAAGCGGTTTAGGGGGATAACAGATCTGGCCTAAGGGGGTGGAGCACCGGAGTTATCCCCTCACCATGTAACCCACTTGCATGCCTTTTTGGTTAGGCCAGATATAACCACCCACCTTGGCATCTACTTCTAACCTCCTCATACCCTTGGGGCCACCCCAACAGTGAATGCGACCCTGGCTCTGCAGGATCCTGCAAGATCCAGGCGCTCTGGCTGACCCCTCTTTGCATTGACCCCCGCCTCTTGAGCCCCGACGAAAAGATGGGGTCCAGGGGTCGGGTCGAGTTTTCTTTTGCGATGCTGAATTAGAGGCCTCCTGGATGGGGTGTTGGGGTCGAAGGATCGCACCGCATCGCCAATGCATCACCGATGTATCGGCGATGCATCGGCGATGCACTGGCGACGTCGGCGATGCATCGGCGCCGTCTGCGTGGAGGAAAGCGGGCTCCACATGGAGCCGCATCGCCGATGTCTCGCCAATGCGCTGCGATCCTCCGGCCCCACCTGCTCGGACCCCATCCGGGAGGCCCAGATGAACCTCAGTCACAACGCGTCGGACCTCAGGCCACGCCCCTGCCTCGTGGAGTGGCCTCCCCTCCGATGCCGCGGCGGCGGGGCCAGGGCCGGGCCCGCCGCGAAGCGCTCGGCGGCGGAGCTCCGCAGGCCTGCGCCTGCGCATCGCTTCCTTCGCCAACCCTCGGGCGTGGGGTGGACCCGAACGGCGTTTTGGCGATTTCGTGGGCCGTTTTCGTTTCGATATCGTTTTGCGTGAAAGGCGGATTGAAGACAAAGCGAGGGGAAACGAAAACAAAACGAACACGAACAACACCGTTCAGGTTCAGCCCTGCCTTGGGCATGGGGGGGGGAGGCATCGGCCTCGAATGGCCGATGCGTCGCCCAGGCATCGCCGATGCGGACCGCCCCACGTGGCGCCTGTGCATCGTCGACACATCGACCCGGATGTCAAGGACGCATCGTCGATGTGTGCAAACCGCTCGAGGTCGATGCGTGCCCCCTGTGGATATGCCCCCCTGTCGTCGCCCCCCGGGGTCCGATACCCTGGCGGCCTCTGGAGCACCCCCACACGAAGCCCAGAGGACCCAGAGGAAGCAGCCTCGGACTTGTCCCCGGGCTGAAGATTGACAGGCCCGATGGCGGTGACAAGTTTCGGGGTGCGCCCTCAGGAACTGAGGGGATCCTCAAGACCAGCACCGAAGTTAGGTGATGCCGAACGCAGGATCAGGGATCTGTTTCAAGGTGGTAACTGGGGGGCTCCAAAATGGAGCGAAAGGCCGAGGACACCTAGGGTCAAGGACCCCTTCAGCAACCCCCGAAGAGGCCGTCTGAGGCGTCGTGCACCACACATTTTTCAGTTGCACAACACAATCTGCACATCCGCAGTTCAGCAACTCACTGCTTGGGGTCCACGCTGGCATACATAGTTATGCAAGTTTGCTGCTTCGCATTCGGCAGCGGACCAAATTGGAGGCGGCGGGGGGGGTCTGAGCTGGAGAAGCACAGCGGAAAATATATGAAGGGAGGAGGATGACGACACATTCGTCCAAATCGGTCCCCAGGTCCCTCCTGGAGTCGAAGCTGACCAATCCACGTCCAGTCGTGGCGACGAGGGGTCCCCCCTTCTCCTCGCTCTGCACATCCAAACCATTGCTGGGCTTAAGTCGGGCCTGTCCCCCATACAGGGGGGATTTTCGAGGAAACCTAAAAATAGTTGTGTTTCCCCACATGCTTAGTGGGGTTCTGGTTTTCTTCCCTGCCGCGTCGCACCCGCGTCTCACCTCACACCTCCCCTCCTCCTCACAGCACTGCTCAGCACAGCTCAGCTCAGCTCAGCTCAGCACGGCACAGCTTAGCACAGCTCAGCTCAGCTCAGCACAGCACAGCGCAGCACAGCTCACCGCAGCACAGCACAGCACAGCACAGCACAGCACAGCACACAGCAGAGCACAGCTCAGCTCAGCACAGCGCAGCTCAGCTCAGCACGGCACAGCCCACCGCAGCACAGCACAGCACACAACACAGCAGAGCACAGCACAGGCGTGGCACAGGCGTGGCACAGGCGTGGCAGACGTGGCACTTCCTCGACACCACAAGGGGGGAGCTGTGGGTGGGGACGCTATCCGTTTCGGGCTCGCAAAGCGTGGCAGGCGTGGCACTTCCTCGACACCACAGCGGGGGGAGCTGTGGGTGGGGACGCTATCCGTTTCGGGCTCGCAAAGCGTGGCAGGCGTGGCACTTCCTCGACACCACAACGGGGGTGAGCTGTGGGTGGGGACGCTACCCGTTTCGGGCTCGCAAAGCGTGGCAGGCGTGGCACTTCCTCGACACCACAAGGGGGTGAGCTGTGGGTGGGGACGCTACCCGTTTCGGGCTCGCAGAGCGTGGCAGGCCTGGCACTTCCTCGACACCACAGGGGGGGAGCTGTGGGTGGGGACGCTATCCGCTTCGGGCTCGCAAAGCGTGGCAGGCGTGGCACTTCCTCGACATCACAGGGGGGACTTCCTCGACACACAGGGGGGAGCTCGCTCGCACACACACGACACCACAGGGGGGGAGCTGTGGGTGGGGACGCTATCCGCTTCGGGCTCGCAAAGCGTGGCAGGCGTGGCACTTCCTCGACACCACAGGGGGGGAGCTGTGGGTGGGGACGCTATCCGTTTCGGGCTCGCAAAGCGTGGCAGGCGTGGCACTTCCTCGACACCACAGGGGGGAGCTGTGGTGGGGACGCTATCCGTTTCGGGCTCGCAAAGCGTGGCAGGCGTGGCACTTCCTCGACACCACAGGGGGGAGCTGTGGGTGGGGACGCTATCCGCTTCGGGCTCGCAACGCGTGGCAGGCGTGGCACCTTTCCTCGACACCACAGGGGGGGAGCTCTGGGTGGGGACGCTATCCGTTCCAGGCTCGCAAAGCGTGGCAGGCGTGGCACTTCCTCGACACCACAAGGGGGGAGCTGTGGGTGGGGACGCTATCCGTTTCGGGCTCGCAAAGCGTGGCAGGCGTGGCACTTCCTCGACACCACAGGGGGGGAGCTGTGGGTGGGGACGCTATCCGTTTCGGGCTCGCAAAGCGTGGCAGGCGTGGCATTCTCGACACCACAGGGGGGGAGCTGGGGTGGGGACGCTACCGTTTCGGGCTCGCAAAGCGTGGCAGGCGTGGCACTTCCTCGACACCACAGGGGGGAGCTGTGGGTGGGGACGCTACCCTTGGGCTCGCAAAGCGTGGCAGGCGTGGCACTTCCTCGACACCACGGGGGGGAGCTGTGGGTGGGGACGCTACCCGTTTCGGGCTCGCAAAGCGTGGCAGGCGTGGCACTTCCTCGACACCACAAGGGGGGAACTGTGGGTGGGGACGCTATCCGTTTCGGGCTCGCAAAGAGTGGCAGGCGTGGCACTTCCTCGGCACCACAGGGGGGGTGCGCTGGGGGTTGTTTCCCTATCCGTTGCGGGCTCGCAAAGCGTGGCAGGCGTGGCACTTCCTCGACACCATAAGGGGGCGCGTTGGGGGTGGCCTCCCTATCCGTTGCGGGCTCGCACAGCGTGGCAAGCGTGGCATTTCCTCGGCCCCACAAGGGGTGCGCTGGGGGTGGTCACCTATCCGTGATGGGCTCGCAAAGCGTGGCAGGCGTGGCACTTCCTCGACACCACAGGGATTGCGCTGGGGGTGGTCTCCATATCCGTGACGGGCTCGCAAAGCGTGGCAGGCGTGGCATCTCCTCGACACCACAGGGGGTGCGCTGGGGATTGTCTCCTTATCCGCTGCAAGCTCGCACAGCGTGGCAAGCGTGGCATTTCCTCGGCACCACATGGGGGTGCGCTGGGGGTGGTTTCCCTGCCCGTTGCGGGCTCGCAAAGCGTGGCAGGCGTGGCACTTCCTCGACACCACAGGGGGTGCGCTGGGGATTGTCTCCTTATCCGCTGCAAGCTCGCAAAGCGTGGCAGGCGTGGCACTTCCTCGACACCACAGGGGAGTGCGCTGGGGGGTGGTCTCCCTATCCGTTGCGGGCTCGCAAAGCGTGGCAGGCGTGGCACTTCCTCGACACCACAGGGAGTGCGCTGGGGGTGGTATCCTCATCCGTTGCGGGCTCGCAAAGCGTGGCAGGCGTGGCACTTCCTCGACACGACAGGGGGTGCGCTGGGGGTGGTCTCCCTATCCGCTGCGGGCTCGCAAAGCGTGGCAAGCAATATGGCGTTGGATGACACATAGGGAAACATTCGCGACGAGGGCTCAGAACGCAGGATTGCGCATATATTAAAACATAAGCAAGCACATCATATTTAAATTAAGTATGTGGGGTTCTTCGGTAGCGTAATTAAAATACTCCAGAATGGTCAAGCTAATACTCACACATAGTCCCCAGACTATGTTGTTTACAATTTTTGAATATTCCTCCTGTAGAAGGACAGGCCCGATTCAATGCTGGGCCACCTCCGTCCCACAGCCAGCTCCGAGGACCCAGATCCGATCCGATGCACGCCCGAACCAGTGCTGGGCGTAAGTCGGGCCTGTCCCCCTACAGGGGGGATCTTCGAGGACAAATAGAAATAGTTTAAACAACTACTCCAAATGGTCAAACAACTACTCACACATAGTCCCCAGGCTATGTTTTTACTATTTTAAAATATTCCTCCTGTAGAGGGACAGGCCCGATGTAATGCTGGGCCACCTCAGTCCCACAGCCAGCTCCAAAGACCCAGATCCGATCCGACGCGAGAGGCCCGCGGCGGACCTCGCAGGGCGAGCCGAGACGACGGCAGCTCAGAGTCGGTTCCTGGACCCCTCCCCGGGGCCCTGCCAAGTGCACAGGTGCTCCGAGCTGCGTCCAGCTGTGGCGACGAGGGGGCCCCCGACGGCCAGCTACCGCTGTCTCAACCGTCCTGGGGGAGCAGAGCGGCACCGATCCCGCCACATCCACGAACGTTCTGACCATCATTTCGAGGAGAACCTGGCCGCGGCGACGAGGGATCCCAAAGATCTGACGACGTGTTTTTTTCAGTACTGGGTCCCCGGGATTCTCGACCCATTCCCCAGGACCGGTTTTTCATCCTGAAACCGTTCTTTGACGGTCCCTGGGCCCTGCCAGGGCCCCCAGGGGCCGAAAGTGGCGAAAAGCAGACCGTCCTGACGTTTAACAACGCGATCATGTCTGGGTTTTCCTCCCCCGAGATAACGATCCGAGAGTGCAGCGGCGGTCGCGTGGGCCCCTCCGAGGCGGCGTGCAGGAAGCCCAGCTGCTCGGCGTCGCCGTCGGGGCCGCCCGCGGGCCCCCGCAGCGCCTGCCCCTCCCCCCAGCAGGGGCCGCCGGCCCCAGCATGTCAAGGCCCACCACGACAGGTTGGAAGAAGGCAAACATCGCCATAACCATAATCTTTTGGCGCTCCGCGCGGACTTCTGGGATCCGCGCTGGGACCCCCCCCCCCCGGCGCCTCGGCGCCGCCCCTGGCGCGCTCCGCGCGCCAGGGAGGGGGGTCCAACGCAGATCCAAGAAATCCGCGCGGAGCGCCAAAAGATTATGTTCATGGCGATTTGTTCTTCTATCACAAATCAGAGATGCAATGACGATAACAATGCCATTACAACAAGAAGTCGATGATACGTTGAAGCAAGGCTGTCTCAGCTGGACATGTCCTAAGGACGTGCCCTGCAAACCAGGAACAACGATCGGAACATTATTCGGTGGGCCCACGGTCAGGAAATTTGCTTAGCGTGTCGCGGCGGCGGCCCTGGCGACACGCTTTGCCCTGTGGACAGCATGTCGCTCCGCTCCGCGGGGCGGGAGGCTGGGAAAAGCTCGGGACGTTGACGCCTCGGGAGTGGGACGTGGATAGCGTGTCGCGCCGTAGCGCGTTGGGCCAGAACCGGCGGAATGACACGCGAAGCCCAAACTCCTGACCGTGTAGCAGGTCAGGATTGGAGGCGGCTGGAGGGTCTGAACTGGATGGACCTCGAGAAACTCTGTTAAGAGGGGGGGAGAGAGAGAGGCAAATGCGCTCAACATCGGTTCCCGGGCCCCTCCTGGGGCCCCCCTGGCGCAGCTTTTCACCCCGGATCCGTTCTTCTGACGGTGCTGCAGGGTGCCCAAGACGGCGCCCAGAGGCCGAACATAAGCAACAGCCGTCTCGTACCCAACACCTCGAGCCTAACCCCCCCGTCCTGCTCGCCGGAACCAATGTTCTGGGCTACACGCAATGGTGACCCTGGGTAAGGAGTGACCTTTGGTGCGCTGATGTCTGAGATCCGCGGAGGGGCCAAACCCAAGCGCGCAAGGCGCAGCTATCGCATCGAGTTCGGCGATCGGGGAATCCCAGAGAGCCCCAGAGGTCACTCCGGCGAAAGGTCACCCTTACGTTTGAGCAGGGACCGACCATCCTGGCAGTCCTGCAGGCCTACCACGACATTCGCTTAGAACCCAAATGTGGTGGAATAGCCACAACCATGTCCTTGGAACAAAAACCATGCTCTTGGAAGATAAGCCCGCAGCACAGTAAAACACGACAGTCCAAGCCAGAAGGGCTCTGGGAGCGTTGCGTCGAAACCACAAAACAAATTTCATAACATTGTTGGGTGGGCAGGCACGCTGGGACGCTTCGCCAGTGCTTGATGCGTGTAGTTTTAGATCGGGCATGTCCTCCTACAGGCGGATTTCGGAAGAAAAACAAAGCATAGACAGACATATTCAAAAATACGCAAAGATCATATTAGGGGAGCGAAAGTTGCAGAATAATTCGAACATTGAGGTCGCGCGGATTTCTTGGATTCGCGCTGGATCCCCCTCCCTGGCGCGCTCCGCGCGCCAGAGGCGACGCCGGAGGCGCCGCCACGGGCCCCCACCGCCGTTCCGTGAAATCTGGGCGGACCTCCGAGTTATTATGTTTATGTCATCGCTCGCTCCCCCATAATAGGATCGTCCCCAGACTAGTGTTTTACAATTCTTGACCTTTCCTCCTGTAGAGGGACAGTGCCCGACGCAAGGGCATTCGAAGCTCGGCCGCCACAAAACCACGGCCGCCTCCGAGAGCAGGGCGCCTCCCCGCTGCTTGACTCCCCGTACCGCGGCCTGCAGTCCCGCGCGTCGGCGCACGGGCGAGGATGCCGGACTGCCCCGCGCAGCGGCGTCGTCGTGCCACCACTGGCGGAAGTCCACCTCGGGGCCGCCGAAGGCCGCCGAGGGTCGCCCGCCCAAGGCCGCCGAGCCGCTCGCCGCAGGCCGCCGAGGGCCGCAGGGGGCCGCGGCCCACCGAAGGCCGCCGCGAGCCGGTCGACGAGGGCTGCCGAGGTCAGGCGAGGGTCGCCCGCCGAGGGCCGCCGCAGCCGCCGAGGGACCGGCGAGGAGTCGGGATCTCGGGCGGCCTCGACGGACGAAGAAGAGGACGTGACCCCGCTGCTTCGGTGGAGGCCAGGCGCCGATCGTCTCCCGGAGGGGGGCGATGGTAAGGGAACGAGCTCTATGCACCGACGATTTCCCGACCCTGCGCTGAGATTCGCACAGGAACGCGGATCCTGGCGTATACGGGATCCTGGTGTATACCTTCTTTTCGTTGTTTCCCTAGGAAAACAGGGGTACAGTATACACCACACCACCCCGACGTCGTCCCCGACCCTCAAAAAGTCGTGGGATTGAAACAAAGCCCGCCACTGGTAAGGTTTATTCCAGTTTCCGAGATGGGGGCGGCCCTCTCCAACAGCTCGGCGGGGGCGCCCGAGCGCCGAAACTCAAATGTCGCAGCACACGTTTGCGTCGCGTCGGCATCGGGAACTCGAATCGTTGACCCCACTGAAGCAACCCCCCTGAAGCAACCATGCGTTTGTGCTGCGGCGACGGCTGCATCAAAACATGCGCTCGGAGGTCCGCGCGGAGATCTGTGGTCCGGTGCGGGCCCCCCCCCCCGGCCGCGCCTCCAGCGCTGCCGCTGGCGCGCTCCGCGCGCGAGAGGGGGGTGTCCAGCGCCGATTCCAAAAAATTGCGCGGACCTCCGAAAGTGTACACGCTGGTCGGAAGAAGTGGATAATAACATGAAGTAGAAAAGGCGGGTAAGAACATATTGGAACCAGGCCCTCCCAGATAAGAAAACGCAGCACAGCGAAGGCACATCGCTTCGCATCGCTTCTTGAAGTAGGAAGGAGCCAGATGGGGATCTGGGAATCTGGGACTATCTACACCCAGCGATCGACGAGTGCCCACGTCGACCCCCAGAGGTCTGGTCCTCTTCCCCGGGACCGGTTTTTTACCACGACATGGGAGCGAAGAAAGCCTCTGAACGTTCCAGGTAGGCTGCGATGGACTAGACCACGCTGGGCGTCCCCCCACCCCGACCGACACAGAAGCCTCGGCCGACATGTCGGGAACGCCTACAAAAGGGTATGCAGTACTGCTCGTGGCTGCAGCGGCCCTCCCGCGGTCGAGGGGGTGCTGCCTCGCGCCTTCTGCGGCTGTGCGAGTCGTTTTTGCACGGTCCCGGAGCCTGGCCCAACGGCCGAAAACGGGGAAAAACCTCCCGACGTGATTTTTCCACAGCGCGCGGGGGTCCGGGTTGGTTACCACCCGCCCGAGTCCCCACGAAGAAGAGGCTCTCCAGGGAACCCTCACGTTTCTCCTTACGGTATAATCTCGTTCTTCGGTTCGACTGCCCGACGACGCGAGGCGGAAACCCCCAGGGAGCCCCAGGCCCCTCGGGGCCCAGCGGACGCAGCATCCGGGGCGTGCGGGGTTGATCGGGGGTTCGCTGGCTGTAAGTCTATACCAAAGAGGCCGAGAGGCCTGGGATCCCCCATATATTTGGCAATGTTTTCTGGAAATTCGTCTTCCCCTCCACTTCCGATGCTCTCCACTATTTTCCGGGGAATCGAAGGGACGTTGTGTATGTGTTTATTTGTTCCATCCTGAGTCCAACATCGCCCTCCTGACGCGTGAGGATAAGCCGCATAGACGAACACATTCCCTCGGAGGTCTAGGTCTTTACGATCACGTCAGTCTTTCTCCCTCGGCTCACGCGCAAAGGCGCGGCGATCTTGCGCAGTGGCCTGCGTAGCGGGCCGCCAGCGCGGCTCGATGTGGCTGGGTCCGATCGTGGCGACTTGCGAGCCGGTCTCTGACACCGCCTTGATCGCTCGACCCTGAGTTGAACGGCCGCGGCTCACCGATGGCGCAAAATCATCGTCTGATGTCGGCCGATTCCGTGCTGCCGGCGGCGTTCGACCCGGGAATGCCCTCGCGGGGGGCGCCGCCGCATCGACGGTGGCGGCTGTCCGAGGGTGCATGATTTTGGTCGGATGTCGGCCGACTCTAGGCCGCTGGCGGCGTGTGACCTTGTAACCGTGAGCACATCATGTTAGGTCGGGCATGTCCTCCTACAGGCGGACTGTCGACGAAGAATGAGTAGTTATAGAACAAACATTCAGAATAATCAAAAACAGAAGGGATATCCTCCCCATGGGATTTCTTTTTAATCATTCCTCCACATTCCCCCTGTAGAGGGACGTGCCCAACTCAAGCATGGCGGCCGCCGGCGCATCGACGATCGCGGCTTCCCGATGCTTCGGGGATCTTCTGACCCAGGTCAATCCAGACCCGGGTCAGCAGGAAACCAAAAACTGCATTGCAGGGGAAAAAAACTGCAACGCAGATCTTCGCAAACCCGGGTCAGCCAATAGGCGCGGCCGCCTCCCAGAGGGGGCCTTCGCAGGATCCTGCAGGATCCGGTGCCCTGGCTGACCCCCGTTTGCACTGACCCCCGTCTCGCGTCTCCCGAATGCTGACCGTTGGTGGGCCGCCGGCGGCGCTCGACGCTGCACGCCCGCGCGCGGGGGTCCGCCGCGGCGTCGACGAGGGGGCGGTCGCCCGCGCGCGGCCTCGGCCGCACGCGGGCGGCCTGCGCGC